>CM023833.1:7500-522500 GCA_013266295.2 Branchiostoma floridae x Branchiostoma japonicum | reverse complement strand
CATAACACCGTGAACTCGGTCCGTTGAAAGATTCCCGAGAATCATACACTCAACACACACTGCGAACACGATTCACAACCTGTCGAGGATTCCAAAGAACAGATACCGAAGTCTCCCGAAGATCGCCGAGAGCCGAACAACGACTTCCGAATGCTAAGTACACTATAATCTTTTTGAAGTTATCGCTAAAGCCCCCTTATAGTAAAAAATTCTATCGATTCGAACAGCGGGTACGCGAACGCGTTCGACCTGTTCTAATCCCGTCAGCCTTTGCGCCATCTATCTCTGTAACCAGAACGCCGAGTAATCAGTGTGCTTTTTATTGTATGATTCAGCGGACCAAGTACCGGACTATTATATATATGTATGGTTCATTGTACGGGAATCTTTCAACGGACCGAGTTCACGGTATTATGTGTCGAGTGTATGATTCTCGGGAGTCTTTCAACGGACCGGGTTCATTGTGTTCAGTGTATGATTCTCTGGAATCTTGTACGGAGTGCACAGTGTACGTGTGGTGTGTTCAGTTACTCAAGTACGATATAAATAAGGCAACAGCGATGTCAACAAAAACTCGGTGGCCTATCGCCCATGTTCTAGGTACGATCTACCCCTCACTCCTCCGAAATGGCTTTCTTGGCCTTTTCGTCCATCAGTGAATGAAGGACACATAAAGTGACGATCTAGAAAAAACGAAAAACCTCCATCCCCCCCCCCCCGCCCCTCCTCCCCTGTCTTAGCAGGAAAGGAGGGGACTCGGTGAATATATTTTCCCATGTATCGGAGAGGGTCGTTGACCATGTCACAAACTGGTGACGCCCGGGGCAGCTAGACCCTTTAGTACATCGCACCACACCTGCCTGGACAGCTCCTCCAGCTTCATCTTCAGCTGCTGGATCTCGCTGTCCGACTTCCGCTTGGCCGTGACCAGCGCCGCGTTCTGCGTGCTGAGCTCCCCCACACGGTCCATGGCCTCGTGCGCGTCAGCCTCGGCGATCTGGAACAAAGGTGTTTGCACTCACGTGACTCGTGACGTGAGCGTTGCGCCATGCTAGATGGTTAAACCTGGACAAATTTGAATCTGTAAATGTAATTACAGGTCTAGAAACCACGTTACTCCTGCCAAACCCGGGAACCACTTATGTTTTTTCTTTGACTATAACGTGGCTATTATGTGAGTATTATCCACCATACTGGATGGTTAAATGCGCATGTGTATATCTGGGTACAGTCGCCGATTGCAGCACCTACACCAAGTTTTGCTAGTTGTTCTAGACGTGAATGGTTGTTCAACAGACATGTTTTGTAATCGATAGGTGTAGGGTAGCATAGCTTTAGTTATTTTGTTTCTCCGACGTTTTGTTTTTCAGGAACGTTACAAGCAATGATTCTTTACGCTTCATGCGAAACTACTACGTTTATCCCACAGCACCGGCAAATAAAGATCAGAAACGGCGAACCCTCCTGTCCCGCTCGGCCAGCTCCAGCAACACACTGGCCTTGAACTCGTCCAGCCTCTCTGCCATCCAGCGCAGTGATCCGTACGACTCCCGCATCTCAGAGCACATGCGCTGCTCGTCGTCGATGGTCACCTGCATCTCACGAACCTTCACGAAGAAGAAGAAGAAGAAAAGAAACACGCAAAGCCGCAGTCTCGCACATCGTACTGTTTTCAGCGTGGCTATGAAAAATCTAGCCGTTGAAAAGAACCTCTGACAACCACGTCTGCTTTAAGACAGCTGACAACTATACTGACACATTCACGACTGTCTTACGAATGTCGTCAATTTGCTGTCGTAACTCTGTCTAAGACGTGTGTAGCAGGGGTCCTAGCTTGGAAAGTTTTAACGACATTTGTGTATTTTGAAATTTTCGTTCTCCATCTCTACCGTGCACAGTATATTTCTTATTTGTAAAAAAAAGAGAGAGAAAGAAAGAAAAAGGTATAGCCTTGCGTTCTGTCAATATGTGCATCGCGAAAGTTCCCCCAACTCCTTACCTGGTTTTGGCACTGCTTCAGCTGTTTTTGGTTGTCGCTACAAGCCTTGTTGGAGTGGTCCAGGGCGATCTCGAGTTCGTTTATGTCGGCCTCGAGCTTCTTCTTGAGGCGGAGGGCCTTGGCCTTACCCATCGCCTCCGCTTCAAGGGAGGCCTGCATAGTGTCGATGGCTCTCTGGTAGTTCTTTCTGTACATAATGTAATAGGGAGACTAATAAACATTCTTAAAGCTGCCAAGTACATCTGCTACGTAGATATTGCACTGACTGATGCCCTTGTCTTGTTTCACTGCCATTTTTTTTCAACTTGTAAATACAATTTCAAGACGAAAGGTAGGCCTGTCGACCTCTAGTCTTTACTCCAAATTTCCTTCCGATTCCGACTTACCTCAAAGTTTCTCAGTGTCCAATTGTCAAATTATTGTGTTGATTTTATGCTGCTAGACTGGTTAGAATTTTTCTAAAGACTATCTTTCTTTCAGAAATGTAACATGACTGGTTACAACATTTCTATTTCTAACGATTATTTCTGTGTGATAAGTCTACCTTGTGTTCTTAAACTCCTCTTCCTTCTCCGCCAGTCTCCTGTCGATGTCCGACCTGACCCAGCTGAACTCCAGCTGTGAGCGCAGAACCTTCGCCTCCTCCTGCTCAAGCGCGTCCTCAGCCTCCTCCAGCGCCGTCCACAGCTCCTCCTTCTCCACCTCAAGACGCTTCTTGGCCTTCTCCAGCTCGTGCACGTTCTTAGCGTGCTCCGCAAGGAGGTCGTTCACGTCGTGATGATCGTCTTAAAGATGGGAGAACAGGTTCGGTTAAGAAAAACTATATAATGATGGATATCAGTCAAAGAGAACACATTGACAATACTCACATTTCATTTCAGGAGAAATTGACACGTTCTGAAGGCATGATTTTGTTAGGGATAGGTTGTTTGGCGATCTTTATGGATTTAGCTGCTAGAGGGTCGAAACGTACGTCATCACTTCTTGGCGAACACAAAAGCTATCTACCGCCTAAAATTTGGGACGTTAGCATGTCCAGATCACGAGATATCAAAACCGGAAGTTAAGCTGCAGTACCATAACAAACCGTCAGGGGGCCTAAATTCTAATCGTTTTGAAGTATAATCAAGACCTACCCACCTACTAAGTTTCATGACAATCTACTCATAGCTTCTTGAGGTGACATGCAAAACCACACACACACACATACATACATACATACATACACACACACATACATACATACATACATACACACACACAAACATACATACATACATACACACACACAAACGCTACCAAAACAAAGCTGGCGAAGGTAATAGTAACAGAAAAATAATCGTAGGCCTCTGCGTATGACCAATTCCTGGCTCCTCACCTTAACTGTTATGATATAAGGGTTCCTTGTATGAACCTGTTTCGTTTGACTCTGTTCCGTAATTAATGATCACCAAAACCTGCAGTGTCCTAGCCTCCTTTGCCGGCGTTCCGGGATCGATCGGCTTTTAATTTTTTTTTTGGGGGGGGGGGGGGGGAGGGGTTCTGATCAAACTTAGATCGTACGCATTACATTCTACGTTTTTTTTTTTTTTTTTATTCAAAACACTTAAATAAATACAAATGAATGGACACGGGCTGCGAACTCAATTTAGGAGCGACATATATTCTCGCAGCCACTTTTACAATGGAAAAAAAAGTATCTTACAAGACATTGAATAAATATAAATACATGAAAGACATGGCGTGAAACAAACCTCCCCTCCCAGAAGAAAAAACCAAACAAAGCAAAACAGGACCTATACACAGTCACCTAAAAACGTTTTGTATCTATTATATAATTTTGCGTGGCTAACATAATTTTACGGTTGATATCATAAGAATAAGACAAACTACCACGGAGAAATAAAAGTTGTTTAGCATTGTCATTCTACATTCTACGTTTACATACTACGTTCTACGTTTGATACCCCCCCCCCCTAAAAAAAAACGACCCCGGAACGCCAGCAAAGGAAGCTTAAACTTAACGAGCACACGCATTGCTCTGGGAGCGTCGTCGGTATTCAAAATGTCTGGGAAGTAAGATAACATACCTGTGGGGTCGTGTGGCCTAGCGGCAGAGTGTTCGGCTCGGAACCAAGAGGTCCCGAGTTTGAACCCTGCCATGTCACCTTGATCTTGTGCCCCTGGGAAAGGCACTTTACACGACTTTCCTCAATTCACTCAGGTGTAAATCAGTACCTAGGGACGCCCCGGTGTGCGATGGTGCAAATTCTACAGTGACTAGCCACAAGGTTAGCCCTTAATAATAGCCCAGTGTTAGTTGAGCAGCCTTTGCTGTGTCTTCAGCCGAAATGAATAAATAAATAAATAAATAAAAAAAACATACCTGTTCTGACGGGTACAGACATGAAGAGGACGAAAAGGTAGACTGTCGCCAGTAAGGGGTCCATAGCTGCTGCCCGTGCTGTAGTGAGGACGTTACCAGGTAAAAACTGAAGTCAAAGCTGAGTAACACCACCGCTAATACCTGCTCCAAACGCGTGGGAAATGAGGTAACGTTATAGTTGGTGATTGGGAGGTAGCCGCGGGCTTTTAGAAACCAACGTAACGCCTTAAGCGCCGTTGGAAAATGTCGACTTGATCTTCCACACAAATTACAGCAGTGGGTACGCGGTTTTCAAACTCATAATATTATTATAGGCCTTATATAAAGACGGCCTAATCCAGGCATTGTATACTCCGAGTGGCTACTTTGACTACAGGGGGGACTTGGAGGGAGTCAAGAGCTATGTCATAAGTAATGTTTAGCGCTCAGTTGTCATGTCAACCTGAAACCACTTTGTGTTCGTACACAATCACAACTCGAGCTGAAATAGAATTACAACGGTTGGATTTAAGAAAAAGGGTCTTAAGACTAAGTCCTCCGTGACTTTTGAAAAATAACTTACAATAGAAGCTGTTTGAGAGAGTGAGTGAGTGTGAGTGAGGAGTTATTTTTGCCATTGCATCCATAGACAACCTTCCTGATGCTTATTAGAACTGTGTAACCTACGTAGAAGACATTTCTCTGCCCTTTTGTACCCAAAGAAATTCAAGTTGCTCAAGACTTACAGCACAAATTGGTTGTTCACACAGTGAAAGCATTTATTCATTTCTTCCAGCGCAGCCATAACAAAATCTTGAAATGCCAAATCGAAGAAATCACAAAGCACCAAGATAGAACAGAAAATGGCAACGTTAGCGGTACGAATGCTACATGGCCATATTGGTGGCCCTAGCAGAATTCTTCAGCTTAAGGCACTGGCGTCCAAATGCAGAGAGCTCGTGGGTCGGTGTCCTTTTCCGTTGGTCCGTTTCCATTCGATCAGACTCTAGGGCTCCTCGAACGGCTTCTGCAATGGATGGTCGGTAACAAAAGCAGGCCGTTAGTGATTAGTATGGACAAATAGACGTTGAAAAGTTTTGGTATAGACGTCAGCCGAAAGCTGGTGTTTTCACACTATGCTTTGCATGCGTGTATGGACTTTATTGCTTTGTTTTGTCTTCTTTTGTTTTGTTTTGTTTTGTTTTGCTTTACCAAACAATCTGTCGGATTGACTACATCCGTACATTTACCTCAGAAACTTTTTGGCCGGTGTTGTGCATGAACTGGCCACCTTGATTGGCCAGATTTACCAGACAGTACGCTGACTGACTACACCTGTACAAATGTACCTTAGGATTTTTGGTGCCGGTGGCGTGCATAGACTAACCAGCATTACCAGACAGTAAGCTGACAGACTACATCTGTACCTTGGGGGCCTTGGTTCCGCTGGTGTGGGCGGACTGTCCGGCCTGGAACTTGGCGCGCAGCTTGGCCAGCGCGGACTCTGAGATCTCCGCGCGCTCCGAGGCGTCCTCCAGCTCGTGAACCGTCTTCCGGTACTTCGCCAAGTTCACGTTCGCCATCTCCTCCTAAACAGGTTATGACGTCGAGATGACGTTAGCCATTTTCAACTAAACAGAATGTGTTGTCAGAGATAACGTTAGCCATTTTCACCTAAACAAGAAATGACGTCGGGAATAACGTTCGCCATCTCCTCTTAAACAGGATATGACGTCAGGAATTACGTTCTCCAACTCCTTCTAAACAGGATATGACGTCAGGTACAACGTTAGCCATTTCCTCCTAAACAGGATATGACGTCAGGTATAACGTAAGGCATCCTTTCCCAGACAGGATGTGACGTCGGAGTAACCTTGGCCATCTTCTCAACAGGAAATGACGTCACGTACAAGGTCACCATCTCTTTGTAAACAGGATGTGACGTTGGTAATTTCATAAACAAGATATGACGTCCAGTTCAAAGGGTAATTTTAGTTTATCTGAACTCACCGATTCCTCAGACTGCCTCTTGTACGTCTTGATCTTGAGCTGCAGTTTCTCCACCAGCTCCTGGAGGCGCTCCTGGTTCTTGCGGTCCTCGTCCGACTGGAAGGCCATCTCCTTGAGACGGCGCTCGTTCTTGCGCAGGTTCTTCAGCGTCTCCTGGTGGCGCCTCTGCTCGGCGTCCAATTCCGCCTCGAGGTCACGAACCTGGGTTTGAACAGAACTTTTCTTAGGGACTGTTCTAATTACATATTCTCCCGAGAGGAAAATCTTACCGAGATTAACTTTTTCCCTACTTGGTATTTACGTGCATACTAAACGCGTTGCCCTGTAGCTAGGTCGTTAATGGCTTTTTCCAGCCTTCATCGCGACTTATCCTTAGACTGCAGATTTTGCAGGTCACATTTCCCAGCCTTCAGCGCGACTTACCCTAGTCTCCAGCTTCTGCAGGTGGCGTTTCCCGGCCTTCAGTGCGATGGTCTCCGCCTCGTCAAGGCGACGTTGGAAGTCTCGGAGGTTCTCCTCTAGATTCTTCTTCACCTTTTCAAGATGAGCGTTCTTGTCTTGTTCCTGACGGTAATCGTCAGCGATGCGCGCGGCCTGTTTCAGAAACACACAGACAACAAGGTAATCAGAGATAGCAGACTTCACCCCATTCTATAGGCACCCTCTGTCAGAACATACTGAAACTGCACTGCGAAACAGACAGACACACCCACAGAAAAAGAAGCCAAAAGCATACTTTCACTTCCAAGAAGTGAAGATAGAGTAACTTTTTTTAGCTTTCATTTTAGGATGTTTCCAGAGATAAACACTTCTAAATGCAAGCCTGTATCTGAACTTTTGGAATGGATGGATGGAGAAGCTTTGATTTAATTTCTATTTTATTTATTTTCACATGTAGCACAATTTGCTACCTAATTTCGCTTAAGCCTCCATGACCAAAGACGAACTCAAAATCAGATATTCCTACAACACAAAGTTTGTATATCTAGGAAGACTGACCTCTGAAATGGCTTTCTTGGCATAGAACTAAACGGACACGGTTCTGTGTACGATCTAAGCCTCACCTCCGAGATGGCTTTCTTGGCCTTCTCCTCCATGTCCCTGGCCGTGCTGGCCAGCTCCTCCAGCTCGTTCTGCAGCTGCTGGATCTCGCTGTCCGACTTCCGCTTGGCCGTAATGAGCGCCGCGTTCTGCGTGCTGAGCTCCCCCACACGGTCCATCGCCTCGTGCGCGTCCGCCTCGGCGATCTGGAACAAAGTATGAATGAACTTTATTGCTCGACAGTTGCACAGGGTACAATGTATGGCAACAATGACAATGTGATCATTACAATAATACTACTCCTAGAAACTATCAACTACTTGTGTATTATTGTAGCTATAGATGGCGTATTGACATGATGACGTTAAACGTTTCCGTCTATCACAATTCTTTCTCTCTTTTCTAAGGCGCTACATACATAGTGGCCTAGATACGTAGATATGGGATCGGGGCATGACATAAGTAGGTTGAAAAAGGCTCTGTCTTTCATGAAGCGCGTTTTCACACACGTGACTCGTGACGTAAGCATTGTCCGCCATGCTGGATGGTTAAACCTGCAAGTTAGCAGATATTTGGGATTTGTATCGGTAGTTATCGTCATGTATCACAGGGCAACCGCCAAACCCATGGTAAAAGGCGTTCTGTTACGTGTTTGCACTCACGTGACTATGACGTAGATATTATCCACCATGTTGAATGGTGAAACCAGGAAGTTGCCAGGTAAATTTGAATTTGTATATCTGATAACAGTTACATAATGATGACATAGCACACATGCACTTTCGATTGCAGCGTCTACACTAGTCTTGCTAATTGTTCTGCACTTAGATGGATGTAAAACAGACACGCTTTTTCCTAGACACGGCAAACCTTCATGTTACGTTTCACCAGCTCCAGTGACATTCTGGCCTCGTTCAGCTTCTGCTGCACCGTCTACACCTGGTCTACACTTGGTCTACACAAATATATATAAACAATGTGACACAGAAATAGCAAACCTTCCTGTTCCGCTCGGCCAGCTCCAGCGACATCCTGGCCTCGTTCAGCTCCTGTGTCAGCATGTTGCAGCGTCTCTCCAGTGACGACAGCGACTCCCGCATCTCCTCGCGCATGCGCTGCTCGTCGTCGATGGTCACCTGCATCTCACGGACCTTTGCGAAGAAGAAAAGAAACACGTGAAGCCACAAAAACACGTACATCGTGCGATTTCTCGTACGGTTTTCAGCGTGGTTATGACAGAAACAGCCGTCAAAAAGGACCTCTGATAATCATTCCTTCCTCAAGACAGCTAACAATTGCACGACACATTCACGACTGCCTACGTCGGCTACGAATGTCCTCAATTTGTTGTCGTAAATCTGTCTGTGCGTGGCAGGAGTCCTAGCTTGGAAAGCTTCAATCAACATTTGTGTATTTTGAGATTTACGTTCTGTCTACTTGTGCATCACCACTTGTGTTTCCCCCCAGCCCTTACCTGGTTTTGGTACTTGGCCAGCTGCTTCCTGGCCTCGGCGTTCGCCTTGTTGGCGGCGTCCAGCTGAACCTCGACTTCGTTCAGGTCGGCTTCGATCTTTTTCTTGGCGCGAACGGCCTCGGCACGACCCTTCGCCTCCACCTCTAGCGTGGACTGGAGACTTTCGATGGCTCTCTGGTGGTTCTTTCTGTACACGGTTTAATCAGAGATGATTGAAATTTTGACATAGATATTGCTGGGACATTGATGGTATTTTGAACAACCATTGTACCTTCATTGTTATTCTGGTCTATTTATGTCCCCAAATATGAATATTTCCATTGGCAATGGCCAAGTATCAATGTATCTCTCTACATCTGTAGTACTGCTTATAATGCAAGTTTCTTTCCAACCCCTTGCTTAACTTACCTCACATACATTTACCTCAAGGGTTTCTAAGTAGCCTGTTGCCTTCATGCTACAAGACTGGTCAGAATAGTTCTATTTCCGAAGACTACTTTATTCTGAAAAAAATACATTAAAGTTTCGAGCTCCTTCTCGGCTAGTAGTAATAAACCACTCATTCTTTCAGTAGCCTGTCAATGTCTAACTTGAGCTGGGACAGCTGTACCTCGTAGTGGCTTTAGACTTTAGAAAAGTAATTTTCTGTGAGAAAACCACCTTGAAGTCTCGAACTCCTCCTCCTTCTTGGCCAGTCGCCTGTCGATGTCTGACTTGAGCTGGGACAGCTCTAGCATATAGCTAGTGGTGGCTTTAGAAAATTAATTTTCTGTGAGAAAAGTACCTTGAAGTTTCGAACTCCTCCTCTTTTTCCGCCAGTCTCCTGTCGATGTCCGCCTTGAGCTGGCTGAGCTCCAGGTTGGTGCGGAGAACCTTCGCCTCCTCCACCTCCAGCGCGCCCTCGGCCTCCTCCAGGGCCGTCCGCAGGTCCTCGATCTCCACCGACATCTGCCGCTTCTGCTTCTCCAGCTCGTGCACGTTCTTAGCGTGCTCCGCAAGGAGGTCGTTCACGTCGTGAAGATCGTCTTAAAGATGGAAGAACAGTTTCGGTTAAGAAAAACTGTAGTGTTCTATGTTTTGTCAAAAGTGTCAGTCCACGAAGAATACTGATGATGGAAAACACTGAAAGACAAAACATTGGCAATATCTAAATTTCATTTTAGGAGAAATTGTTAACGTTACGTCCTGAAGATCAGCTTAAAGATTGCAGTAAGCAATATCTAAGAAATGTTTCAGTTAAGGAAAAGTGAATTGTGCGATGTATGGTTTGTGACGAGTGTTAATCCAGGAAGAATAATGATGGAAATCACTTATAGAGAACAGCATTAGACAAACAAACATTGGCAATAACATTTTATTGCAGAAGCCAAATCAATAAGCTTAATAGACGCCATTTGGGTTGATACACAAAAACATAAAGCCCATAACAATCCGTAACGCCTCCGTACGAGCATCCAGTACTTTTGAGCAGCCGCGACAGACTTTGCAACACGACTCACCGCTGAGCTGCTTGTTTTCTTTCTTGAGTTCCTCCAGCGCGCCCAGCGCGTCTTCGTGAGCCGTCTTGAGCCGCATGTTCTCCGCCATGTAGACCCGGATCTCCTTCTTGGAGTCCTCCAGCTCCAGGTTGACCTCCTCGCACTTCGTCCGCCACTAAATCCAGCAACAAACACATGTTCTTACCGGTAGAAGATTTTCCAAAGTAACTATGTACAAACTAAATGTACAACGGACCTGGCAACCACTTAAGAAGCCACACCAGACAAAACATGTCCTGACGGGAACAGCGTCTTTTCTGAGGGCCAGAGTGTCAGCGTGTACAGTTGATTTGAGGTCTGTCAATCCCAATACCTATGTACGGAATAAACATTGGCAATTAATTGATTGATCGATAAATTAATTGATTAATTGATTGATCGATTGTTGACGCTTACCTCTGCGATGATCCTGTCCACCATACGTTGTTTCTTCTCGAGGTGGGCCGCCACGCTGTTGGCTTTCTCCAGTTCTATCATCATGTCCTCGACCTCAGCGGCAAGCCTGTAACGAATTGTCATACAATAAACCTCTGAGCGAGAAAATGCATCGTTTACAGTCTTCAACGTAGTTATTTCTCTGGCAATACAACCAGGTTTAACCATCCAGCATGTCGGACAATGCTTGCGTCATAGTCACGTGAGTGCAAACGCCCTATAAGGATCGAATTTATGGCACAAACCTGTTCTTGGTCTTTTCCAGACTGCTACATTTAGAGTTGGATATCTCAACTCTTTCCTCCATCTCCTGAAGACGGGCAGCCAGCTTCTTCTTGGCCTCCTCCAGCTCTTCCGTCCTCTGGATGGCGTCCGTCTCGTACTTGGATCTCCAGGTGGCCACCTCGGTGTGCGCCTTGGAGAGGGACCGCTGCATCTCGGACTTGGCCTCCTGCTCCTCCTCCAGCTGTTCCCGGTAGGTGTCGCAGTCGTGCTGGGCGGCGCGAAGCTACAGGGGGAGATGGCAAGGCCGGAATCAGCTTCCAAGACAGGTTTAGGGACCAGATGCGGGTGTTAGGATTGGATAGACGGCATGAAGGAAAGTCCGATGCCATGGCATCGCTACCGTAAAGGTAGCTCCTAGTGGCCCGTCCCACTGACCAGCTCCAAGTGAAGGGGGCTAATTAGCCCCGGGATCGAGAAAATGTGTAACACAGGCTGATGGCATCGCATGAAGACAGGCAATTCGATTTCCTTCTGTATTCATCATGTGGACTCCGTAGATAGATAAAGTGAATAGATACAATGTACATAATGTAGCTCCATCATCAGTATGTAGCCGGCCTTCATTTGGACTTCACGGATAGATAAAGCTCCATCACCAGTCTGCTTACCTGATGGTTCAAGTGGTTCTTGGCTTTGATCTCCTCCTCAAGCTGGCGCTTCAGCTCTTCTATCTGCTGCAGTAGCATGCTCTTGGTCCTGCAGAAACGCAATATTAAACCATGCTGATGACCTGTTTTACTTTGTCTGTTTACAGTGCTTATAATGTTTGACCAGCAGATTTGGCCGATGCATAAAAACCATTTTGTTCACTGGCTACATCACAGGAACATTACTTCCTATCACAATTCAGACGTGACTTACTTTACGTTTTATAATAAATATTGATTGAGTGAAATTGATCCACATTATCTAAACTCAAAAGCTGACAGCATCGGGAAGGCTATGCAAGGCAGGAGGTTTGGGGCTGCCAACTTGGTTCGAATGACAGAGGAGAACTGGCGCTCAACATAAGTCAACCAAAAAAAGTAAGTCAAACGCCAACAACAGCCTGATGGGTTTTCAAGGCCGCATTGTGATGTTTAAAGCGAAGTAACTCTGCTGACGCCTTGTTTCTCTAAAACACAAGTCTTGAACTGCTAGCCTGGTTACCAGACCTATTTTAGCTTCCGAGTCTGTATCCTCTCCTATATGCGGAGCTAAAATAGGTCTGGTAACCAGGCTATTGAACTGCCCCTTCAATCCACCCACCTGCTGAGCTGGTTGCACTGCGTCTCTGATTCCTCCAGGTGGCGCACGGCGTCGCTGTTCTCGGCCAGCAGGCGGGACTTGAGGGCGGACACCTCCTGCATCTGGCGCGTCAGCTCGTCCGCGCGGATGTTCGCCTCGTTCATCCCCTCCTCCAGCTGGCGGCACCGCTTCTCAAGGCTAACCTGTGGGAAAAGACACTCTTATCAATCAATCAATCAATCAATCAATCAATCACTTCCCATTCCTACTAACGTCTCCTCTTCGTCCCTAGCGAGACACAAGGCCATGATTTTTCCTTCCATCTTGGCCTGTCCTTAGCCAACGTCCTAACTGTTCGCCAGGATAATCCCATGGACGCCAGGTCGTCCGTCATAGTTCTTCGCCAAGTGGTTTTGAATATGAAAATTCCTTCCGATAGGTCACTACTAAGTCTCTGTCACAAGATCTAAGGTGTCAGCAAACATACAGTTCAACAGTTACTGTAGTTATACTGAACTCAAATCTTCTCTAAGCTTCTCAACGTTCACCTGTGGGAAACGATGCTTCTATTGGTCATTTCCTTCCTAGTCTCTGTCACAATATCTAAGATGTCAGCAAACATACAGTCCAACAGTTTGGTGACCTGTCCATCTTCCCGGGAATGTCGTACCGTACCTTTTGTTTGGTGCCCGGAAATGACGCACCTTTTGCTTGGTGACCTGCTCCATGTTGCCGGAAATGTCGTCCACCTCGATGCGGAGGGAGTTCTTCTCCTTCTCCAGCTTGGCCTTGACGCGCTGCAGGTTCTCGATCAGCGTGCTCATCTCCGCCACCTGCTCCGTGTGCTTCTTCCGGGTCGCAGCCACGTTATTGTCAGCCTGGGCAGCCATAAACACAGACCGTAAGTCTTGGATAAAGGTGCATTCTTACAAAATATTTTTATAAGTCAACGAACAATGGTTATCGTGGTGTTTTTTTTTTTCATTCCGATTCGACCTAAAATGACAAGTGTTTGTTTTGTCCAGCGTTACTCACCAAGTCAGATAATTTTCGTGCTGGCCACGTATTGTTTTAATTGCCATAGCCCCCAACCACCCACTTAAATTCTAAGCATACTCCTAACCATCGCAAGAACCTTCGTCCCTCGTACGCTGCAGTACCACTTACCGCCGCATGGACCTCCTCCAACTCCCTGCGTAGTTTGACGATCTCGTTCTCCTGGCGCTTGGCCACCTCTGCCTGCTGATGGGTCGCGCCGCTGTGCTCCTCCAGACGGTCTCCGATGTCGTCCAACTCCCGCTGCATGTCGTGACGAGCCTTCTCCGCGCGCGCACGCGCGTTGCGCTCGCTCTCCAACTCCTCCTCAAGCTCCTCGATGCGCCCCTGGAGAGAAAAAAGTGACGATGTAATTAAATTGGCACAGCCTTCAGACTTCACTGAACAAGTACTGCATTGACAACAACTCCTGAAGTTGTTTATATTTTATTGGGATGCCCTTTAGTCTCTTAAGGGGCTAATCTTTCAGGACCCCTACACAAATTACATACAGGTGCAAAAACAGACATTTACAATCACATTGATCATACAGTATTAAAAGATTCAAGGAATTGTACTTTGATAACTATCTGTAAGCTGTCTGGAACAAACATAAAACTGATCTGTAACTGTATTCCTTGTTCTTATGTGGACATCATGTCCTAAATGGTCACTGTGTCCTTATATGGGCACCAAGTCCTTATATGTACACCGTTGAGGGTGAGTTTTCACCTGCTGTTCCTGGAATAGCATTCCTTGTCCTTATATGGACATTATGTCCTTACATGGTCATTGTGTCCTTATATGGACACCAAGTCCTTATATGTACATCGTTAAGGGCGAGTTTTCACCTGTTGTTCCTTGATCTTCTTCTGCAGTTGCGCCACGAGGCTCTGCTCGTCCTCCAGTCTCGTCTGGACGGCGTTTAGCTCGAAGTCCCGTCTGTTTGGTACAAACCATTAAAATATGTCAGTTTTTACATATGTATATATCGTACAACATGTACAGACACGTTATCCCAGTGATGATACAGTACAATGTTGTTGACAAATAAAAGTCATCTTTACAACGAAACGTTAACGTAGTCACGAAGCAGACTCTTCATACTTGAAAAACGTATCCAAAACTTTTACTACAATTTTCAAGCACAGATATCACTATCTGTAGCAGTAGCAGTGGTCATTCCGTCCTTACGAGGCTTTCAGATCAGCTGGTACAAAATCTCAGCTGGTTGTGAAAGAAGACTTCTTATCAACCCGAGGAGGCTATTCACTGAGTAGTTAACAGTATTCCCCACATTAGTGTATTCTTACGTACTTCTTCAGTTTCTCTTCCAGCTCGACTTTAGCCCGTTCAGTTTCCTGCAGGCTGTCGAGTGTCTGGCGCAGGTCGGCCTCCAGCTTCTTCTTGGTGCGTTCTAGGTCCAGTTTAACCTTCTTCTCGGTGTCCACCAGGCTCTCCAGCTGTCAACAAAGGCAGATTCAAATACATCATTTTTTCTTCTGTTTTTCCAATTCAAAGATGCCAGACAATCACTATTGGTACCCCCACATGTTTCTCCCAAAGAAGTCTTACAAATGATCTCTAACGAGCAGTACGGGCATCCGAACATGATTATAGTTATTTGCTGATTAAAACAATACTTAAATGCTGATTCGTACTGTTGTATGGTTTTTACGTTATACGGGAAACTGGCAATTTTTCTGACCTCGTCAATCTGCTGCTCCAACTTGACCTTGTTCTTGGTGAGGTGGTTGACCTTGTCTTCCTCAGATTGAAGGTCATCCAGAGTTTGCTAGAATGTGGATCGAGTTGAAAGTTAAGACGTAAGAATTCCACAAGAACCTGCGTCAGGAATGTTGATCAAAAACACGACCATACTGGTAGTTTATGTTGGAATTGACACAGATGTGTAAGGGATAGTAGAAAAGGTGCATCGGCAGCTTTTACAGGTTCCCTCCCACAAAGTATTAGGGTCACTCACCGCTTGCAGTTCCTCGAGCTTCTTCTTGTCTCGTGCGAGCCTCTTCATGTTCTCCTCGGCTTCCGCGAGTTCGTCTGTCATGGCCCGCACCCGGTTCTCCACGGCCCGCTTGTCCTTGTCAGACCTGGGAACGAGAGACGACCACAAATAGCATACAAGTCTTTCTAAGCTATGCTGTCTCTTCCTAGTTTGAACTGTTAACATGGCGGCCACTATGCAGATCTCCGGAGTATGTAATAGGATCTCTGGAGCTAGCATGCAAATAGTTGGAGTATGGTGTTAGTATATCGACGTATTCAATGAGCAGTATAGTCTTCACTACAATCCTATACCTATTCTTATAAAACGCTAGAGGTATTGTAACAGGTGAGCAACATCTTGTAGCAAACACCTGCTGAATCAGCTGACACCTTCCAGGTTTAACCATCCAGCATGGCGGGTAATACTTACGTCACAGTCACGTGAGTGCAAAAAATCTAACCTTCCCTCCAATCTTGTAGCAAACACCTAATACTGATACCTAGCGAGGTTACGCTCCAGGTCCTCCACGTCTTTCTTGAGTTCGCTGCACTCCGTCTCAAGTTTCCGCTTGGTGCCGTTAAGAGAGGCGACGGCCTCAGACTCCTCCTCCAGGTTCTCCTTGACCTCCTCCAGCTGCGCCTCAAGGTCAGCCTTGTTCTTGATCAGCATGGCGTTCCGCTCCTCAGAGTCTGACACCACGTCTTGCTCCTGAAGAAGCAGATTTTGGTCTCTTTGTTTTCAAATCACATGTTATTTCTAAACACCTCAATTGACGAAGGTCTGAGAGTTTCTTATTCTGTTCTGAAATGATATTAGGCACTAAGTGGTTGGTACGTCCACCAAGTCATTTTGTACATTATAAAGGTCTGAACATTGTTCTTCTGTTTCTTTGTCGTCTATAATGTAGCGTTGTGCAAGGGGCGTAACAACAGGCTTTGCTTTCATTTGCATCTTTTAGTATCTCAAGACAAACCGTCCTTACCGCCTAAAGCTGGATCGCAACACAAACCGTCCTTACCGCTTGCAGCTGGACTACCAGGTCATTCTTCTCCTGAGTGAGAGTCACGCACTTTTCCTGAAGCTCTTTCCGAAGTCTCTCCTCATTGGCCAGTCGCTCCTCTATGTCCTTCATCTCGGACAGCTTCCTCTGTAGCTCTTCCTCCTGGCGGGCGCCCTGGAGCAGCGGCTTGATCTAAGGGCGGGAGAACAGATAACTTTAACGTTGTTTGTTTATTTGTTTGTTTGTTTTGTTGTTTGGTTGTCTGGTTGGTTGGTTGCATAACCGTTAAACACCAGTTTTGTGCAGTAAGTACAAAGCTGCGTAAGACCAGACTGTAAGGTTTGAACCACTCACACCGGGATGAACCCCTACTCTTTTCGATAAGTGCAGTGGAATTTGTAACGTGCTCGAGGTGTGGTTCTCCAAGAGCACGTCCCTAACCGTCCGTTACTCATTTTCACCTGAGTCGAGTGAGAAAATAGGTGCAAAGTGTCTTTCCCAAGGGCCCAACTGTGGGGGTCTGCTACTGATTATAACCCATAACTTTTAGATCCTAAGTCAACAAAAATAACACCCTGCCACCTTGTGATGAGTTCCAATCGACCATAATGTTGGGCACCAAGAAGAACTAACAACGTGAATACATCCCTGTATGCCTCCAACATCTTACTACAGGAACTTGTAACTTAAAAAAAAGTTGACCTACTTTTGTGTACAGCTTCCACCACAGCCATTCCCTCAGACCGAGCCATTTCCGGATATTCCGCTGTAGAGTGAACATGGCCTCCCTGCAACAGGGTAGGGGGAGGTGATTGTATTGCTAACACCACACCAGTCCATACCGTACCACACCATACCACTCCATACAATACCACACCACTCCACACCATAGCATACCATAACATACCACACCATACCATTCCATACCATACCATAGCGTACCACACCACCCCATACAACACCACACCGCTTCACACCATACCATACCTTATCATACCACACCACACCACACCACACCACACCACACCATACCATACTTTACCATATCATACGGTGCATACCACACTACTCCATACCATACTATACCATAACATACCACACCACACCATACCATACGTCGTACCATATCATGCTGCACCATACCACCGTTTTGCGGGTGTGTCACTTGTATGGTGACAAGGGCAGGTTAGGACTGCTGCTAAACGTTCTTGGTAGATTATCTATCAATGTCCCAACTATTTGTACTGTTATAATTATTATAGAAACAAATCAAGACCCTGGGAAACTTTTCGTACCTTTGTTCCACCATCTTACGGAACTTGCCCCGCATGAACCTGCCCCTTGCGCGCGCCTGGATGTTCTTGATGATCTGGCTAAGACGATCGTCTCGTACGTCCTCCAAGTAACCCAATACCGCGGCCTTAAAGAACACCTGTATAAGACATGAATTGTAAGCTGTAGTACAAGACGCTTTATGTTCTTCATCAAGCAATAGAATGGGGTATCTTTTTTAGCGAATATGCTCAGTGCAAGGCCAGGGGACTACTTCTAGGCACTAAAAGTTCAAGACTGAAACAGCATCTCTTCTTCCCAAGTCTGAAACATCAATGCTCGAGAGAAGCTTGACTGGCTGAGAGTGAGGACTAACTGACCCACTAGGAAAAGCAGGGGTTAGGAAGGCTGCTCTGGAACATTCCCCACTCATTTAGACAGGAGTGGATTTGCCTTACTCACACCAGGATGGACCTCTATTCCTTTCAATGGGCATAATGGGATCTTTAACATACTCTGGGTGTGGCTGTCCCCAAACACGGGACCTCCATTTAACGCCAAACGGAAGCTAGGTTCTCATTAACACCTCCGTGAAGTGACATATTCCCTACCTTCGTGTGTCCGATGGCGTACTTGGTCTTGTCCAGGTCGATGGCCTCCAGAATCTTCTTGCTGATCTCCTTGGCTTCCATGAAGCCGCTCTGACCCTGCGGAGCCAGGATCTGGTACCTGGAGAGTAGTAAAATCAGAAAGTGTTCATTGCTTTTATCCAGAGATATTTCCATCCTGGTTTCAAATAGCAGACGACTGGCCCTTGCCGGTCATGTGGTACGCCATGAGGAGATGGCCGCCAAAGTGCTTCTCTGGCAACCGGATGTAAAAAGAAGAAGGGGACGACCGAACCTAACGCTAAAGTAAGTGATTGAAGAGGAGGTTGGTCTGCGGGACGGGGAACTTCTGGCCGCCGTGCGTGACAGAAACGCGTGGAGTGACATTGTGAATGGCACCTCGTTAGAGGATGAACTGAACTGATATTTCCAAGACTGTTTCAACTAGAGACAGCAGCATGAGTAACGTGTGGCTGTGTGAAATTTCCAAGAACATAGAATCTTTTCTCTATACGGTTAATGTTTCACTCTCAAAATACAACAATGCTGGATACAGCACAAGAACAAAAGGTTCGGTTAGAACTTAACGGAATTTTACCCCTTGATTAGGCCATATATAATTTAGCATCCTGTGCCAGCCCTTGCAGAAAGAACAGTTCACAATTGCTCGTAGAATGAGAAACACAGTCGCCATTATGAAGTAAAGCGTCTGCTGTGTGCAGATTTTAGTTGTTACTAGATATGACAGTTAGCAGATTTGAATAGTAAACCTTTGCTTGAACTCTCCGTAAGGCAGCCTGTTGGGATAACCCTTCCTGCAGATCCTGATGCCCTCCAGTACGCCGTTACAGGTCAGCTGGTGCATCACCAACACAGAGTCGATGACGAAGGCCGACTTGGTCTCGTTGGGGATGATGCAGCGCACGAAGTGAGGGAAGGTGTTCTTCAGAGTCGCCATCAGCTTGTTCAGTTGTTCCTAATGTGTGATATAACATGCCGTGTATAACTTCATCGGGTTTGTATGCCGTTGTTCTTTTTTTTTTACACACAAAGGTTTATACCTGTATCTGCAACTAGACTAGTCAGCTGCCTTCATCATGGTGTATTGAACTCTGCTCCTACTCTTTGCCGCATGGTGGCGTTTCTGCAAGAATAATGCGGTCCCAAACGTGACTAGTTTTATATGCCGCTTGTCTGTTAGTAACTGTAACTTTGTTAGTATGCTGTCCACTACGCCACGATAAAGACTTGTTAATATGAAACTTTGATTATGTAAGAAAATAAATTTACCAGGAAATTAGCAATATGTTACTTAATCGGAAAAAAATCATGAGCAAAACTTCGTCGTCGATGACGTTGCCGTTCGAAAACAACAATGGTAACATACTCGGTGCAATGCAGAAACAGTCTGGAAGGCGGCGCTCTTCTTGCCCTTTCCTTTCTTTGGTGCTGTGGGCCAAAAAAGATAAAGTTATCGCATGCACAGTTATCCCCCCCTCCCAAAAACATCTTTGAACTGAATAGCTGATAAGTAGAAGACTATAATAACATCCAAGTGGAAATTACCAAAACGTTATCATTGAGAATCATGCGAAAATTCTGTATTGGCAGTTACATGTAAAATCAGAAAGGCAACATTTGCGAGCAAACGCAAAATATTTCACTCCCATCTCTTTACCAATCAAAAAATTTAATGCATATGCCAAAATCAGCCCTATCTTACATATTTTCATATCAAAAGAACAGTTCATGTATGTCAAGCATACATGTACTTGTTTTATATTTGTGTTTTTGAGTAGAAGGCGTCATATAAGCAACTGTGCTTCCTGCCTAATACTCATTAAATATATGTGAGTAGATTAAAAAAAAATACATGTACATACCTGCGTCTGCGCTGACGTAGTCTGCGAACAGGTCCACCATCAGAGCCAAGGCAGATTTCTTGAAGCATTCCACCACCGTCTCGTTGATTGGATCCTTGTTCTTCTCCAGCCAACCAACCACGTTGTACGGAACCTGCCGTACGGAGAAGACATACCGTGTATACCGTGTATAAATGTAAGGAACTACTGGAAGACATAGAAGTACATTCAAGAGCTACAGGTGTATACAGATTGATTCTATAAGATGCCAGTAAACATCAAGTGAAACTGTGTCAGAATCATTTGCGGTTTAACGTAAGGATCCTGCAGGGGTGTGTCGAAGGAACCATTATCATCATAAGTTCCAAACAAGAAACGATCAACCGCCCCAATAATCTGATAGAATACACTATGTCTATCTATATCTACATTAGAACGTGTGTAGTACTATTGAGTATGGTTGGACATCCCTAAATGGATTGCGAAATGGAAAACAAACAGATCCAAATATAATAGTACCATCATCGCTAGAGCAACAGATGACAGACACTGTCAGATAGATCAGCCCTATACAAGTGACCGCCTCTACAGGTGCATAAGGACTACCTGGCTAATGTGACCACCTTTTGGTAGTACCTTAGATAATTTTTTTACACAAGCATTAAGACTCATCTCTATAGTGACCACATTGTATCAGTCTCCTTTGGGATGTTTTGACTGTACCACCACTGTATTCATTCCTGTATAGTTTAAACCGTTTGTCCTACCACTCCTGCGTAGTGGCCAATGGCGAAGTGAGCCTCGAACTTCCTCTTGCCGGGTTTGGGCTTCTGGAAGTTGTTGGTTTTCCCCTCGTGGTTGTCGTACAACTTGGACTTGAACGTCATGTCCGTGGCCTTGGGGAACATGCACTCCTCTTCCAGGATGGACATGATACCCAACGGCTGGAGAACAGAAGATGATAAGATGCAATTCTGTATCTGTATCTGCATATCAGGTATAACCGCCCTTTGGTGTAACACACCATGGCCAGCTTCGCAGGCACGTGGCGCGGCGGCAGCTGGCTACATGACACCGAACGACACGTTACACCTAACCTTTGAACGTCTAACTCTAAACAATGTTTAAAGCTATCTAGTGACGATACCCCTGCTGTACTTGGTGGCAGCGAGTTCCACTCTATGATAGTTCAGGTTATTCAAGACACAACTGGCTCCAATAAGGTCCCTAAAGTGTGGGAGACGTTACTGACTGGACATCAGTGTGGAAACAGTATGTTAGAACTCCAGATTAAATCACTCATTCCATTAAGCTGTTTTGATGAGTTTGATTAAAGTTTAAGACGACCTGTGCAGCCACAGTCGACAGTAGAATCATACAGCATACCCTTGATGGCAGGAACAGAAATTTAAAAAAAGAACAAACGTAATCCATGTTGAACCAGGATTATCTACATATCTACTTAGTCCTTGGACTAGTTTTAAAAGATGCTGAAACAGTAGCTAAGGACCGTGCTGTCTGGCAATCCGTATTAAGAGGATAAAGGTGCTAGCAGCTGGTCTGAGCAGCTGGGCAGACAGAAGAGACGTCAATGGGGAGAACTGCGTGTTACACTACCTTTTCAATCAGGGAGATGCAGGCCTCTAAGTCCATGCCGAAGTCAATGAACTCCCAGTGGATTCCCTCTCGCTTGTACTCCTCCTGTTCCAGCACGAACATGTGGTGGTTGAAGAA
Source organism: Branchiostoma floridae x Branchiostoma japonicum (assembly GCA_013266295.2). Taxonomy (NCBI): domain Eukaryota; kingdom Metazoa; phylum Chordata; class Leptocardii; order Amphioxiformes; family Branchiostomatidae; genus Branchiostoma; species Branchiostoma floridae x Branchiostoma japonicum. The sequence continues at coordinate 500,610 of CM023833.1, read as the reverse complement.
CTGCTGAAGCTTCTCGTTGGTGAAGTTGATGCACAGCTGCTCGAAGCTGTTCAGCTGTAAGACGAAAAGAGAGAAACATAACTCTAGAATATTTCTTCCGTTACAATCTTCAAGCACATTGCGGGATGGCATAACTGGTATTGCGTGTACAAGATCTGATCTACAGAATCAAACTCGCTTTTGTAACAAAAAAATCTCACTGCATACAGATCTTCAAGCTGGTAATGTCAATCGTGGTCTGATGACTGTTGCCAGCATTTCGGATATAACGAAAACTCGGTATAAATACCATACGTTGTGGCTAACTGCCTCAATGGACAAAACGGTGATAACAACAGCAGGAAGCAATCACCTCGAAGATCTCGAAGCCTGCGATGTCCAGCACGCCGATGAAGTATTGCCGCTGCATCTTGGTGTCCAGCGTGGTGTTGAGCCGCTTGACCAGCCAGGAGAAGAGCCTGGAAACATCGAGAGACGCGTTTTGTCAGAAAACGGACATTTTCTCGATGTAAATGTCACGCATTTTGTCAGAAAAAGTACTATTTCTTTGCCGGTAAACGCGAGCGTTTTCCATGTCAACAGTGGCCGTCGTGACCCTAGGTATTGTTTATTTGCTTGTTTGCTTGTTTATTTGTTTGTTTGTTTGTTTGTTTGTTTGTTTACCTGTTGTAAATGGCTTTGCAGAGCGCGCCCACGGAGTAGGAGCATTGCTGGTCCGTCTGACCCTTCACCACGTACTCGTTCCCAACCTTGACCCGCGGCTTCAACAGGGCCTTCGTCATCTCCGCACTGGAGACGCCGAACAGGTGAGACGTTTTCTCCGCGTCTGAAACGGTCGTCAAGCGAAACTAAGCTGTAACTTTCCCCCAAATATATCCGTTGAGTGTTGGGAACGAGGAGTGTGACGGACCCTTCACTACGTACTCGTTCCCAATCTTTCCCATGACTCTCGCAGGACTTTATGTTCTTCATGGAACCTGATGAGCAAAATACGGATAGCCACATATTTTGTGTAGGGTTGGAACATATTTTAGCTGTTAAAGATTCACTTTAAGCTTTTAGGAACGTTTTTTTCTCTTCATAATAAGTTACAAACAAACAAACAAACAAACAAACAGTGTAGAACGTACGCTCCATGCCGTCGCACTCGGCCTGTTCCTCGCGGGGCCTCATCTTGAACTTCATGTTGCCGAAGTGCATGATGCCGGCCGTGAGACGGTAGACGTCATTCTTCTCCGTCTGGGAGAAGCCCAGGATGTCGAACGCCTCGTCCGTCAGCCGCATCTCCTCCTGCGGGGAAACATGTCGTGAAACCAATGTCAAAAATGGCTCCGCCCCAGAGGCGTCACCAAAAAAAATGTTTCCTTTTTTGCAGGGACCTTATAATTTCTTTCAGTAACATATCTTCCTGTAGGTAAACATACATTAAAGTTATGTCCTTCCCACACAAAAATAGGGCTTATATAGAAGCACTCATCTCTGTTTCTTTATTCTGTGTTCTCTACTAGTTTATTCATACATCCACATAGAAGTTATTGCTGTCCTTTGAATGCATGTTGCAAATATTTTTTTGTGTTTTCTCGCTGAAAATGCATTTTGTCTGAGCTCTAGGACACTCTGGAAAACGCTGATCTGTATATAAGTCTACAAGACAATGATAAATGTGCCAGTGAAACAAATATATCAGTGGGGTCGTGTGGCTTAGCGACAGAGTGTTCGGCTTGGAACCAAGAGGTCCCGTGTTCGAACCCTGCCATGTCACCGATCTTGTGCCTTTGGGAAAGGCACTTTACACGAGGCTCACTTCACTCAGGTGGAAATGAGTACCTAGCTTCGGTTAGGGACGTCCCTCGGATAGGACGTTAAATGGAGGTCCCGTGTTTCGGGAGAGCCACACCCCACGCACGATAAAGAACCCACCACACCCTTCGAAAAAGAGTAGGGGCATGCCCCGGTGTGCGATGGTGCAAATTCTACAGTGACTGGCCTCAATGTTAGCCCTTAATGATAGCCCCGTGCTAGTTGGGCAACCCTGGCTGTGTCTTCAGCCGAATAAATAAAATAAATAAATGAATAAATAAATGTGTCTTTTTTTCTTCATATCTGTCCATACAAACCGCATCGTCCACGCCGGGGATTTCCGTGTGGCCCTGGGAGCAGTAGTAGTACTGCTTGGCGTCCGGGACTAGCAGCAGTTGTTCTGAAAGAGGGAAAGGCAAACTGTCAAGAAAAAGACAGATTAAAGCCGTTTAAGAAATTTGAATTGTGAGGTGCGTGGTAAAATACTGATAGCCACATATTTTTGTAGGGCTGGAACGCATTTTAGCTGTTTAAATACACTTTAAGCTTTTAGGAGAGTATTTAATCACGACGGACCTATATTACAAGTTACAGACAAGCAAACAAACAACGAACAAACAGACACGACATCGTTTGGCGGCGGTGGAAAAACGCCACCTACGTTTGGCGGCGGTGGAAAAACGCCACCTACCCCTGAGCTGCGGAAACGCATTGGACGTGAGCTGGAGGAAGATGTGGTACGCACGCTCGGCACTTTGCTGCGAAATCACGCGAGACTTCTCGAGAAGGTCTAGATACGTGAAAGATGACGTCAACATGTGACAAAGTCCATTCCATTTGACAATTGCAGCTTAAAGCAATAACGCGTGTATCAGTGGGGAAAAGAGAGAACATTGTCTTTTCAACAAAGATAGTTTGACCAGCCAGGAGAAGAGCCTGGAAAAATCGAGAGACGCGTTTTGTCAGGAAACGGACATTTTCTGAATTGACCAAAAGCAACTTTAAATAACTTAAAGTAATATTAATCTTAATCGATTCCCTGATTCGAACACTCACAGTTCTCGATGTCCGCACCAGCCAGCTTCCCGTTGGAACCAAAGTGGATCCGGATGAACTTGCCCTGCAGAACAAATGAGGTCACATGAAGAGGTCAAATGAGGTCACCTTAGATAAACATAGTAACGATTCAGAAATGAAACGATTGTCCTCATTTTAAGCAAAGTGACACAAGTACTCACGAAACGGGAGGAGTTGTTGTTCCTGACGGTCTTGGCGTTACCGAAGGACTCCAGAACGGGGTTGGTCTGCACGACCTGATCCTCAAGGGTGGCCTGTAGTTATAAAAAGAATAAAATTGCATTTTGTGAAATCTTTCCAGGTAGCGTAACGTTTCAGCATATATGATGTGCCACTGGCACTGATGGAGAAGACTTCACCGCAAATAGACTAAAATCTTCCTCAAGTGTCCGTCAAATTACATACAATGCCTTACATACAATACCTTACATACAATACCTTAAGCTTACATACAATACCTTACATACAATACCTTACATACAAGATACATACTCTGACATAAGGTCTAGCTGGTTACATGTAGGTAAGGTCTTTCATTTTGAAGGAATTTTGATGTATAATATTTAAAACTGCTGTCTTTGCTATTTCCTATTCTTTTCTATGCTTGCATGAAACACTTCGCATACTTCTTAAGACGTTTGACTGATATCTTCGTACCTTCTTCTCGGCGGCCTTCTTCTCCTTGGACGTTGTTAGAGCCGCGACGTTGGCGAAGTAGGCGATAACCTTCTTGGTGTTCTCCGTCTTACCGGCACCAGACTCGCCACTGTGGGGGAAAACAATCTCTGATTCAGATTCATTGCGATCAATTTGCATGTTACATTTGCATGTTAACATGAAATCTGTTGATAATTACATTAAAATCATTACGTAATATTAAGATCACAAGCAATTACACATAATACGAATGTAAAAACATGTTAAAAGTAGTTAAGACGAGGTGTCGCTATGTCAATCGAAAACAAGCTATGTAAGGTTGGCGCCTAGTGAAAGAATATTAGATTAGCTCTTATTGTATAGCTTTAGAGCCCTGTAACGATATTTTGTACACGCAATGTCCGCGTGTCTCCAGACTAACAAAGAAAAAACTAACTTTTAAAACTGATGCAGAACATATCTCTCTCTACCATCGACACTCTTTCATGACGAAACTATGTGAATAAAGCAATAAATGTTTTCAATACTTACGTGATCAGCATAGACTGACTCTCGTTGTCTGTAACAGACAATAATAAATGTCAAAAAGCGATATTTCTGCAAAGTGTAACTTCCCATTACAACAAACTTTAAGAAAGAGTAATTACCCGGGCCCACACTTGGTGTATGTTGGTGTAGGCGTTGGGTTAGGGTTAGGTCCTGTTCGTGAGAGACAGTCACTTTCACAAAATACACAGTAATTAATAACCTCCCATCACAATAAACTGTAAGAAAGAGGGAGCCGGTTCCTTACTCTGCAGCATGTTGGTGTAGGCGTTGTCGGAGACCGCGAAGAGATGAGGCGGGACTTCGGTCCTGCGCTTCCCCTTGTAGAGGGCCACCACGTCCGCGCCGTAGATCGGCAGCCGCTTGTAAGGGTTGATCACCACGCAGAACAGCCCAGAGTACGTCTGGAATGGGAATATAGCGTTACTAGTGCGTTACTGTTGCGTTACCGTTGCGTTACCGTTGCGTTACTGTAGATGGGCAGCCGCTTGTACGGGTTGATCACCACACAGAACAGCCCAGAGTACGTCTGGAATGGGAATATAGCGTTACTAGTGCGTTACTAGTGCGTTACTGGTGCGTTGCTGTTGCGTTACTTTAGATGGGCAGCGGCTTGTACGGGTTGATCACCACACAGAACAGCCCAGAGTACGTCTGGAATGGGAATATAGCGTTACTGGTGCGTTCCTGGTGCGTTACTGTTGCGTTACCGTAGATCTGCATCCGCTTGTACGGGTTGATCACCACGCAGAACAGCCCAGAGTACGTCTGAAGGGGTGGGCAAAACATGCATGTAGTGTTACTGTAGTGTTACTGTAGTGTTACTGAAAATCGGCAGCCGCTTGTACGGCCCACCGTAGGTGTGGGAAAGTACAATACGAGCATGTTTGAATAGAAACAAGGATGTATATCCTTGAATATGAACAACGATAGATAAATAGATAAATAAATTAAATAAATAGATAGATAGCAAAAAGATGTAGTTAATGATACTATTGCTGGATGGCACTTTACACCCAGGGTTAGGATAGGCATGGCAGCTGCAGTTAATGATAATGCCGCTAGGTGGCACTTAATACAATGTACTAACGTAGATGAGCTGGTGGTAGTAGCGTTGTTTCATGTTGTTGAGGATGGAGGCCTCGTTCAGGTACGTCATGTTTGCCATGTCCTCGCAGAAGTTGAACTTGGGTGGGTTCATCTGCTGAACAAGCTCCTCCTTCACCGTCACAGTCTGTGTGCACAACAACGGCTGACGTCAGCAAAATCATCTACAGCCTCTACTGGTCATCCCCAAGCTGATTTGACACTAGCCTACAAATGGTTTTACTCAATATATTCTAAAGTAAAAAGCAACAGAACAATGAACACATCCACACATACTAGTACATTGTGGCTATTGAAAACCAATCGAATTTAATTTGAGGTTCTCGGATTTAAACACAGATTCAGAGCTGGAATGTAAACATGAAATCAGCGTGTGAAGGGAAAGTCTTTTCCTTCGTTTTGGTGAACATCGTTTAAGCGAGTGAACATAGTAATGTAGTCAGTGGCGGGTTTTCCTGCCAGCGCTATCTTATGTTATGCTACTTTGTTTACTTGAAAATGTCCGGAAAGCAGTATTATACCAGTAAGTACCAGAACAATAAAGAAAACATATAAGAAAAGAATTTTTTTTACTTGAAATGTCGGAGAATAAGAAAAAGAGAATGTAAACTTTTTTTTACTTGAAAACAAATGGGCACGGCCGTAAGACGATGTGTCCATGTCTTACCTTTCCGTTGGACGTCTTGATGGTGACCATCTTGTCCTTGGTGGCCTGGATCTCCCCATCAATCCACACGTCCTTGTCGTCCGCCACGAAACACGCCTTCTTCGCGTCAAACGCCTGGGACCGGATCTGTGCACGGACAAGGTCAAGTTCATAGGTTTAAACAGACACTGTGCACGGACAGGGTCCAAGTTTATCTGTTTAACAAGGATCTGTGCGCGGGAAAGGTCAAGTTCATACGTTTAACAAGGATATGTGCACGGGCAAGTATCAAGTTCATTCGTTTAACAAGGATCTGTGCACGGACAGGGTCAAGTTCGTAAGTTTAAACAGACACTGTCAACGGACAAGGTTCAAGTTCATTCGTTTAACAAGAATCTACGCACTGGCAAGGGTCAAGTTTATCAGTGTTGTAAACCGCACTAAACCTTCTGTACAAGTGTTTGACCAGCTGACGTTTGAAAGTTAGCATGTGTTGAGAACTTTGTTCACCAGCGGTTTACCAACCTGTGAACGTATTTGCGGATTGGCTTCTTACCTTCATGACCTCCTTCTTGTCTCCATACAGGTACCGCTCGAAGTGTTCAAACTCTTCCTTCGCCATGGCTGCTGTTCACCAACAGTGAGGCTCGCTCAGACGCCGGGAGTCGGGTGAAGCACTGGAGGATGCCGCGGCTTGGGACACGCAACTACAGCTGAAAATATGGCGGTGTTTTAGTATCAAATACTACACGAAAAAGTCGGATTTACGAATGGTAGTAAATGCCAGTAAAGCCGGGTAATGTTCACTTTGTAATAAGTGAATAAAAATCAAGTCCAGTAATTTCATTTACTATCATTGGTATGGTTAAGTCCAAAGTTACGGGACCTGACGTTTATCAAATACCATTGTCAAGTAAATAAATAAAGTCCAGCACTGTTTACAAAGTGAACATAACCCGGCTTTACTGGCATTTACTCTCATTCGTAAATCCAGCTTTAGTATCAAAGGAAGATCTGAGAAGGGCAAACATCCCCTGGGAGGAGGCAGAGACAGTAGCTGCTGACAAAAGGAAGTGGAAGCTTGCTGCTCGATGTGCCATCAGGCACAGGAGGAGCTAAGGTCTAAGGTAAGGTTTAGTACCAAATACTGGGCGAAAAGTTGGATTTACGAATGGTAGTAAATGCCAGTAAAGCCGGGTAATGCTTACTTTGTAAACAGTGCCGGCCATGACAATGGTATTAGATAAAAGTCAGGTCCCGTAATTTCCGACTTAACCATAACAATGCTGGTAAATGAAAATACCGGACTTGATTTTTATTTACTACAATTGTCAAGTCCGGTACGGTTTACAAAGTAAACATTACCCGACTTTACTGGTATTTACTACCATTGGTAAATCCAACTCTTCGTGCAGTGAATATTGTAGAGGGGGTATTGCTGTAAGATCCACTTTCCACCAGGCGGTGATGGCTTAGCGACCGTTGACCAACCAAACTATGTAAGCCTTGATTGTATAATTAGAATATGTTGCACGATGCAAATGTAGGATTCAAAATACAAGAAAACACACAAAACTGGAAAACAACATTCGTTCTTTGGCAGTGAAATTCGTTGAGCAATCTGTCAAGTTTTTGGCCGCTCAGCAGTCACAGTCACTAGTGGAAGGGATGTTACTAGTACATTATAAAATTCCAATGCAACGTTAACATTACAGTGTGAAGAATTCAGAAAAAAAAACTGAACGGTGCAGCGGTATAAGAGACTCAACAACAGTTAGAAATATGTTGGATTTCTAATCATGAAATGTCAATTTTTAAAGAAATATACAGATATTACTAACACAATAAAAACAACGTTAACCTTGGTTTTGGCAATGTCATAAAACATACCATAGATCCGTTTTAATGAACATAAGAATAAATGAGCATTAAAACTACACAAACATTATATCATAGAACATAAACAATAAAGAATATTGTTTTCCGATTTTGAAAAATGACAAGGTTTTATAACAAAGTATCACAAAACACACAGTCTAACGTCAGTTCGAACATTGGAACGAACATTCTTGCAAACATACAAAGGCTTACCTCGTATTAAGCTGTGTGAAGAAAGCCAAACGAAGCGCCGGTTTTATATACGCCCTACGTTTGGTCAAAAGCGGAATTTTTATAAACCCTCCAAAGAGGGAGGATCGTGCAAAGGCTATAGCTAACAGGGCAAGAATTTTGCACCATAGCCGGGACAGTAGGGACGTTAAACTCCGCTCTAACATGTTTTCTGTGACCCGTCCTTTTATTCACCATCCGTTATTGGGTCGACTGTTAGAAAGGGAATTCGAGAAGGACGAAAAATAGTAGAAACTAAAATGGAGCCCTGTTTCCGTTAAGGCCTGTCCTTGACAGTCGGTGCCAAGGTTGTCCGAATTTGTAGGGCAAACTCGGATGCTGTGCTTGATTTTGAACTTGAACTTAGACAAATTTTTATTCTTTAAAGTGTTAAGAAATATTTAAAATTAGACATTCACTCATTTCTAATTCCATATAATCCCTCTTCCCATCGCAACCCGTCTCTTCTGCGTATGTCATCATTGTTAGTCGTCATGAAATTCAAGGAGTGACCGGAGTAACTTCATGTACATCATGCCTTTATACAGACTCTGCTGCGTCTGGCTTAGGCGTCCTCCTAAAACAGTCTGACGGGAGAACTACCTAGCCTCCACCAGGCCTTCCTACGGGGGTATACATACGGATCGAAGAATTCGGCAAAAGAAGGGAATAGCTGGCCAGTAGAGTCGGTCCGCGGGAGGGTTAGTTTCCCCTGCGCGGCCAGTCAAACCCGAAGGCGGCCAAACTCCCCTGCCAAATATTCTCCCTATTATGGCCAGCGTAGTTAGTCTGGTAGAGAGTAAGGACTGCCGGGGAAAGCCTGGCACAGGTCTGAGGCGTGATCCCACACTTCGGTGCACATTTTTGAGCGCCTAGATTTTGGTCTTCTTCTGTAGACTCATGAATACCATTCGGTATAAAGATATACCTATATCCGTCCTGACAGCCACCTCGCCCGTCTGGAAACTGGATATTGTAGAACTCACAAATGTCTGCATGGTTACTTAAAAAGGGACATAAGGATTGACACTGCGTGTCACTACTGTCGCAATTTGTATGATTTAAAAACTGTCATTTATGGCTTTCTGATATCACGTGGCTTGTTTTAATGTTGTATTATATACGAAAAATATTTCACGACGTGTTTTTTGTTGTGTTTTTTAACTTCACTGAAAAGGTGAAAACTAAGGGAGAGCGAGGAAAAAGTTGTTGGTCTATGAGACAGATCTGCTCGTGCTTGTGGCGATGGGCTGGTGTTTCTGCAATTCGGTATGGACTGTGCGGCCTTTTTGTTTAATGGCGATGCTTTTTCTTCCCTGTGCGTGCAGGATCGTTTAAAGTCGCGAACGTTACCTGTGAGACACATGGCATAAACCCGGGTACGTTTAAGTTTTGAGCAAGAAACATATCTGGTAACCTTACGTGTGTTTTTTTTTTTCATTTTAACTTGATTTTTCTGTAACACGGCAGTCACATTCGTCGTAGGTCATCGCACGATTTTGTTGTCTTAGAATTCCCAAGCAGAATGTAACAGACCCGACCCCCCGACAAGGATCTTAGAAAGCCTTCCCTGTAACAAGACGACTTTGTGCGACATGTGCACGACTATCCCAAGAATGTCTTACTTTGAAATCTCCTGTCTACCCTGCCTAAATGCTTAGGCCAGTGCTGGCCCCTTGCTCCTCTTCGAACTTGCCCTCCAGGAAACACGGTCTTCGGCCTTTTGTTTAGCCACCTTGAGTGGCCATTCCGTGTCTGACACAATTTGGTCTCTCCATTTTTGGGGGGTCTTCCTCTGGGTCTTGGGTTTTTAAAGTCTTGGTGGTAGGCCTTATATACTAAAGCGTCTGGGAATCTTCTCTGAACATGGCCAAACCACCTCAACCTTCTTTTTCGGATGTCATCAACAACAATCTCAATATCTCTAAATAAGGCCTCCGCCGAATGTAACAGAAACTCTAGGTATTTCTGCATTGCTCGTAAAACCCCTGAACTTTTGAGAATAAATCCTGATCGATGTTTTGACCAAACCGTTTGTTTTAGACAAGCCTGTCTGGTATGGCAACCATTCTGATTTCTCACGCCTACCACTAACAGCTGGTGTGTTACGCCGAAAGGCGGTTATACCGGCTATACAGATACATTACTAACAAGGCCAGGCCAGCCGAACCCCCAACCTCTCTTTGAGTTACCAGCTTTATCCGGCTCAGCCCAGCTGACAGGATCTTCTCTTTTAGACGTTTGATATTAAATTATAGCTGACATGGAATGCTTTATCTAAAACAAATTGCTCTTGAACCTCTTTATGTGGCAACCCCCTCCCGAGAACAAGGCTTATAAGGATCGGTAAGGAAGGGCATCAATCATATCATTTAAGCTAGGCAGTAAATAACTATCAACTATAAAAACAGACGAGTCTTTTGTGATGATAAAGCGCATTTATTTCATACCGAAGCTGGGTTGTGAACTTGGAGTTGTTGACATTCTGTGAATTCCACGCACTGATCCGAAAAGGCAAAGAATGCTTCAGTTTCTCAGCTACATTTTTTCCTCACCCCAAAGGGAAGAGGGTATTATTTTTACGTGTCTGTGTGTCTGTCTGTATCCACATTGCAGTTTCTGTGTATTCTGCCAGAGGGCGGTTGCCTTTTATCTCTGATTGCCTTGTTTGTAAACATGAGTTAGAGCACAGAAAGTTCCTTTATGTAGTCATTCTAGATGGCTGCGTGGTTCTCAGAAAGGAGTCACTTTGTAAAACTAGTTTCTTTATTTATCTATTCATTCATTCACCAAAAACTATAACCGCGATATTGGATCGTGGTTCTAACAAAACTACAGACATATTTGTTGTTCTTCTTTGTGTTTACGTGCGATTCAGCATTAATCTTAGTCAGTAGATACTGGTGTTCATCTTTGCTTCATCGGCACTCGTGTATCTAACGTTGTTCCGTGTAAAAGTAGTACGATATATATATTTCAGCATAACCCATAATATTCGGTACGACACTGGTCATCTGCAAGAAAACTACAAGTCAGCTTTTAGCTACGTCATCGTTTTAACATTCAAACAAGCCTCGCGTGACATTTTTGACCAATCACATAGCTAGCCTGTAATGACTGCCAAGAACTTAAACGTACAGTGAAAACTAACGTTAAGCCTTACCAGTTGTATATTAGCCGTGAGAGAATGCATATAGTGTCTTATCTTAATGTTTTCCCATACGTGTATATGAAGTTTTGAAAGACCATTTACTTGGATACTTGGTTTGAATCGGGTTTTTTTCAGATATGCAAATAAGCAGTTAAAGTAAGGTGAAACGTCAGCTCCAGGGTCTCATTCTTCTTGCTTTAGTTTCTGGATCTGAAATAAAAACAAGAAACATTGACCAGTTAGATAATCAAAGGAAGATATATATATACACACCATCAGTTTCGTTTACTTTGAAAGTTTTGTCTCATGCCTTTTGTGTCGTTTTTTGTGGCATTTGTGCAAGTAGGTGAGGTGTCAGGTTTTTCTTCCAAAAGTATATAGTATGAGCATACTTTTCACGGTCCTTATTACAATTGCGAACCTCCCCGTTTTTAATCAGGTTGACGCATCCAACATGGCTGACAATACTTACGTCATGGTCACGTGAGTGCAAACACGTACCGGCAGACCTCTTATGTACCATACTTTTGGCGATTTACCTGTGATACTTGGCGCAAATAAATATATACAATTGGCTACTCCAGGGTTTAACCATCCAATATGGCTGCCAAAACTTACGTCATGGTCACGTGAGTGCAAACACGTACCGGTAGGCCTCTTATGTACCATGCTTTTGGTGGTTATACTGTTATACTTGGCGCAAATGAATATCTACTATTGGCTACTTCTGGGTTTAACCATCCAATATGGCTGACAAAGCTGACGTCACGGTCACGTGAGTGCAAACACGTACCATGATCTTGGCGGTTGTCCCATGATACTTGGCGCGCATCTTGGCCAGCGCGCCCTCGGCGATGTCTGCCCGCTCAGTGACGTCTTCCAGCTCGTTCTGCGTCTGGCGGTACCGCGTCAGGCTGCTGGTGGCTGTCTCCGCCTGCAGGGACAGGGCAGGATTTAATACCACCTTTAGCTGTCCTCCTACACATGTACATGTACATATGACCGTTACTCTACCAGGGCTATGTTTGAGGCCCTCTTTGGTAATGTTTTGACGATAACAGACATGTTATACGAAGTCAAGTATTATACATAATGTACTACATGAAGATTGGATACGTGTCGTTGTTAGGTCCCATTTGTGTCGTATAAATGTATATGACTATATGTATATATCTTTAAGTTATATATAGAGGAACAAAGACAGACAAATTTAGAGAGAGACGCACAGAGACAAGATTTCAAATATCGTCTCCTGTCTAGTCTAATATAACTAAGGACTTGGGCTTCCCAAGTGAAGCTGTGAGTACAATTCCTTCTGAGGTTAAAGTCAAATCCTTTATGAAAGATCTTCAAAGGCCTCACCGCTTCTTCAGTCTGCCTCTTGAACGTCTTGATCTTGAGCTGCAGTTTCTCCACCATCTCCTGGAGGCGCTCCTGGTTCTTGCGGTCCTCGTCCGACTGGAAGGTCATCTCCTTGAGACGGCGCTCGTTCTTGCGCAGGCTCTTTAGGGTGTCCTGGTGACGCTTGGCTTCGGAAGCCAACGCTGCCTCGAGTTCACGAACCTTCAAAACAATGACATCACTTGTCATCACTTGTTAGCAAAAGTCTCGTAAAGATTTTTTTCTTTACATTTATATTCTGTTAGATGTATCAAATATTGACTTTCAATATAATTTTGCTGACTAAAACATATCACATTCTTAGCAGGGACTCACCTAACCTCCAAGTTTGCACCTTTCGATCGTCCGATTGCGACTTACCTTGGTCTTCAGCTACCACACCATGCGTTTCCCGGCCTTCATTGTGACTTACCTTGGTCTCCAGCTTCTGTATCATGCGTTTCCCGGCTTTCATTGCGACTTACCTTGGTCTCCAGCTTCTGTATCATGCGTTTCCCGGCCTTCATTGCGACTTACCTAGGTCTCCAGCTTCTGTATCATGCGTTTCCCGGCCTTCATTGCGACTTACCTTGGTCTCCAGCTTCTGTATCATGTGTTTCTCAGCCTTCATTGTGACTTACCTAGGTCTCCAGCTTCTGTATCATGCGTTTCCCGGCCTTCATTGCGACTTACCTAGGTCTCCAGCTTCTGTATCATGCGTTTCCCGGCCTTCATTGTGACTTACCTTGGTCTCCAGCTTCTGTATCATGCGTTTCCCGGCCTTCATTGCGATCATCTCTGCCTCGTCCAGGCGGCGCTGCAGGTCCCGGATGTTCTCCTCCTGGTCCCGCTTGACCTTTTCCAGGTGAGCAGTTTTGTCCTGCTCTACACGAAGGTCTTCCGCCATGCGGGCCGACTGAAACATTCCACGGGAGACACATGTCAACAACCTCTACAGCAACCAAAGGCATGCGCGAAGGTGACTAGTTCACCGGTGTACCGCAAGGATACATCATTGGCACAGTTCTATGATAAGATGTAACCATGGAAACCTTTACTTCAAATGACCTGTGATTCATAACCCGTTGCAATATGGTCAGTGCAGGCTATCGTACATGATATTCGGAGATCGGACCAATTATAGCGTCATGCCTATTCTGTCCAGCTACCACAGTATGACAATGCGCTCCCTTGCCGCCCTCTAACAACTGTATCAGTGCAGGGAACCCTTTATGAAGTCTGAACATCGTTTAGCTCAAGGATAATTCTGGTCAGCTGCAGTTTAAGAACAAGCTTACATGTTCATCTGCATCATAAACATAATGAGATAAATGCCCTTACATCTCCTATCGCCTTCTTGGCCTTGCCCTTAACGATAAGTCCAAGGCTTATTCTGGTCATCTACAGAATTACACCAACGCTTCAAATCACACAATTCAGCCTTAATGGCTGCGAAGTGATGCCGTTGCGCACTTACTGTATTACTCATGTTGTTTGTTTAAAGAAATAAACCAATGTATACATTATGAGTAACGTCCTTACATCTCCTATCGCCTTCTTAGCCTTGTCCTTAACGATTAGCTCGAAGCTTATTCTGTTCGTCTACAGTATAAGAACAGCCTTACATCTGCTATCGCCTTCTTGGCCTTGTCGTTAACAATTAGCTCAAGGCTTATTCTTGTCGTGTACAGTATAAGCAGTATAACATCTATCGCTTCTTGGCCTTGTCCTTAACGATTAGCCCAAGGCTTATTCCGTTCATCTACAGTTAATATGAGCAGTATAAGAGCACCCTTACATCTGCTATCGCCTTCTTTTCTGTGTCCTTAATGATTAGCTCGAAGTTTATTCTGTACATCTACAGTATAAGAACACCCTTGTCCTGAATGATTAGCTCAAGCTAGTTCTGTTCATCTACATTGTTAGTAACGTACTTACATCTCCTATCTACAGTATAAGAACACCCTTACATCTGCTATCGCCTTTTTGGCCTTGTCGTCCGCCAGCCTGGCGGCGCTCTGCAGTTCCTCCTGCTCGCCCAACAGCTGCTGCACCTCTGCGTCCAGCTTGCGCTTGGCGGCCACCAGCGCGCCGTTCTGGGAGGACAACTCTCCCACGCGGTCGTGCGCCTCTACCAGCTCAGCCTCCGCCACCTACCGGACAAGCAGAACCGATACTATAAAACCAAGTCTTTAGAAATGTCTGTTTTAGCGTCCATAGTTCATTCTGTGGCACTATCTTTAGTAGGCATTCCTCGGTCTCGTAGGACCATGAGGAAGTGCAACTTCTACACAATGTACTTATCTCCCACGCGGTCGTGCGCCTCCACCAGCTCAGCCTCCGCAACCTACCGGACAAGCAGAACCAATACTAGTGAAAGTAGAAGAAAGATAAATGGGGTACTAGATATACAGTGGAGTTATGGAGTTATCATTGATGTTCCGTTGTATTTTGTGCATTGTCCCCGTCCCCAGGGCTATCCCTCTGAACTAGCAATTGGCTTTTGGGGCAGGCCTGGCTATAATACTCACGTAGTGGGATGGATAAAATGGTTCAATGTATATGATTATGTTTATTACAATTGACCACCAGCTCAGCCTCCGCAACATACCGGACAATCACAACCAATACTAGACCCAAAGGATGGCGGATGTCTTTGGGAATGTCTGTTTTGGCGTTCATAGTTCATTCTGTGGCACTACCTTTACCTACCTACATGCATAGATATTATACTAAAAAATTAATCAGTTCAGGGTGCCCGAAATCCTGGAAAGGAATATTTGCAAAAATCACGTATTGCCTAAAATTGCTTTTTCACTCTCACAGACAACTTTAGATTCGTTTGATGATCGGATATTAGATATACAGATTAGCTATAGTCTCTATGTTTTGTTTTGATTTGTGTATTGTTTCCGTCTAGTTGGACAGACTTGGCTGTATGTCTTTCGTAGCCAAACCGGTAAGTAGATAGGACAGTAGCTTCTGAGCCTTCTGGTAGAAGTTGTTGTTGTTGTTGTTTTTTGTTTGTTTTTTTGTTTGTTTTTTTGTTTGTTTGTTTACCTTCCTGGCCCTCTCGGATGCCTCCCAGTGGGACTTGGTCTCCTGCAGCTCATGCGCGAACGCCTGCGCACGGCGCTCCGTCACGGTCAGGATCTCACGGAGCTCGCTGCGCATGCGCTGCTCCTCGTCGATGACGATCTGCATGTCCCTAATCTGGTATTAAGGAAATGATGGCAAAGAGAATCTATTGGCAAAGTTATTACATTATTATGAAAACATTAATACATTGCAGCACAAAACCTCCCGGATCAATCGTGAGATAAAAGAACACATTGAGTCTGGAATTGCAGATGTCCACTGTCGACTAAAAAGACATGATTGAATGCTGATAAAGTTCTAAATATATGTTTCGTGGTACATAGATTGCTAGGAATGAAAAGTGTGCATTTTTCATCGCATGTTGTTCAGTGCAGTGTTATATCACGTAGTAAGATCCTCTGGCGTGCTACAGCAATGCAACAGTCCATTTGCTAAGTTGGCATATCGTCCCGCCCACCTGGTCCTGAAGTTTGCCGATTAGTTTCCTGGCCTCGGCGTTCGCCCTGTTGGCGTTGGCCAGCTGCAATTCGCACTCGTTTAGGTCTCCCTCCAGCTTCTTCTTGGCCCGCAGCGCCTCGGCTCGCCCCTTAGTCTCCACTTCCAGGGACGCCTGGAGACTCTCAATAGCGCGCGCCTGGTTTTTACTACATCAGTAAGCGAAAAAGAGACAGTTTTTAACTTTTCAAGACAAAGGTGAACAGTCATCTGCCATCATATCCAATGGAAGCTAGTATAACCCAAAGCATTTCAGTAGCTTACAATGAGCCTTGTTTTGTGTTGAACTGGAGTAAGTTTTGCCAGGTAGGTTATCAGTAAAGGTGATTGATTTATCGATCGATTGATTGATTGTATTGATTGCAATATAGATCGATCAGTTGATCGATAACATCTGTAAATACCGACCGAGTGACCTCGAACTCCTCCTCCTTCTCGGCCAGCCTCCTGTCGATATCCGCCTTGAGCTGGCTGAGCTCCAGGTTAAGACGTATCACCTTGCCTTCCTCCACCTCAAGACTGCTCTCCGCCTCCTCCAGCGCCGTGTGCAGCTCCTCCTTCTCCACCTCAAGACGCTTCTTGGCCTTCTCCAGCTCGGAGATCGTCTTGGCTCCCTCCGAGACGGCTTCGTTCAGTCCGGCTACTTCGTCTGAAGTAGGAAAGGGAAACAGCGAGAGGGATGGATGATGGAGACGTTTCGGGAAAATGCGTCTTCTTCAACATACCAGGGGCCTACACTACTGATGCACTCATTATCATGCCAGGGGCCTACACTACTGATGCACTCATTATCATGCCAGGGCATTACACTATTGATCTACATCTGTTGACATTGCCATTGGAATAAACTATGGAGACGAACACATTTTGAAATAGTGGCTTGGAAAGAATTACAAATATCAACAAATGCAACCAAAAAGCCATTTGCATGTATAATTGAAGAGAAAAGAACAGAAGGTACTACAAATTCAGAGTCAAATGTTGTATCCATGTGTAGCTAGCTAAGGCGGCCGACACCCATTTCGCTGGGGGTCTTCAAACTGGTCTTAACCTACTGGAGAAATAACGTTCGCTACGACCCAAGAGACGCGATGGCATTCTCAATGTAATTAGACCTATATATTGTTCCTTGTTTAAACACGAAGCTTCACCTTCAAGCTGCTTGTTCTCCTTCTTGAGGTTCTCCATGGCGACCATGGCCTCGTCATAAGCCGTCTTCAGCTTCATCAGCTCGTTGTTCAGCGCGTGGTTTTCCTTGCGAGACTCCTCCAGCTCAGCCGTGATCTCCCCGCACTTCGACTTCCAGTTGGAGATGATCTTGTCCATCAAGCGCTGTGAAGGGAAATGTTGGTTTACAGACAAGAATCATATCTTAGCTTATAAAGGTGACCATTGCATTTCTCCACATGGACATGGGCGGCTTGGCAGCAACGTACAGAGGTACATTAATGGGCACTAATCTATACCCGTCGATTGAAGATACTACAGAAAGAAAATTATAGTGGTGATAGAAGTTTTTTGTTTGGCTAAGTTTCTTTTGAGTGCAAAAAACCCTAAGTCTTCTTTATGAATCATTGTCCTATGCCCGATGGTGTTGGTACTGTACTGCCTTCTACCAAATGGTTAATCGTGATAGAAATTATCAATTAGACTTTATTGTATTCTTCCAAATGTACATTGGCAGGGGGGAGCACAACTGCCTACCCCTGAATTGTGTACAATTGTTACAACAAAACACCCCGAAACAATACATTAACATCTATAAGTATATACAGAGACACATACAAAATTATTAACTAAAGACATTCACAATGTTGCATCTGGTCGAGTAGTACAAGTTTGTGGATTCAAGGTCCGGAAAGTGAATCATTGTAAAGTCTGATGGCGCGGTACAGGAATGACTGCTGCAGTCGTTTGGTTCTTGCATAGGGAACGGTGATGTTGTGACCGTTCCTCAGTGCTCTACCTGTGGCAGATTGTCTATGAGCAGGAACCAGGTCGTGCAGGGGGTGCTCGGGGCTCAGCATGTCCTTGAAAAGAGACAGAGCCGCGGCCTCTCTCCTCTCCTTCAGGGAAGGCAGGGCCGGTACAGAACGCCTGCCACCGCACGAGATAATCCGGAGAGCCCGTCTCTGGACTCTCTCCATACTCGCTGCTTGCTCTTCATTACAGCCGACCAACAGAACATGCCCATACTCCAAAACAGGGCGAATGAGACTCAGGTACACCTGGATAAGATTATGTCGTCCCTACCTGTTTCTTCTCCAGCTGTATGACCAAGGTGTTACCTGTTTCTTCTCCAGCTGTATGACCAAGGTGTTACCTGTTTCTTCTCCAGCTGTATGACCATGCTGTTACCTGTTTCTTCTCCAGCTGTACGACCATGCTGTTACCTGTTTCTTCTCCAGCTGTATGACCATGCTGTTACCTGTTTCTTCTCCAGCTGTACGACCATGCTGTTACCTGTTTCTTCTCCAGCTGTACGACCATGATGTTACCTGTTTCTTCTCCAGCTGTATGACCAAGGTGTTACCTGTTTTTTCTCCAGCTGTATGACCAAGGTGTTCGCCTTCTCCACGTCCATCATCAAATCCTCGTTCTCCGCCCGGAGTCTGTTCTTGGTTTTCTCCATGGAGGAACACCTGGAGACAGAGATCTCCAGCTTCTCCTCCATCTCCTGCAGACGGGCAGCCAGCTTCTTCTTCGTCTCCTCCAGCTCTTCCGTCCTCTGGATGGCGTCCGTCTCGTACTTGGTCTTCCAGGCTGACACCTGCAAAGAACGTGAATGCAGTTACGGCTTATCTTTGCACGTGTTTGGTGTCTTAGGTAAGGTATATCTAAGGTGTGTTGATGGAGTACAGACTCAGTCACGCTTGGGACCGCATTTTCCTTGCCGCAACGCCGCCATGCAAAAGGAGCAGCACAGCTCTTTACACAAACCGATGAAAGCAGCCGAATGTCGGTAAGAAGGTTAGATGTGGTTGTGGAAAAACGCTTACTTATTGCCAAAGCGCTATGAACCTGCAAATATTGTAGATAGAAGCGTCTGTTCTGTCACGACCAGTGAAAGAGTAGCTCAACTGTTCATTGACCTTATTGAGCTTATCTAGTTCAAGATCACTTTTACTCTGATATTAGCATGAAAGCTTATCTGTATTGAAAAGATCCATAGTTGAAGTTTTTGATACTGTCAATCAACACAGGCAATTACGATCCATTACTCGAGTCACGTCACATGCTCAGAGTAATTGAATCATCACTCCTGACGAAGGTTGACGGAAGAGCAACCGAAAATTTGAGGTGAGCTTCTTTACTGTGTTGATTGACAGTATCAAAAACTTCAACTATCATTTTTACTCATGGAGGTCCAATAAACAAACAAACAAACAAACAAACAAACAAACACCTCTGTGTTGGCCTTGGACAGCCCCCGCAGCGTCTCCGTTTTCGCCTCCTGCTCCTCTTCCAGCTGTTCCCGGAGAGTGTCGCAGTCTTGCTGGGCGGCGCGCAGCTGGTGGGAGATCAGGCCCTTCGCCTTGGACTCGTCATCGAGCTGGTGCTTCATCTCCTCCAGCTGCTGCAGCAGCATGCTCTTGTTCCTTAACGTGCAAGACAGATTCAGACAAGGGTTAAGAACTGAGAACATGGACTAACCAAGGACTATTAGTCCTTGGATACACTTCATGTTAAACATACTTCATGTTAAACATGAAGTATATCCTGGCATCCATTACAATTGCACGAATATGACAGGTGCCGATGGTATTTGGACTACAGTATCGTGTATGATAATGAGACAGACGAAGATCAGCAAACAGGACGTAGACTAATCTTAAATGTTTGGCAACCAAATCAGTGGTCAACATGAGGAAAAGACCTACTGATCCACTTTAGGAAATCCTATCTTTAAGCACAACTTTAAGCATGCGAAAAGGTACCTGCGAGGGAAGATACGGAACCTTTAGGCAAGCTTTGTGGTAAGCTTAAAGATAGGATTTTGTGCAGTGTGACTGTTGGCTTTCCCTTCTCCTTTTAAAGTACACACGTGAAATCATGTACCACACCAGTTCTCGTGAGTTAATGTGTTTTCTCGTGAGTTAGCATGAGTTCTCGTGAGTTGACTAAATTGCATGTTTTCGCTTGCCTGCTGAGATGGGTTGTCATGCTCTCTGCCTCATCCAGGTGGCGCTGCAGGTCGGCGTTCTCGGCCAGCAGCCTCGCCTTGAGCCCCGAGATCTCCTGCATGGAGCGGGTGTGCTCGTCCAGCTTCAGACTCACCTCCTGTAGCTTCTCCGTAATGTCACGGTTCTGCTTCTCAAGGGCCACCTCAAGGAGTAACGATACCACCTTAAGAATCTGCTATTACTGTTTCTCCTTCTTACTACCATAACGGAAGTATTGTCTTGGGCGGCGCTGGTTTAAGGGGTGTTTGTATGTATGGTAATCTTCAGCATCAAGGATTTGAAGTGAGTGATTGGAGATTTTCCTAGATAACATCAACTCTATATTTTATACGTTTTTATGGAAGGAAGACGAGGTAAAGCGAAATGTACTGATTCAGGACTATTCAGTAGATTGGGTTTCAGTTGATTGACAGGGTTGTGATCCGGTATGCCCTGGGTGGTAGGATGTGGTATGAGGTTGCCAGGAATGTGTACAATGTAATCATGGAGTGAGTTACGTCATACCATCGTATGAGTGATAATCTATTCTTTGATGTAATTCAATCGGGTATTTCCCCATGATCATATACAATACAGTTCCAATACCTTTTATGGAAGGTAGCTTTTGTCAGAAGCCTGTTTTATACCTTCTGTTTTGTTAGCTGTTCCAGATTTTCCGCTAGATCCTCCACTTCCAGTCTGTAGTTGTTCTTCTCCTTCTCCAGCTTTGCCTTGGTCCGCTGAAGGGCCTCGACCAACTCCTGTAGCGTAGTGTCAAGAATAGGGGTGTTTTGAAGACAGAATACCCACCTGTACATGTGCCTTCAATAATTCGATTTTTTTTTTGTAATTTTTTTTCGTTAAACAGTGTCCTTCTCTCCCTTTGACCAACAGATACTCCGATCCTACTCCATGCTTCTGTAGTCTGACGGCAAACGGTTAATTGAATTTCACTTTCTGGTGTTCTTGAACACAAAGTTTTGGAGAGAAGATTGCTTTCCTACAATTACTGGTAAGTAGTATTAGTAGTAGAAGTTGCCATACGTTGCCATGGTTGATCAATAAATTGATAAATCGATCGATTGATTGATTCATTGATTGATTGATTCATTGATTCATTGATAAATTGGGGATAACATCGTGATCCGTTCTAACCTGCAGCTCCCGGAGCTGGTCGGCGTGTTTCTTCCTGAGTTCCGCCATGTTGTTGTCGTGCTGCGCGCTGGCGGCCTCCATGTCCCTCCGCAGGTTCAGGATCTCAGCCTCACGCTTACGGGCGTACTCCGTCTGTGGTAAGGGTGGAGATTGTTACACTGTTAGTCATGCCGATTGCACCTGACTAAACGTGCGTCTGGAATTTTCACATTTACACCTGGTAATTGTCATTATTTGAACTAATATTGTGTTGACATGTCTGAAAATCCATGAATTTTCCTTGATGACTTTGCCTTTCACTTGGGGTGAGAACACGTTGACCTGCTAGACCTAGTAGATATGAGAAAGTGTACCCTGCACTATTGATCGATTAGAAACCTGTAAGCACGACACTCATGTGCAAGTACAGGTACAATTACAGATAGACGACATGTTCAGGTACAGGTAAACATGGCCCCCTGACAGGTGCAAATACAGGTAAGGGACAGGTACAGGTACAGGTAAACATGGCCCCCTGACAGGCGCAGATACAGGTAGGAAACAAGTACAGGTAACCATGACGCACCTGTGCGGTTGTCTGCCCGGCCGACTCCTCCAGTCTGTCTCCGATGTCGTCCAGGTGACGCTGCGCCTCGTTCTTGGCCTTCTCCGCCTTGGCGCGGGCGTTACGCTCCGTCTCGAGATCCGCTTCAAGTTGCTCTATACGGACCTGCGGAAGGCGACCAGTGTGTGATTTCTTACCACTAAGAAGCAACAAGTAGAGCCTTCAGCTATCAAACAGGCCTGGGTGAAACAACAATGCTGAAAATGTCATTCAACATTAAGCTTTTGGCTTTTTCCACATACTTGCTTTCATGTAGTGGTTTCTTCACTTTGATCATCCTGTCCTTTATCTTATACTTCTGAAAAAGCTTGCTGTCCTCTTGACGAAAAGCTAAACTTCATCTTCCAACACGTAAAGTAATTGGGACTTACCCAGATTTTCGGCTAACTCCGTCAGCCTTGTTCACGGAATGGACCCGCCTACTGCAGCTTCCGGAACGTGACGTCGGAAACACGTGATTGCAGCAGAGGTTCATACGTGCCAGATAACCTGTGTCGCCCCTTGATGTCAACTTATTTTCATATCGATACTGCATTGGAGATATGTTTTAAGAAGAATGCTGTAGATCTTACCAGCAGTTCTTTGATCTTAGCCTGAAGCTGCGCCACCAGACTCTGCTCGCCCTCCAGTCGGCTGTTTAGCGCCCCGATCTCAAACTCCCTCCTGAGAGTCAGATATACATAGTTTCATCAGCTCAAAGCGTTTCAAAGTAAAGCCGATGATTATCGCCTTAAGGCTGTCCAGGAAAGCTGATTATTATTGTTTTAACAAAGTTCATCTACCTGCCCACTACTACACCACAGATAAGCATTTATGATAAATCTTTAATGTTTGATAAAATTAAAAAAAACATTAATGCATTAACAGCCATCCAGTTTCTGCCATGAGATTCGTACTTCTTGATCTTATCTTCCTGATCGTTCTTGGCCCTTTCCATCTCCTTTAAGGAGTCCATGTTCTTCCTTAGCTGGTCCTCCAGCTTCTTCTTGTCGCGCTCAGCCTCGACACGGAACTTCCTCTGACGGTGGAAACTCTCCTCCATCTGAAACATTGATAGGTAGATGTTAACTTCCTTATATGGAGCTTTTGCACTCACGTGGCTGTGACGTGAGACCTGTTCGCCATGCTGGTTAATTAAACCTAACAGTCGCCAAGTAAAGTGATTGCGATTATGTAACTGGCACTAGAACCTAAGGCAGCTGTTTCACAAACACCCTGTGACATTGGGTCTCTGCTGAAATTACACAGTTGTGAC
The DNA here is from genome assembly GCA_013266295.2 of Branchiostoma floridae x Branchiostoma japonicum. Taxonomy (NCBI): domain Eukaryota; kingdom Metazoa; phylum Chordata; class Leptocardii; order Amphioxiformes; family Branchiostomatidae; genus Branchiostoma; species Branchiostoma floridae x Branchiostoma japonicum. The sequence continues at coordinate 477,366 of CM023833.1, read as the reverse complement.
GTATGATTTGACCTTATGATATGATATAATATGATATAATATGATATGATATGATATGATATATGTACAGTCGCCCAAAACAATGAACGGTTTTCTGCTCACATCTTCCAGCTGTTGTTCCAGCCTGTTCTTGAGCTTCGTCAGGTTGTTGACCTTCTCTTCCTCGGCTTGTAGGTCCACCAGGGTTTGCTGAGGAAGCATTGCACAGGTCAAGGTTAATAGAACTTACATTGTATACCCAGCATTGCTTGAAAAACAGGTTGCTTTGTACCTGAGAGTAATTGCTGGTGAAATAAATAAACTGAACTGAACTGAACTAAACTTAATATACGCCAAACCACGGCGGGTGTGTAGTTTCTGTGAAAGTATTTTTCTATATATTTTTATACACCGATATGGAAAATTGAGTGACAGATATCAACTGCCAGTTGATAAAACGTTACAAGTTACGATGGTGTTTGGTAGCCTTTCTCACTGCGTAGTACATCGTGTGCTAAAAGGGAACCAACAATTCCACTCCCTTGGGCATCTGCCCTATTTGGCTGAAGCAACTTCCCATTTGTATCTAAGGTTGATAAATGAATAAAAAAAACTGGCAGAACAAAAAGTTATCCAGACCTCCTGCAGCTCTCGGAGTTGTTTGTTTTCCCTGTTCAGTTTCTTGATGTTGTTCTCCGCCTCGGACAGTTCCTCCGCCGTCCGGCGCACCCGCTCTTCTGCCTCCTTCTTGTCCTTCTCCATCCTGAAAAATGACGTGAAACGTTCTTGTGTGTGAGCCCTTATGCTGACGTTAACAGTTTTGAATTTACAGTATAAATATGATTCCTTTCAAATCAGAGTAATGTGTCTGCTGTAGGACAGGTATTCTCAACATTTGCATATCGTCTTTACGGCTTCATTTCGTCCAATTTTTAAGGACACAGTAACATCTTCAGGAATATCTGATTCAGTAAAACGGGTATCTTTTACTTAAAGGAGCATTCTATAATACAGCCAAATTCGCCGAAATATTCCCACAAATGAACGTTTTACAACTTAAAATAAACTTAGAAATACTTAAAGATGTTTGCTCACCTTGCAAGACTCGTCTCCAAGTCATCCACGTCCTTCTTGAGTTCTTCGTTCTCTCCGTCCAGTTTCTTCTTGGCCTGTGTGAGTTGGAGGTTGGATTCCGTCAGCTCGTTCAGACTCTCCTTCATCTCCTCGTTCTCCTGCTGAAGGGACGCCTTGTTCTTCACCAACATGGCGTACCGCTCCTCCTGGTCCTCCTGCAGGTCGTGCATCTGCGGGGAAGAAACGGTTCACAATAAAACTGTGTTTTTAGGTACTTGGACAAAGACAAAGTAAACAGGCACGTTCCACATTCATCAGAACAAAACGTCACGAACAGTCTTTCATACCACGAGCATTGAAGTTACTGTCTAAGCATCCTGTGTAGTGGTAATATGATTTTATGCATCCTGTAATATCATATTTAATGCCTCGATTTTTACATTGTATTATATACTTCCTGTATTGTGATGTTTAATGTTATGAGTTTTAAATTGCATTTAAGAATCTCTGTTATTTAAGTTAAGGGATAGCCTTAATGCATTTGCAGTGTCTTAAAAATCCGACACATTTCATGTGACATTGTGTATTGGAAATGCCAGTGAAAGACGAGCAAGATGCAATGATGACCTTTAGATTTAGAAATATATGTAGTGTTTGGTTCCTTTCGTCATGTATTTCCTAGTAACTGCAATGTTTGCCTGAATCATTATATCGTTGTATATCCTTATGTTGACTGGTGATTCTCCCTTACCGCGTGCATCTGGTTCTGGATGTCGTTGCTCTGCTGCTCCAGAGCTGTGCACTTCCTCTCCAGCGCCTTCCGCAGGTTCTCCTCCTCCACGTACCTCTCCCTCAGGTCCTGCAGTTCAGCCTCCTTAGCGCGAAGCTCCTCCTCCGTGCGGAACCCTTGCAAGAGGGGCTTGATCTGTAGAATAATGTTATTTACTTTAATTACTTTATTGAGAACTGACAACACATCAATACACAGGTCATCAAGGCTGTCGAAACTGGTAACAGATGACCCACAAGTACAGACGTTATACAAACATGAAGATAAAGAAATCTACTATAAAATACAAGACCAGAAGTAATGTTAACATATCATTAAGTAGTGACAAAATACAAATGCAAATATACACGACAAAATACAAATGCAAATATACACGACGTAATACAGTGACGAATAATTATAAGAAAATCAGTAGATCGGTGAATGCAGCTTTTTGCTGCAACTAGCTACAGATGAAATGTTAGGCTGCATTACAGAGTAGGACAAGAGAGCGTACTTTGACGTAGAGCCGCCACCAGTCCCAAAGCCTGAGCTTCATCCACTTCCGGACGTTCCGCTGCAGAATCAGCCTGGCTTCCCTGGAAACGGTTCAACAAAACAGCACATGTCAGAGGGTCCTGCAATTTGTGTCACCAGGAAAGAAAAACGATAATGTCTCCCCGTTAGATACTGTAGTCTGTTGCTGCTGTGCCTTTTTCCGCCATTATTCTCTCGTAGTTTTTTTAGTATCATTGTTCTCTAGCATCCTTCCCAGTCGCATTCTGTGTACAGCATACCCTCCGAGCTTTGGTGTTGCCAATTCTTAGTGACCGTAGTGCTGAATCTTAGAGCCTGGCACATAATGGAGCACCTTTGTTCTAGATACGTACTACCGTTTAAAAATGTTGCTAGATTACCTTTGATCCAGCATCCTCTGCAGTCGTAACCTTTGAATGACGCCACGCGCGCGAGTCTGAAAGTTCTTCATCACACGTGACAGGATGTCGTCACGTAGGTCCTCCAGGTAGCCCACCACTGCTGACTTGAAGAACACCTTCGAACGGGGCATAACATGGTCTATAAGCAAAATTTGTCTATTGCGCCTACATGAATAGTCGTTGTGTAGGTAGAATTTATCTATTTGTACAAGGAATCCTTTGCGTAGACTGGATTAAGTGGTCATTAGACTCTTCCAAAAGTCCATATTCCTGCAGTATGTCGACTCGTATACTCGTATACTCGTTTTCGTTTTGTATAAACGCCCAATGCAAAACCCTGACATCTAGTGAGGATACACCAACTGTACTTGGTGACGACGAGTTCCACTCTAAGATTGTTAAAAATGAAACAACAGCATCTCAACACTTCAATCCTAGGTTGATAACTCGAGTTCCTGTAGTCATGATTGTTGCTTGTTTCTTGCCAGAGTAAAAACATTTCATAACAAGTGGATTCTATGATTTTCGTACGTAGTTTGCCACATACATATATTCTGTAAGTAGGATGACTTTATTCATGCATATATTTAGCTTTGTTCGACCTTAGTTGTAGTAGACCATACGAAAGTCCCTGCACTTTTGTTGAGTCAATAAAGAATCTATCTATCTATGATTTGCCAGTCTCTCCCGACCTAGCGTACGTAGTCCAGTGGTTAGCGACCCTGCCTCTGGACTAAGAGGTTGGGAGTTCGAATCCTGGCTGTTGTCGCTCACCCGACATGCACGCTACTGGAGAGGGTCGCAGTCCTTAGGACAGGACGTTAAGCCGTGGTCCACTGTTCATTGTACTTATCGAAAAGAACTAGGGGAATTTCCCCGGTACAATGAACCTGTAAATACTGTACATAGCGTCTGTCTTCTCTGTCACGACCAGTGGAAGAATAGCTCTTCAGTGAGCTAAACTGGTTCGAGATCACTTTCACTTTCTTTCACCTACCATGGTGCTCCCCATGGCGAACCTGTTGTTCTCCAGCTCGATCGCCTCCAGAATCTTCTTGGTGATCTCCTTGTTTTCCACAAACCCTCCGGCCACGACCTGCGGGGCCAGGATCTGGTACCTGCAGACAGAAGTCATCAGCAAGATTTTTGGGGGGTGCAAGATTCTTGACAAGCCCACGCAAACGTTCGTGGAGGTAGCCAGTCAAATAAAAAATACATTCACAAGACAAATCAATACCTGTTTAGCAGCTCTACTTTAAGCATCCTATTTCTTCGTAGAATGCACCATTTTTTCCACTTTTTTTGACAGATTTGCCCTCAGCTTCAACTCATCAACATGGCGGATGCTTAATTACGTCACGGTCACGTGAGTGCAACACCCGTAAAAGGCTACATTCTAACCTATGTCTGAACTCGTAGTAAGGCATCCTATTGGGCCATGGAGAAGCCCTTTGTACAGATGCTGGGGGTTCAGTACAGCAGGTTTAACCACTCAGCATGACGTACGCTGCTTACGTCAGAGGCACGTGAGTGCAAACACCCTCTGCCGGAGAGGCTTACCTATTCCTGAACTCGTGGTAAGGCATCCTGTTGGGCCATGGGATAACCCTTCCTGCAGATCCTGATGCCCTCTGGGATACCAGGTTTAACTATCCAACATGGCGGACAATACTTACGTCATAGTCACGTGAGTGCTAACACCTCCTATCCCGGAAAGGCTCACCTGTGTCTGAACTCGTGGTAAGGCATCCTGTTGGGGTAACCCTTCCTGCAGATCCTGATGCCCTCCAGTACACCGTTACACGTCAGCTGGTGCATGACCAGGGGCGAGTCGATGACGAAGGCAGACTTGGTCTCGTTCGGGATGATGCAGCGCACGAAGTGAGGAAAGGTGTTCTTCAGGGTGAACATCAGCTTGTTTAGCTGCTCCTGAGTATGAGAAATACAGCAAATGAAGTTGTAGTTTGATGTTGCAATCTAGCTCCCCTGACGTAAGGGATTTATCATATCTATCTAGTATCTAATAGTATCTATCTGTCTATCTATCTATCTATCTATCTATCTATCTATCTATCTATCTATCTATATTTATCTATATTTATCTATCTATCTATCTATCTATCTATCTATCTATCTATCTATCTATCTATCTATCTTTATATATATATATATATATATATATATATATATATATATATATATATACATAACAGTTAAACTCATTTAACCCGTGTAAAAGTTACAGTACTACCAATTTCACATGTAATCTTTCAATATGTGGAGGAGAAGAACACACTGTTTCCCTTGATGACATCCCTGATGTCCCCGTTCAAGGTTCTTTCAATATTTCACTTTTTCAGAAGGATATTGATTTGGAGATGATTATATCTCCCAGCATTGTATATTTTTCCAACAAACCTTACCCTGTGGAGAGCTGACACCGTCTGGAACGCCGCGCTCTTCCTGGCTTTCCCCCTCTTCGGTTTCTTCCCTTCGCCTGTTGTAAACCACAGAATATCCATACACAAGTATGGTTACATACATAAAGATGGAACCTGTGGTCAAACACTTGAAACAAGGATCAGGATTGTCTAAATGGAGGAAAACTGATGTTTCTGAGCAAAATAAGATAACAGCTCAAAGGTACGGCAATCTCAGTCCTCCCCCCACCCACCCACCCCCACACACACACCGCCCCCCCCCCACACACACACATTAAGACCCCCACTTCTACAACGTACCTTCCTGACTGTTGGACCCCACGTAGTCCTTGAACAAGTCAGACATGAGCGGACTTGTGGATTTCTGCAGCACCTCCACCACAGACTCGTTAATGGGGTCCTTGTTCTTCTCCAGCCAGTGAGCCACGTTGTAGTTCACCTGAAGACAAATCAGAAGTCGAAGAACTCTAAAGGTTTCCTAGCTACCTCATGATTTCTTAACCCTGTATGGATCCTTAAACTGCGGTCAAACTGGTTCCTCTAAGACGTTTCAATGCGTCTATATCCATGTAATGATATCGCAAGAAATCAAAGCTTCCAAAAACGTTTGGTTCAGATGATCGGAACGAACTTTCTCTTGCTTTGGGCCAATTGCTGACACCACATTTTCATAAGGTCACATGCCCTCTAAGGGATTGGTTATTCTACAATGATTAAGGCTGCAGTACGGGCAGACAAACACTAGGAGAGACTTGCTTATTTTGTTTGTTTTCCTTGTTTGTTTGTTTGTTTGTTTGTTTGCTATGGTTATTCTTGAAATATTAAAATTGACCTGCTGGCCGCTTTTCATTGAGGTCATGACAGAAGAGTTCAGGTCAGACACACTATAACAAGACACAGGAACACAGTTTAACTTTGCTTTGGAACACAGTTTTAGTTTTAGCTGTGATGAAGACGAGCTCGTACTCACCGTCGCGGCGTAGTGCTTGATAGCGAAGTCCGACGTGTACTTGACCTTGTGTCCGACCTTGGGGGTCTGGAAGATGCTGGACTTCCCGGCGTGGTTGTTGTTCAACTTGGCCTTGAACGTCATGTCCGTGGCCTTTGGGAACATACACTCTTCTTCCAGGATGGACATGATACCGAGAGGCTAGAGCAGATTAAGACATTTTTTTTAAATCTTCTATGCCGTTAAATCTTCTGTCGCTTAAAACCTCTTGAATCATAAACAGCAGATTCAAATGCAGAACACGATTGCTTCAGTTGCGTAATCGGTAATGTTTTATGAAGGCTCAAAAAGACGAGATACATGATTTTTACTTCTGGGTACGGAAGTATTGTTTTTGGGTGGCTGAGCTGAGGGTTTGTGTATCTGTTTGTCCGACAGAGTAGGTTGACAGCATGGGGTGAGGGAAAATTGACAAGCAGAATGACAGAAGGCCAAACTGTCAGACACAGAAATTGGGTTGAACTTGAATGTCACGAAAACTCAAAAAGACTTTCCAGAAGTCTGAAATCTCCAATTACTTCTTGTAATCGAAAGCGTTAGACAAATAGAATGCATGAAGTGAAGCTTAAACAATCTTTTAGGAGAATGTCTTCAGCAGCTGCCCCGTACCTTTTCGATGAGGTTGATGGTGGCCTGCAGGTCCATGCCGAAGTCGATGAACTCCCAGAAGATGCCTTCCCGGTAGTACACCTCCTGCTCCAGCACGAACATGTGGTGGTTAAAGTACTGCTGAAGCTTCTCGTTCGTGAAGTTGATGCACAGCTGCTCGAAACTGTTTAGCTGTAGAAACAAAGAAAATGATTCATCCGTTAGGTGTCTACCACAAGATCGTTTCCTCGTGTTCTTCGGTCTACAAACACGAGTTGAACGAAGAACTGCTGAAGCTTTTCGTTCTTGAAGTTGATGCACAACTGCTCGAAACTGTTCAGCTGTAGAAACAGAGAAAATGATTCATCCGTTAGGTGTCTACCACAAGATCGTTTCCTCGTGTTCTTCGGTCTACAAACACGAGTTGAACGAAGAACTGCTGAAGCTTTTCGTTCTTGAAGTTGATGCACAGCTGCTCGAAACTGTTCAGCTGGAAACACAGAGAAATGATTCATCCGTTAGGTGTCTACCACAAGATCGTTTCCTCGTGTTCTTCAGTCTACAAACACGAGATGAACGAAGAACTGCCTGAGCTTCTCGTTCGTGTAGTTGATGCACAGCTGCTCCAAACTGTTCAGCTGTAAACACAGAGAAACAGAGAAACTATTAGTTTATTAGGTGTCCACTTGATCTGTTTCTCCTGTTACGCTACATGTAAACATGTGGTGGTTAAAGTACTGCTGCAGCTTCTCGTTCGTGTAGTTGATGCACAACTGCTTAAAACTGTTCAGCTGAAAACACAGAGAAACGTATAGGCCATTAGGTATCTACGGTATGACCTGTTCCTGCTGTTCCGATACAAACAAGAGATGATTTGAACTATGGTTGCAGCTAGTAGGTTGCAGCCTCTCGTTCCTGTTGATGCACAACTGCTAGAAACTGTTCGTCTGGAATCATAGAAAAACGACCGGATCATTAGGTGTGTACCATATAGTCTGCTACTTCTTGTACTCCCCCTGTTCTTGTACGAATATGTGGTGCTTGAAAAACTAGTTAATGCAGCTGATGCTTATCTACTCAAACGTGCTGCAGTGTTAAGCCTTCTGCCCAACTACACATTTAGCAATGCCTGGAATTTAGTATTGTCTGAAGTAACTCCTACATGTGTACACAACATCTTCCGACTTCCAGATCATTCATCTGACGAAGGTTGGCAAGTTCGACCGAAAATTCATGGTGAGTTCCCTTCTTGTGTTGGAACAAAGTTTAAACTTTACCATTATCTAACGAGGGTGTTTATTTTGGCTGTCTCTAAGCAACCTGTACGAAGGTGTAAAATATCATACCTTTACAAGTGTTGAAAATCGCGAAACGTGGCGTTATAATATGTTTCGTTTGAAGTTACGTACTTCGAAGATCTCGAAGCCCGCTATGTCCAGCACGCCGATGAAGTATTCCCGCTTCAGCTCGGTCGCCAGAGTTTCGTTCAGCCGGATCTGGAGCCAGATGAACAGCCTGGAAACAGCAAGAGACAAGTTTGTCAGAAAACGGACAATTCCTGTACCAGTAAATGTAACAAAATTGAATCCTTTCCATATCAAAATTGGCCTTCGTTATCCTTGTTTTTCTTGTTTATGCCCGTGTTTGCTTGTATAAGAAACGCGTGTTGTCATGAAAAATACCATTTCTGTGTCAATAAACGTAACAAAATTGAAGCGTTATCCATGGCAATACTAACCGTCGTCACCCTTGTTTACTTGTTTGCTTGTTTATTTGTTTGTTTACCTGTTGTAGATGGACTTGCTCAGTGCGATAAACATAAACAACATTCAAGCGTTACCCATGCTAACAATGAACGCCGTCCTCTTGTTTACTTGTTTGCTTGTTTCTTTGTTTATTTACCTGTTGTAGATGGACTCAGTGCAATAAAGGTAAACAAAATGCAAGGGTTATCCATGCCAACAATGATCACCGTCCCCTTGTTTACTTGCTTGCTTGTTTGTCTGTTTGTTTGTTTGTTTGTTTCTTTACCTGTTGTAGATGGACTTGCTCAGTGCGCCCACGGAGTAGAAGCACTGCTCGGCAGTCTGGCCCTTCACCACGTACTCGTTCCCAACCTTGACCCGCGGCTTTAGCAGGGACTTGGTGATGTCTGCACTCGGCACGCTGAACAGGTGGCCCACCTTCTCAGCCGCTACAGGACGGGACCATGGCGCTCTGTTAGCACCTATCTTTGGTAGCGTCTATAACAGTGTAACTTTTTTTGTAGATGATCAACATAACTCAAGAAGATATGAATGGAGTTTCAGTCTTGACCTACATTTGTATCAAAGGACCCTGACAATGTTCTTTGGCGTTAGCACCTTCGCCAGGAAGGTTCTGTCTTTGGTAGCGTACAACAGTTGTACTTTGTAGATGAACAACATAACTCAAGAAGATATAAATGAATTGCGATGGAATTTGGTATATGATTAGGTCTTGACCTACATTTTCATCAAAGGACATTGACAATGTCGTATACGTCAAGATATGAAACGTTGGTTCTGGCTTTGGCTCAGATAACCTACTGTCCAATATGAAAACTTTAACAAAATGATCTGCTCAAGATGACATAGACGGTGGTTTGATGAACGCTACCTACTGGGACCTCTGAAGTAAAGACAAGACCACTGTACACAAGTGATGCATCCCGGTACAAGTAAACCGTTAAGTCTTAAGGTGCAAGTCAGGGCCTGTACCAAAACACCTGTCCAGGTACCTGTAACTGTACTTGACGTTACGTTTAGGTACGCAGCGCTACAGCACCCCTTCTCACCTTCCATGCCGTCGCACTCCGCCTGCTCCCCTCGCTCCTTGAACTTCATGTTGCCGAAGTGGCAGATCCCAGACACCAGGCGGTACACCTGGGGAGAGATTCGCAGGTGAGAACGTGCAACTTCACATGCTCTGAATCAAGTGTGGATGCAGGACCAAAAGGCACTGGACTCATCACCACCTGCAAAACAACTTACTCATAAGACAGACGGATTTTGTAAGACACAATTATGACGGACCTCACCAGAATCTGAATAATATGCTGTGGTATGATTTAATCTCTGGTCAAATGATAACTACAAGACAATGGTTATGGAATAGAGCTAAGACAATTTGCAATATTGTTCCTCAGAAGGTCTTTTACGCCTTTTAAAATTCTTGTTTGCCATTTATGTGAAATGAAACAGAAATTCTCTACCTGCATTTTTAAAGAAAGCAGACATTCTTTACCTGCAGTCCTGCACCTTTTTGAAAGGAAAAGCAGAGATGCTCTACCCGCACCTTTTTGAAAGGAAGAACAGAATTTGTGTTCTACCTGCATCTTCTCGTCGTTACTGAAGCCCAGGATGTCGAACGCCTCGTCCGTGAACCGCATCTCCTCTCGGTCATCGACCCCGGCAATGGTGACGTCACCCTGGGAGATGTACTTGTACTCATGGGCGTCGTTCACGAGCAGCAGCTTTTCTGTAAACGTGGATGAGAAATTTTTGCTTCATGGAGTTTTATTAATTCCGGGTAATGAGATATACAAGAAAACAGGTTAGATAGTTACTCAAGCAACTGGTTAAATAAATATCTTCGTAGATTTTCAAAATCTATCCAGTTGCATGAGTAACTGTTGTCTTGAGTACGGAAGTATTGTTTTGGGTGGCTGATCTGTGGGTTTGATTTAATCGTTAAACTGAGGATTAAAATAATAATGATGATTCAAACGATAACGGACGTTTACTTTTTAACCTGTTAATGTAGATTCGTGTGTTTATTGTTAATTTTGTTATGTAATTATGTCTTTTTAAATGTATTTACTGTACCTTTTCTGAGCCATGTAATTATGTCATTTCAAATGTATGTATCTTTTCTGAGCCTTAGAAGACTAGCCCAACAGGACTAAAAGATTTCGAAATAAATGAAATTAAATGTTTCTGTTTTGATCACGAAACGAAGTGTCTTGTTGTAAAAGCGAGCTTCTCACCGGTGTATTGTGGGAAGGCTCCCGACACCAGCTGGTAGAACACGTGGTAGCAGCGCTCGCCCGGCATCTGCGAGATCACGCGAGATTTCTCGAGAAGATCTGCGAGAGAAGGAAAACCACGCGAGACTTTAACTCACGAGGACAAGCACGCATCTGTGCGTGGCTTCAACTTTTCCAAGCACCTATCATCCACATCGCTGCCTGTATTCCTTACCCTATTGGTTTGTTTCTCTGTCCTTTGGCTCTCGTTTTTGTCCTCTTATATAGACGGGTTTATTTGCAGCCATGTGGCTGAATTTTGAGTTTTATTACAATTTGTCGTACTTCAAGATCGACATTACAATTCAAATCATAAAATACTTAGTACAAACTTTAATTTTAATTTAAAATAGCTAGGCTCAATATCTTCCCGTGGAAAAATCAGTGACTTTTATTAATTACCCTGCTATGTCCTCTCTGGACATTCCTTTGTTTGTTTGTTTGTTTGTTTGTTTGTTTGTTTGTTTGTTTGTTTGTTTGTTAATAAATAAACTCTCATGAGAACTCGTACTCACAAGTCTCGATGTCTGCCCAGGCCAGCTTGCCCTTCCCTCCGAAGTGGATCTGAACATTCCTTTGTTTGTTTGTTTGTTTGCTTGTTTGTTTGTTTGTTTGTTTGTTTGTTTGTTGTTGATAAATAAACATTACTCACAAGTCTCGATGTCTGCCCCGGCCAGCTTGCCCTTCCCTCCGAAGTGGATCCGGATAAACTTGCCGAAGCGGGAGGAGTTGTTGTTGCGGTTCGTCTTGGCGTTCCCGAAAGCCTCCAGGACGGGGTTAGTCTGGATAACCTGGTCCTCCAGAGTCGCCTGTAGCACGGCAGGAAGGGTGGGGACAGAAACATGCTAAAAATGGCAAAATACTGATTATTTGTTGAGTAATTATGGTGCCGACTTGTCCTGGGCTTGGTGCCGCGTTGTCCTGATTGACCAGGGGCCGAGTTGTCCCAGGGGCCGAGTTGTCCCAGGGGCCGAGTTGTCCCAGGGGCCTTGTCCCAGGGGCCGAGTTGTCCCAGGGGCCGAGTTGTCCAAGGGGCCGAGTTGTCCAAGGGGCCGAGTTGTCCAAGGGGCCGAGTTGTCCAAGGGGCCGAGTTGTCTTGGAATCGCTGGTCTTCACACAAACATCTTACCACAGAAATATTTAATTTGAACCCAATTTGTTTGCTTTGTCGTTTGCTTAGATTGTGTATATTTATGTGTTATTTTTTATGTACTATTTTGTGTTTGATGGCGTCGCTTATACAACTTGAGTGCGTTACATGGAATAAATAAATAAGATAGATAAGTTATATAATGGCTTACTCGTACTTGTAAGGTTTATACGTACTTTCTTCCCGCCGAACCCTCCTCCCTCCCGCACCTCTCCCAAAGCCGCCACGTGAGCGAAGTACGCGATCACTTTCTTCGTGTTCTCCGTCTTACCGGCACCAGACTCGCCCCTGCAAATCAGTCACTCTGTTAGGGTATAAAGATTTCTTCTTACACAACCAGTAAAGTTCTCACCAGATTACGTTTCGATGTCTATCAGACACCTTCCTCAGAGCTTCTGACTGGAGTTCTGCAACTCGCCGCTATTCATCGCCGAAGTAGGTGGCGCTTTTGCGACGAGAATGCAATCCCAAACGTGGCTGAGTTTGTATCCCCCCTCGTCCCGAGGGGGATAGACATCGAAACGTAAGCAGGTGAGAACCTTTCTGGTTGTGTAAGAAGAAATCTTTACACCCTATGATCTTCCAACCTGATGAAACTAATTACGGAGGTCACTCTGTTACTCTACATAACATTCCCAAAACAAACTGTAAAGGGACTATCGTATCCAGATATGCCTATCTAGTTCTATGCCTGAATGGGTTAGGGTTAGGATCAGGCACGGTCCTGTATCGTCCCCGCGCGTATCCAAGAACGTAGATTTGCCCCAGGCACGGTTCTGGATACGCGTGGGCTATCCAGGGATGTGCCTGGGCATGGTTCTGGACAAAGCACGGTTCTGGATACAATAGCCTGAATAGGGGCTGCCTATGCATGGCTATACTGATCGCATATCAAAGCAAAAGACTAAGGAAATCCCGATGACCTATTAAAATGACAAGGGACTACAGATCGTTGGAAAGGCAAAGAAAGTTCATGATTTGATAACAATGATTAAGAAGAGTGGGTGATGCTCACGTGATGAGAATAGACTGATTGTCACGATCTAGAAGAAAAAGAAGGAAAGAAGGACACAAAAACAGGGCAGAGAGATGACGCATACAAAGGCTTGCAGTCAATACGACTAAAACTATCACTTGAAAGACGTGCCAAGACTAGCTTTAAGATAACACATCTACTTCAATATTACAGAAACTTTACACTGCTTCCATAACAGGTGATACTGCACGAAAAATCCTGACCTTAGCACCTCTTAGATACTAGTAGTAATTAAAGTCAAGTCCGGTAATTTCATTTATTACCATTGTTAAGTCCGAAATTACCGGACTTGACTTTTATTTACTACCGTTGTCAAGTCTGATACTGTTTACAAAGCAAACATTACGCGACTTTACTGACATTTACTACCATTGGTAAATCCAACCGTTCGTACAGTACACGGGAGGTACTGAGGTGCTAAGATCAGAATTTACCCTCCAGCATGTTCCTGTAGGCCTCATCTGAGATGGCGAACAGGTGGGGCGGGAGGTCCATCCGGCGCTTCGTCCGGTACTTGGCCACAACCTCGTTCTTATAGATGGGCAGGCGCGCGTAGGGGTTGATCACCACGCAGAACAGCCCAGAGTACGTCTGGAATGGGAATGTAGAGTTACTGGTGCGTTACTGTTGCGTTACTGTCGCGATACTGGTGCGTTCTTATAGATGGGCAGGCGCGCGTAGGGGTTGATCACCACGCAGAACAGCCCAGAGTACGTCTGGAATGGGAACGTAGCGTTACTGGTGCGTTACTGGTACGTTACTGTAGCGTTACTGGTGCGTTACTGTAGAGTTACTGGTGCGTTCTTATAGATGGGCAGGCGCGCGTAGGGGTTGATCACCACGCAGAACAGCCCAGAGTACGTCTGGAATGGGAACGTAGCGTTACTGGTGCGTTACTGGTACGTTACTGTAGCGTTACTGGTGCGTTACTGTAGAGTTACTGGTGCGTTCTTATAGATGGGCAGGCGCGCGTAGGGGTTGATCACCACGCAGAACAGCCCAGAGTACGTCTGGAATGGGAACGTAGCGTTACTGGTGCGTTACTGGTACGTTACTGTAGCGTTACTGGTGCGTTACTGTAGAGTTACTGGTGCGTTCTTATAGATGGGCAGGCGCGCGTAGGGGTTGATCACCACGCAGAACAGCCCAGAGTACGTCTGGAATGGGAACGTAGCGTTACTGGTGCGTTACTGGTACGTTACTGTAGCGTTACTGGTGCGTTACTGTAGAGTTACTGGTGCGTTCTTATAGATGGGCAGGCGCGCGTAGGGGTTGATCACCACGCAGAACAGCCCAGAGTACGTCTGGAATGGGAATATAGCGTTACTGTTGCGTTACTGTTGCGTTACTGGTACATTACTGGTGCGTTTACTGTACTGTAACGAACTGTAGCGAAACTGTAGTGTTGCTGTAGTGTTATTGCGTTACTAGTGCGTTACTGGTACGTTACTGTGGCTTTACTGTTGTGGTTGTAGCTTGTTGTGCAAGACTTACATAGATGAGCTTGTGGTTGTAGCGTTCCCTCATGTTGTGTAGCACAGAGGCGTCGTGCAGGTAGGTGAGGTTGGCCATGTCCTCGCACAGGGAGAACTTGGGCGGGTTCAAGGGGTGGGTGTTATCCTTCTTCACCGTCACCGTCTGGGGGTGAAACAACTGTCATCACGTGTAGTAACTATGTTTACTTGCTTAGTAACGGTTTCTACGGTAACCATCATCATGTTAACCTGCTAACGGTTTCCACGGTAACCATGTTTACCTGCTTGGTAACGGTTTCCACGGTAACCATGTTTACCTGCTTGGTAACGGTTTCCACGGTAACCATGTTTACCTGCTGAGTAATAGTTTCTACGGTAACAATGTTTCCTTGATTAGTATCAGTTTCCACGGTAACCATGTTTACCTGCTTAGTAACGGTTTCCACGGTAACCATGTTTACCTGCTTAGTGACGGTTTCCACGGTAACCATGTTTACCTGCTTAGTGACGGTTTCCACGGTAACCATGTTTACCTGCTTAGTAACGGTTTCCACGGTAACCATGTTTACCTGCTTAGTGACGGTTTCCACGGTAACCATGTTTACCTGCTTAGTGACGGTTTCCACGGTAACCATGTCGCCCTTGGTTGCCCGGATCTCCCCCTCCACCCAAACCTCCTTCTTGTCGGGGACGAACAGAACCTTCTTGGCGTCGAACGGCCTTCGGGAAAAACAGAACATGTCAGGTCAGGCTGCAGTTACAGGGCAGGATCTGACGAGAGTGTATCGCAGGCTTGTTAGATAGATATTTACATGAAACCAGTCCGTTTGTATTGATAAATATTAGGATACTCCGTTTGTATTGATATCTTCGGCTTTTGAAGCTTGGAAAAGAAGCTGGTTCACAGTTTGAACTGCGCATGTGCAATGTGGTGCATTATGGGTAATATGTTAAAGTTGAAGGATCCCGAGAAATACCAGTAAACAATACACGTGATCAAACATGTCATCAAACAGTCTAGACAAGAGCTGTTAACTGTTGTACAGTGTTGTGCCGTTGGGTCCCACTTGTTGTATGAAATGAATTGTGTTATGTTCTGTTGTGTTGTGTTGTGTTGCGTTGTGTTGTACAGTGTTGTACAGTACTATACAGTGCTGTGTCCTGAGGTCCCGCCTGTTGTATGAGATGTATTGTGTTGTGTTGTGTTGTGTTGTATTGTGTTGTGTTGTGTTGTGTTGTGTTGTGTTGTGTTGTGTTGTGTTGTGTTGTAAAGTGTTGTGCCGTTAGTTCTCACCTGTTGCGAATGGCCACCATCTCTTTCTCGTCCCCGGCCAGGTACCGCATGAAGTCATCTTGCTCGTAGTTCATCATCTTGGTCGTCCAATCAGGAGCGCTGGCTCAACTGACCAATAGCAGGAGTCGTTACAGGGACTCAGGAGTATAACAGCCTCGGCGATTCGGCTCTAGAAGTTAGAACAAACTTAAGGTAGTTTTTAAGCACACACATTGACAAGCTTTGGTATGAATTCTAGCGGTAAAAATGAAATTATGATACTTCCAACTACAAAACTGTTCCTTTCTACTATTAAGCGCCAATGCATTGACATGGTAGTGTGTCTTTAATGAATGTATTTGTACGTAAGCATGCACACAGCAACATTGAATAACAAATGATGATAGTCATAACTGTTCTTAGTTGCGAGCTGTGACATCAATATCGTTGAAAAAAAGCTCAGAATTTAAAAACGAAGGCTTGGTTTTCATTTTGAAGTTCTATTTATAAACCGTTTTATAGACGATTCCAGAACGACATAAGAATAGAATCGCCTTATGGCCTACTGAAGTTGCGTAGGAAACAGCCGTATCAGTTGCACCCTTATAAGCGGCAGCCGAGCCCTTATTGAACATAAGTATTTGTATGTCCGGAATCCGAAACATCTCCATGGTGTTCTTATGGATTATATAACCCGATTCATCACAATTTAGAAGGTAAATAAACCAAAAAAATCACTTCGCGGTCGACTGCCGACAGCCGTGAACAAACTAACTATAAACGCTCAGCGGGGCACAAAAAACAACGTCATCAGTTGGAAAGTATAGAATTCTCAATCACTTCCAAGGCGACTAAACTGAAGAAGAATGTTTTGTTGTGCAATACGCAAAATATATACGATGCTTTTATTTACAAGAAGAATGTACGGCGACTTTCGTAAGGTCTTCTACAACTGCAAACACATACAGGTACGTAAATACACTGTCAGGTAAAACACAAGTACAAAGTACACGCATCATCACCATGTAGAGTTTACAATACCTGGATTCTAAACATTCCCTAACGTACGTATTTACTTAGTGTAAAGATAGACATAACTTACGCAAACAAATTCCACATATTTTGCCTTTTTTTTTCAAATCTAAGAGACTTTACCTTAGGATATGCCGTGTGTTTGTAGAGGAAAAGATCTGCCCGCTAAAATTATAAAAACAAAACCAAACGAAAATAGCAACAGAGAGAAGACATACCTAACGGAGTGTCCAAAGCTGTGTAACTAATATCCAGTCGGTCCGGAGTTTTTATATCCGCGCTTTTATGTTGACCTAGGCCTGTGCACGTAAAAGTTATCAAAGGGGCGCCAGAAGCTCTGTGGATAATCTACACTCCCTGTAGATCGGTCCTTTAGCAGTGGCAATGTCAAGTTTCATCACGTTCCAAACTTGCCATGTTTGAAGTACAGTTGGGGAATGTGAAGTCTTAAGTTACATGTACTCCAGAGGCGATATTTTAGTCCCCACCACCAGACTAACAACGCGGGTTTATAAACAGTAAACACATGGGGAGAATAATTGGCCAGGGGAGTTCGGCTAGCGAGTGGGGGAAAATGTACTCTCTGGCGGCCCAACTCCCCTGGCGTGTTATCCTTCTATTTAGCCCATTTCTACTCTTTTCAGTCCCCTTCCGAAGCCTGGTAGAGGTTATAGTTTGGCCACCGTACTGTTAATTTGCCTCATTTGAGGGGGAAATGAAACCCTAACGGCAGTCCCTTTTTTTCCAGAATTCTACCATCCTAACCCCCTTAGGATGGCCTGGTGGGGGCTAGGGATATTTGCGGATCGACTCACACAGGCTGGAGAGATGGATAGATACACGCCCTGCCATGTGTTCCTTTAGCAGAGTGCATCAATGTTCTCAAGTTTAACAGCGATCCAAACTTTCCTTGTTTGAAACGTGACTGGACATCTGACGAATGCGATGTCTAGTATTACCCTGGGTGTGTGTGGGGGGGGGGGTATGTTGTATTCTGTGTTCACAATATCTCTTCCTCAGTTGGACACGATTACGGATTATGATTATGTTTTGACATTTTGGTTTTGTAAATAGCACTTATTTATGTTCCTATTATTTATTTGAGTTTAATTGTCAGCCATACTGATTTCAGTTTGCATTTCTTTGTTACATTATTGGTATGATTTCTCTTTTGTACAAATTGTATGTTACCTGGGCCCCCTTGGAAATCAGCAAGTAATGCTGAAGGGGCTACCCAGGAGTGTCCAAGATGAAATAAATAAATAAATAAATAGATAAAACAAAGGCACAGTCAGTTTCCGTTCTAGTTCTGTTGTTTAGCTAGACGAATACATTTCTAGTCTAGAGGTGTTAAGGGTTCGGGGTTCGAATCCCTAGCAGGCCCAAATGTTGTGCCCTTGGGAGAGCCACAACTTGAGCACGTTAAAGAACCCACCACACTTATGGATGATAGTAGGGTCCTTCCCGGTGTGAGTGGTTGAAACCTTACAGCCCGGTCTTGTGCAGCTGGTACTAACTGTACAAAACTGGTGTGTTACGCCTAAAGGTGGTTCACTAGGTATGCGAAACAAACAAACAAACAAACATGTACAATACAAGGACAAACAAGCAAATAATACAAGGAATATTCAGTTTAGTTCATCCTCAATGAGGTAACACCGTACTAGTATATACTGTAATGTAAGGAATGTAAGAACAGCAAATGAAATCCTGTACGAGTCAGCTTGAAACTGTAGTCACATTTCCATGTTGACATTTTAATCCCCGTCAAAGCACGACACTTGACCAAACATGTATTGACAAGAATAACACCGTCCGGTTTTGGTGAGGCACCCTGTCGTCTGGTCCGTTATGTTGGGGTCACATTTCCAAACCGGGGCCCGGCCGGGCTGTTTTGATTAACGAAAAATCAACAATTCATATCAAGACTATACGCAAATATTTCCCATTATCAACTTTTTTGTGCTTTGTTATGTCGGTGAAGGTTAGACATCCAGGTAATAAGATACGCCAAAAAACAGTTACTCAAGCAACTGGATATGATTTTGGAAACGGTCAGACGTTTCAGGTAGCATCCACTACCGTTCGCCAGTGCCTCTGGAGAAAAATCGACTTGTGCTTTTTTGTCTTTTATATCATACTTTTCTTTCAATAAGACTGCCCGGCCGGGCCCCGGGCGGGAAATGTGACCTCAGCATTACAGAGAAACTTCTCCGCGTGTCAGTTTACAGCGTGGTCACATCTATTTGGAAGTAGGATTAGCTGTTTTCAGCTGACAGACTGTGTGGAAAACGCATTAAGTACTACTCCCAAACGTGTCACCATGCATGTTGCCCTGACTCTACACTAACCTCCAACCCTTTTTTGGAAGTAGGGTTCGAATAAGGCTAGACAAGACTTAACAGTCAAACTGACGTTGGTTTTGAGACAGAATGGTGGTGACCACTTCACCCCTGTCCTTTACTAAACTCCCTCTCAACCTGTGGCGACGACTGGTGACCAAAATGAAGACCTGGAGGAGATTTTTCAGCCGGGAAGTTCTCCTGCCGGTCGCTTTAATCATTTTCTGCCTGATCGTCGGTGCCATGACGCTGGTGGTTTGATCTGCAAGGTCAACCATGAAATCTCGCGGAGGACGAGAAAGGTCAGCCTCGCGAGAGTTCACTCACTCATCTACCCAGAAGGTACATCTACAAGTTTTCAGTTTCAGTCTTCAGTTCAGTACCGCTCTCTAGTTCAATGTCAGTGCTGTAACCTTTCTCGCTGTGGAATATGCCCTGAACATGTCTAAACCTTACGGACTATTCCTTCGCTAGGGTGTTTATGATTCGTCTCTGGCGTTTGTCGTAACGGCGCTACAAAAGGACGTGGTATGTTAATTGTTGTTCTATTCGGAGAGTACGGTTTAGGTTAGGTTGCATACGCAGCTGAGTAAAGCGATCCTCTGGCTCGAAAACATGTAACGACGTGGTTTTTCTAACGGGCAGAACGTGCCTGACGCGGGATAACATCGTCGTAAATTTGATTGTAGAATTTGAGAAGGCAGAGAAGGAATCAATATCGTGGGAAATGAGCAACTTATGGATTAGGCTATCTGAATTCGATCCGTCGCACCGCTCACTGAAAAGTATATGGACAGAATTGATGTTGTGTTTGGATATACAGTGAATGTACACGTAAATATGGCGACGTACTCAGTTCACGGTATCAATGAGTACTGACTTGTTACCTTCGCCAAGAAGGTTATGTTTTCGTGGCCGTGTGTCTGTCTGTCTGTCTGTCTGTGTGTCTGTCTGTCTGTCAACAGCATAACTCGAGAAGGCTTAGATGGATTATCTTGATATTTGGTAGGTGGATAGGTCTTGATGAGAGCTCGAACTGATTAGATTTTGGGCCCCCTGGCGGCTTGTTATGGTACTGCAGCGGAACTTCCGGTTTTGATATCTCGTGATCTGGACATGCTAGGGTCATGATTTTTGGATGGTAGGTAGCTCTTGTGCTCGGCAAGAAGTGACGTAAGTTTGGGCCCCCTAGCGGCTTGGCCTGGAACTGCAGGAGCATTTGTATGAAAATGTTTAAAGTAGGATAACTCAAGAACCAGTTGACGGATCGTCTTGATATTGGGTATGTAGGTAGCTTACGTGATGCTTGACATAATTAGATGACAATTATGCAAATTAGGATCTAATTTGCATAGTTAATGAGGGAATTCTATAATTCACCTATCTTCCATTAAGGACTATTCTACCTTGTGACATGTGTAATTAAGAATGACAGGAACATCGCCATATATTAATCATGTAAATGAAGACCTAATTTGCATAATTAATGAGAAAATACTGTAAATCCATAGTGGATGATGCTGGCAATTTCATACTTGCGCATTTCGAAGTTGACTGGAGGTGAACATCATTCAACATAACTTATTCAAATCAGGACTTCATTTGCATAATTTATGAGAAAATGCTAGAATGGCCTTCTTTGTTACGATAACACTGCCATTGGGAGGAGAATATGATCAACTGACGTAATTCATGCAAATGGGGATCTTATTGGCATAATTAGGGGGAAATCTATAATTCGTCAGTCATATAATATTAACCTCATTTGGCGAAGGTATGAGGTCGTGGAACTCTAGTTTTGTTTATTTTTTTCTTTTCTGTTTAACCAGTTGTTTTCTTTCCAGTTCCCGGTCGCTGCTGTTGCACACCTCACTCCAAGACCATCACTGCTATAAGGGAGTTGGACGTCTGCACCGTACATGTACCCACACACCAGTAGCGCGGAGAAAAACTGTAGAACAACGTCCGGAAAAAAAACACGGTAGTGGAGAGGAACTGTGATCTCCAAGCAGATCCTACGGTGGCAAGGCAGTATCCAAAGGCTGCCAAGCAGTGAGCATTCGCTCCCGTGTCTAGTGTACACTGCTTGTCCAAATGGATACTGCCTTGCCACCGCTGCATCTGCTTGGAGTTATAGGAACAGTTTACACTTTACAGTACTATGGACCTTACCTCTGGAACACACTTCCGCTACAGAAACGAGAACTCCTTAGTCTCAGGACTTTTAAACAGATCATTAGGAATAGAACTTGATCTAGTTGATGTTCTGGATGTTATATTTATCAGTTGTTTTATGTACTGTGTATTTGTTGTGTGTACTTTTTATGTATATCCAGGACTACCTGAAAAGCAGGCCGAAATGGTCTGAGTTGTAATTAGTGGTAAAATAAATGAAGTTTGAAGTTTGAACTGTAGAACAGCCGACAGTACCCGGGAAAACACTGCAGTCCAGAGGAACTAAGTACTGCATATTCTACCTCCAGATGTTCACCTTCGTGCGGGTGATTCCAAGAACTATCCCCCCTCTACCTCCGTCTAAAGTACGTTTACTAAGCTACGTAATCAGATATGTATATATCAGACTCCTAAATATAGTCAGTTAGTGCTGTTACGCACTAGTAATTAATTTTTGTAATTGCAGAAAGGCAAGGATGATATTACAGTTAGGTGGAATGTATTTCGTATCACCGTGATTCAGGACTGTTTTAGTACTTTTGTCACGATCGCCTTCTGCACAGAGAATACGTTATCATCTCGCTGGAATCGCACAATAAAATGAACATCTTAGCTTGTTCACACGCGCCAGTTTACACTCCTAGTAAATGTGGTATACATTATTCCATTATATAGCCTTCATCAGTTTTGAGAGGTTTTGTATTGGCCGATGGTAATTTCTACTTTTCCACCGTCCTAACCTGTTTGTTTCGAAGTCACTCCTATTCAAACCTGGCACTACACAGTTACGCCATCTGTAGTACCACCTGTCGCCGCCAGTCTTCGCTGCTGCATGGCGTCGTCTGTTGCGTCACGTAACAGGTGTCATCCACTTACCTCCAAGCAGATGTAAGGTGGAAAATCGTGACGTATTCTCATTGCCTGTTCCGTTCATCTCCAAGCAGATGCAGGGTGTGATCGGGATTGTTTCGTACCCTCCTGATAGTAGCAGGCTGTACGAGTCAAGCGTTTGTGTGTGAGTGTTTGGGGAGGGGGGGATTGTAATAATGTCCCTTTTCCTGAGGGCAAACCGGTTAGTTCTCGGTTCCTCCTGAGGCGGTCCACAAAAAGAAAAGAGTGCTAAGGACTCTGTTATGCCATCAGAAAAGCACATTACAAGCCCCCCAAAAGCCCGACTCGTATAGACTACTAAGGAGGCTACTTTTTATGAGCCTTTTGTGGGTTTTTCTGTGTTTCCAGTTCTCTTTCTGTTGGATCTCTCTAGGGCGCACGACTACAGAGAGACGTAGAAACGCAGAAAAGCCCACAAAAGACCCTCAAAGCCAGCCCGACCGTCACATCTGTTTAGAGATTACAGAGGGTATGCATGGGGGGGGGGGTATCCTGGCAATTTTAAATCAAGTTGTTGTAGTGTAAGGCTGTGTGAACTACTTCGCTTTCTGACAACGATTAACGTTCAATTAAAGCGGCCGGCTACGATTTTTAATTTAACGGAGAATTAAAATGGCTATCTACGCCTCACGGTCATGCAGACCTCATCACAGTTCCGTACGTGTTTCCTGCTTCTCGCCAACTGCGGCACTCGGCCGCCGCCGCCTCTATATATACGGGCTATTTATAGAACAATGATTCAAGTGAGTTGAACAAAGCCATGGAGTAACTTGTGTGACCCGGCAGTGTTAAGGGTGTGGTCGTTTCTAAACAACCTAGGTCCCGCCTAGGCGTGGCTACAGCGGATTGGGGTGGTCGAGAATAGTTCCAGAACATAGATGACATGCTAGCCTCCACCAGGCCTTTCTGATAGTCTCTAGATCTACCAGACTAACTACGCTGGCTATAACAGGGAAAATATTTGCCAGAGGAAGTTTTGCCGCCTTGGGGTTGACTGGTCGCGCAGTTAGCTTCGGAGGGGAAAATAACCCTTCCGCTGACCGACTCTACTGGCCAGCTATTCCTTTCTTTTGCCAAATTCTACGATCCATACCCCCGTAGGAAGGCCTGGTGGAGGCTACCTTTCTGAGGGGTTATGGATAGTAGAATTCGATGCTAATTGGCCAAGAAAGTGAGCCCGCGGTGAGGGTAAAATTTTCCCTTGGTCCGTTTACTAAATTCTTCTATTTTCCAGCCAGTGTTCTTAGTCTGTTGGAGACTATTAAATGATATTCTCTGTCGGGCACATAACTCATACTTTTGACGACATCCAGGGCTGCTGTATTGTTTTGGGCGTGCCGCCAACTCCCTCTGTACTAAATATAGGCTGGGGTAGCTGTGAGGTTAGTATTTCCGACACACACAAAAACTGACGTAATTTCTTCTGATGTCATACTTCCCATAACAAACTACGTCATGTCTACTGTCTACCCACGCCTATCATAACAGCTAGGCTTTGTATCAAACATATATACAATATAATGTCCTTGATCAAACAAAATTAACCCTTCCGCGGACTGACTCTCCTGGCAAACTAGTTCCTTTTTTTTACCGAATTGTACGATCCGTACCCCCGTAGGAAGGCCTGGTGGAGGCTATGTTTAAAGCGGCAGGACTTTGTATTAGTACATGAGCCGGTAGTCATGGAATGGACTACTCTCCAAGCAGTGGTTTGGGTTTGGGCTTATTTTTGGCGTGTTTTTACGCTTTTTCATCGGGCTTTCTTTTTTGCACTGGTAACTGTTATTTACACTTGGGTCGCGTATTGGATACTGCCTTACCAATTTGACTCTGTCTTTGCAGCCACTGAAAGATCTGCTTGGAGATTAATTAAAACGGCAGGACTTTGTAACAGTACATGAGCAGGTTGTTAAGGAGTGGACGGTAAGTCCTGAATGGGAGCACTTAGCTACCGAGCCACGGCCGTCGTGAGGGCTTGTGTCGGCGACTTGGGGACGGAAAAATTGTGACTGATAAGGAGAACAATGCACCGTCATCACTTAGTACTGTTGTCGGCTTTAAACGTGTAGTTGAGGGGGATGTTTTATATCTCATGTTAGAACAAGGTTTTAGAAAGTTTGTAATGAATCAGCAATTCAGCCTTTGGGCTGCGAATGATTTATAGTTGAATAAACCATTCATCATCATCATCATCATCATACATAGGGCTAGGGAAAGAGGGAGAGAAAGAGAGGGGGAGAAAAAGAGAAATATGAGAATGGGCATCCATACATTGGAGATATAATTCGTCAAAAAGGAAGAGGAAAACAGAGAGAGAGGGTCAGGAAAGAAAGAGAAGAAAATGAGACAAAGAAGAAAGAGAAGATACTCGTCACTTTAACGTTCATAACAACGTCAACTTCTGCCGAACGTAAAACTTGAAGCGTTACGTCCACTAAGAGGTGCGTTTATCGTTGCTGCCACCAGATGTCGCTTCCACAGAAGGCATATGAAGACTGTCAGATCGCTGCGTCCACGTTTATTGAGATGGACCGTCTTTGAATCGTAAAGGGGGTAAAGTCTGCCATCTCTTGAACATTGAACCTTAGCGGGGACATCTGGGATGTCAACACGGGAGACAATGGGATCTTCTTCTCCACTCATCTCTGTCCTCCATCAGGGAGCAGAGTTCTGCTGTGGAGATGTTTCTAAGCCTAGCATCCCATTGTCAATGAAGGTTGTGCCTCTTCTACCCATTCTCTTCCTTCCCTCTGTTGGCTCCCACAGGATAAGCTGGCTGGCTGGTTGCATTGAAGAAATCTATGATAACTTGGGTCACTTATGTTTTCCTTGGTTATGCATATTTTTCTAATCTAAGCATGTCTAAAACATGTCTAATACTAAAAGCCGTATTACCGGCGGCGCCCTTTTGTGAATTACAGACTATTATAGGCTATTAGCCTTGCTTGTTTCTGCGGCGTTCTCCACATTTCTCCTGCCAAAACTGGGCCCGTCAGGAAGCGGGAAAAGTCGCCTGCGGCTGAGGAAACTCGGTCGGCTCAGATCAGACGACAGCGTGCTGCTGGGATGACGTCACTTGGATACGGACATCAAAGCGCGCGATTATCAAACTTCAACTGCGCCATGATTTAATTTATTTGGAGAAATTAAGTGGAAAGTTTTAATTAATCGTTATCCAAACGACCCAAGAGAGTGAGGTAGAACCGCAAATATGTGGACACTGGGGAGACCGGGGGGCATTGGGATCTGAGAGGGTATGATAGGGGATTTGGGATACTCAAGTCTAGTTATATCGATCTGACGGGATTCAGAGCAATGTCTAAATACTCTTAGATGAAAAGGGGACAGCAGGGCGATTTGAGTATTTCATGAAAAAAACGAAGGCTCAAACAAACAATGAAACAAACAAACAAACAATAAAGGAGTAAGCAATTATAAACTTGAAGACATACGCATTGGACATCTTGTGTTTTGCGTGCTTACCTGAAGTATGAAAATTTTAAGTGTCCGAAGGTTATAAGTTGAGGGTAAGGATTGGGAGGAAGATGTATTGACGGGAAAAGGCTAGCCTCCACCAGGCCTTCCTACGGGGTTACGGGGTCACAAATCGTAGAATTCGGCAAAAAAGGGAAGAATAATTGCCCAGGGGAGTCAGTCCGCGGGAGGGTTAATTTCCCTGGCCAATTATTCTCCCAATTTAGCGAAATTTTACTGTTTTTGAACCCGCGTTGTTAGTCTGGTGGAGACTAGAAAAGGGCGGCCATACTCTCTTTCTAAATCTTCAAGGTCATCTATAGTTCTGACCCTGTAATACTTTCTCGGCATCAATATTTTTCATTGAGTTTGTGAATCATTTTTCACGTATTTCTCACGTATTTGTCCAAAGTCAGAGATTTTCAACCTAATGCACTTGATCATACTTCCGGCTGTTTCAGCACGTAGTTGCTTTTGAGGCATTATGTACACGTTCGTTATAACGCTATAGAATCACCGGTGCGCCTATCAGCATTATAAACGCGTCCATCACGAATTTCAGGGATTCGCAATCTTACACTTCGGATCCGACTCCGCACCGTTTCCTCACGTTCGGGTGTTAGAGGCATTAGTTGAACATGTCCAGGGCTAGGGTGGTTAAGTCCACGGCGCAAGAGTGCGACACACACACACACGTGCACAGACAGACACACACACACACACGTGTACAGACACACACACACACGTGCACAGACACACAGACACACACGTGCACAGACACACACACACACACGTGCACAGACACACACACACACACACGTGCACAGACACACAGACACACACGTGCACAGACACACACACACACGTGCACAGACACACACACACACACACGTGCACAGACACACACACACACGTGCACAAACACACACACACACGTGCACAGACACACACACACACACACGTGCACAAACACACACACACACACGTGCACAGACACACACACGCACGTGCACAGACACACACACACGTGTACAGACACACACACGCACGCGCGCGCGCGCACGCACGCACACACACAGACACACGCACACACACACGCACACACACACGCACGCAGTCACACAGACACACACGCACTTACACACGCACTTACACACGCACACACACACAGACGCACACACACGCACATACACGCACGCACACGGACACAGACACACAGACAGACAGACACACACACACACACATACATACAGACACACGCACGCACGCACGAACACACACACACACACACACACACAGAGAGAGAGAGAGAGAGAGAGAGAGAGAGACTCCTAAAACAATACTATTTCTCCTGGAATGAAGTAATGCCTCCATATTCACCACTACAATCCCAGAAACCAGCGGCCTCGCGTGTGTGATGACGTCACATGTCACTACCCCTTGACGTCTGCTCAGATTTAGGAGTTTCTTACTCCTCCTTCGTGACTCACAAGTCGTCGGGTCAACAGGAATGTCACACCTGGGCGATGTACGGAGCGGAGATGTACAGCGGTGTCTTACTCACTCTATGGATGAGTCACTTCACGGCAAAGCCTTGTTGTCAGCGCGGTGGGCATGTACAGGGGTTACCGCTACACCTCTATATGATATAGCCTTACCAATCATGACCAAATATAATCATGACCAAATTATCGTAGGACTGTTTTGCAAATAAGGACCATTATGAAATGGTGTAGATATGGCATTGGTATTCAACAAACTCATTTGAACGAAACAGTTATAATATTGTTATTGCCGTTTCCCTACTTGAATGACTTTGATACCATGGCCTAGCAAAATAAATAACATTGAAATCATGATGAATTTTCTAGGGAATAAGAATGCTACTAACACTAGAACCTTCACTATTTGAGATTTTCGATGAATTAAGTAAAGATGAATTAGACTTCTACAATACGACATTTTCGCCTCGAAAAGAATAAATGGACCCCTCTCTCACGATACGTATCAACTAGCTACACATATCACTTTACCACAATCTAAATCTAAAACCCCCTCCAAAATCATGACTCCATAACTACATATACGTGACGGCTCCAAATACACAAAAACGATTTGAAGATAATTTAGAGCCACTCGTTTCTGCTGGCTGCCACTTGCCTCAGAGAACAAGTATCGACTTTCTGTCATCGTGCCATCATACCAGGTGCAGTTATTGGGGTTCGTGATGTTCAAAGCACACTTAATTCGTGCCAGATATATTCGTCATACAGACAGGCATAGCCTTCTTTTAGCAGGCACTGCGACTGGGGCTTTTTAGGGGGCTTAGCCTCTACCAGGCACCGCGGATCGCTGGAAAATAGTAGAAATTGGCCAAAATATAAAATTAAGGGAATAGCATAGTTAGCCGGCTAGAGATGGTACATTTTGCCATCCACGGGTGCGGCAAAATGTACTCTCCAGCGGACCAACTCCCCTGACATGTTATCTCTCTATTTGGCTCCCCGAAGCCTGGTAGAGGCTATAGGGGGCTTATAAAGGGCTTATAATGCACGTTTTCGCTTCTGTTACTACTCGACTTGTTGTATTGGCAAGCCGTAGGCCTTGCAATGTTATGGCTGGTCAGTTACAAACCAAGAAGCCGAAGCTACCAGCAAAAAAGGCACCTATAAAACCTCCTAAAGTCCCAGTTACAGAGCCTACGAAGGAGACTACAGGTAATTGTTAGCAAGTCTGTGTATGTTCGAGCAGTTGCGTAAATGTTATTTTTTCGGGTCTGAAAAGATGGTTTGTTTGTCTTGTATTATTTGAATAGGCGGCAAGTTTGAAAAAGGTGAAACCTGATCCGAGCCCGCATGGAAACGACTCAAGTTTTCCTGCTTTTTTTCCGGGTCACCAAACAACAAGAAAATATCTTAATAAAAACCATTGTTTGTTGTAAATATGAAATACGGTAATTAATTTATATTTTGAGATGGTATCATCTTGGGGATAGGAAAAGTTGAGACCTTGCTTGAACAGTAGCTAATTAACGTTTAACTGCGACAACCCTCGACCTGAAGGCCCCCAGGGGATGTCGGGAAATGGGGTCACACGTGGGGAGGGTCTACATGGAGGTTTCACGAGTTTTAAATGTTAATTGCTCGTTAACTAGTATAATATGCATCCAATGACACACAGTGAGTCACATAATGGGAGTTTCATCTTTTTAATGATTGAATCCTCAGAGTTAAAAAGGGCGCACATGCACTTATTGAAAGAAATATATTGTTTTAATTCTTGTCTGGTTCTTAGTTCTTTAGGACATTCAAAGCGTAGTTATACATATTATTACAATGTACATTGATAACGTTACTGTCTATTTATATCGTACTGCATGGGTTTTCTCTTATCATAGTCTGATGTCACGTTAACAAACAAAAAAAACAACTAAAAACTTGAAAGAAATCTACGCCACATCATCTCTATTTACACTTGGAAATTAGAAAAAAATAAATAAATAAATGGACAGGTGGTTGTCATGGCAACCTCATGCATCCCCCGGCTGCACTTTGATGACGTCATCTAATCAAGTATCTTCGAAAGCGGTCCGCCATTATGACCTTGACCTGAAATGACAAAAAAATGATGGATTTAACGTTATTCACATTTGAAATACAATGATACAATTTCAGGTCCAAAATAAGCATCAATTGTTAGATCTTTTAGGAAACTGCTGTATTTCTTCTCTCTTTTAGTTAACGTTAAATGGAAAGGGGCAGATTTTGGTGACGTAACGTTGCATAATACAATACAATGTCAGTTGGGGTTTTCTGTTGTAACATCAACTTTCTTGCCATTATATGAAGTTTGATCCATGCATAAATTCTATCAGCTGTTAAAACATCACAGTCGGCGCAGATATCATGCCGGCACACGTGTCAGGCCAGGACACGTTTTCTCTGGCTGTTGTGGGGTAAACAGCGCGTCAAAAGGAGCCGATAGGGACATCCTGTTATAGTGGTGAACTTGTTAACCTCCCACCAAGGACGTTGATATATAACGTCATATTTATGGCGTGCTATTTGATCAACCAAACAGGTTCAATTATCAATAGCTACAGTAGAGTGTTGTATACATTTAGTAGCAGCAAGAGTCAAATACACCATATGATATTTCATTGAGCTCCGAAATATTGAAGAAATTAGGCTATTAGCTTTGGTTCCATCCGTTTTGAAACGGGGCTCCTTGCACTCGCTACCCCGAAAAAAAATGTAGTGAAAGTTTTACCTAATTTCATTCGACATTATAGTTTATTAGGTACGAGAAATCAACGTTGTTTTCAAATTTTGGAAATATAAATTGTCTTATGGAAGCAATAGCCATTGAAATCCTTTATTAACTGAACGCCATTGAAGGTAAGAGTGATGTCCGACGTTCTCCAAACCCCCGCGTGACCCTCCGCCAGTTCCGGGCGGCCCGGATGATTGACAGGTGCTCAGGCAGCACCACACCCTGGGTACGGCGGCCATATTGGAGGGAAGGCCGGTATAGCCACCTGAGTTGGCTGGAACTGTCGTCAAAAACCACCGCGTGCTGCCTCTCTGAGGGATTTCGGAGTCTGATATTTTGTGGTACGTGAGATGAGAATGTTATGTAGCTACTGTGCGAGTTTTGTGAAGTTTTATTGTTATTTTGCGAAGTTATGAGGGTGAAACCGAAGGGATGTCATGCTCGCGTGTTTGCACGTCACCGTGTAGTTGTAAGGGAGGGAACTTCGACCCCGCAGGAAAAATCCACGACGTACGTCATTCCGATGATATACACGCCTCTGTTTACCCATTCCTGGAGCCGACCACATCCAGCCTGACCAGTTTAAATCCCTGTCACGGGCCAGAGCTAACCAGTTTCTGCACATTTCGGCGGGGAAATTTTTACCGCCGTGTTTTTTGTGTTCCCACAGTTTGGAGTGGAGCTTTCCAGAAGCGACGTCGCGCGCCAAGCGGATATTTTGCACCCGAACGGACGACAAGGATTTCTGACAGGATTTTCCACCAGGACAGCGCTCTGAAAAACCACCGAGATGCCCAAAACAGTAAGTATCATATCCTGAATCCAATTTAACAGCAGAAATTGCCCGATTTGACAAAAAATCTGGAATTGTAGCCTGTTGCACGCACTTCCTGGTTGTAAAAATGGCGGTTGTTGAAAGCATTGTGTCGCCCCCCTCCCCCATTAGGTACTTGATGTGTGTGGGAAGGCTGAAGAGTGTAAAGTTACCGGCGGCTTCCTTCCATTCCAAACCCACACGGGTCTTCTAACTTCCATCAATAGCCTCTTTGTCTCGCCACACGGACAGAATATCGGTTGGGCCATGATAATTTCCTCACTCCAAAACACACAGCAGATACGAAACCATTATCCTTTGATCCCAGTGCTAAGATTGGTCCCGAAATTTTCGGTCCCAGGAATAATTTGGGACAAGCCTGTGTGTAATGCCAAGGAGGTTTGAAAGGCCATGCTGATTTTTATTTTCTTGCTTCTGAAACAATTTTCTGCCAACAATTTAGCAGGAAGAAATCAGATGGCTGAGACAAAAACTTGAATCTGAGTTCTGAATCTGACTTCATTTATTCCCAATAACATTGCACAAACATAGCTTACAAAATCAGTATTATTTTTTTACATATAAGAAAGAACCAGTGAGTTAACTTGGCACGGCCAGATCCATAGTTTCCTCATCAGCCAGTTGTTTTGGTTGGCGGGTGTGTTGGTAGGGAGCGATGACTCAGTGGCTTAAATCCCACACAGATGTTGTGAGGAAGTGATGTGTTATATGGACAATATGGCTTCTGGGCTTTTTCTTTGCTCCAGTTTTCAGACCTACAGCATTTCTTCTTTTTGTAAGGCATTACTGGCTGGTTTAATTTTACATAATTCCAAAGCATACCAAGAATTTTACCTTATTTGTGATGCACTATCCCCCATGCAGGTCACTAAATTTATTGCGAAAGAAAAAAAAATCTTGCAGTACGTGTATTACATGTATTAAGTAACTTTTATGTGACTATACCGAAAAATCTACAGTTATAGATAATAGATAAAAGATATTACAAAAACTAACATTTATAGTATGTTTATATTCCCATATTGAAATATGACAGCATGTTTGCAGTCAAGTTGATGAGTTTGGTTTTTGATTAGTAGGATAGAAATTTAATTTTTCCATTTTATACTGGAAATTACTGGAATTAATTTCTTCTGTGATAAATTCCTGAAAACTGTTTGAATTTTGTGATAGCAGTATATGATAGTAACTCGTCTGTAAAAAGTCATTTATTGGAATATCTATATGTACAATGTAGTTGTGAAATTTCTAAAACCTAAGTAGATAAACATGCTAATACAGCTGTATATGTAACCCACAACCTAATTCAGGCACAGTTCCCTCCTTTATCTGGTGCAGGAATCCTCAGACATTATTGACTAATCTTTAAATCAAATTCCAACTTCCTAGATGTAACATCTGTGCAGAGGATTTCCAGTTCAACTAACACTTTATTTGTGGTGACACACAGTTCTGCTTATAGTCATTGCACAGTTTCCTGTTTTAAACTTATGTTTTCAAGTTATTTTCCTTAATGTATTGTTCAAGGGCTCCCTTGGAAATTTATTATTATAATACCATAAATAGTGATAAATAAATAAATAGATAAAACAAAATACTTAATGTCAGTTTCTATAGGTGAGCTACTTTAACATGCTAGTATAAATAATAAAGGTGAGAATAAATAATAAAACCAACATGGTGATTTTGTACACAAAGGTTTCAATAAATACGAAAACTATTAAATCCAGGACAAAACATGTGTATCACACCTGAGCAGCTTGTTGTTCACACCTGTAACAGGTAACATTCTCACCTGTGATTTACAGGTATTAAACACCTAATCTCAATTTAACAGGTCTCAGCTAATTAAATGCTGCCCAGTAATTAGCAGTATTGTTCCTGCTTTGTTGACTCTTTTATGGCCCCCTATGGAGTAAATAAAATGGTGGCCTGTAGTCACTTGCCCTGGTATAGTAAAAATGTTGTTTATGCAATATAAATAGTAATATCCTACCATGTATGTGCAAAACAATTGGCCTTTCATGTACATTTTTAAAGGGCTATTTTTGGCTGCTTTATTTTTGCAGTAACACTAACAGTAGGGCTTTGATACTGTTGTTTTGTGTTGAAAGATAGTTACTTTGATTATTGAATCAGGGTAATGTTGTATCTTAGATATTTATTTATTTATCAAATTTTTTAAACAGCTGGGTAGCCATGTTTAACTCTGTTGAGTTGTATTTCAAGCGGCCCCAAAGGAAGAAAAAATACACAAAATCAGCAACATTCTATGATTGTAAACAGTTTTTGCTTATACTTTGAAAAAAATGGGCATTGACAAGGAAGAATTTGTTTAAGTTTTTTAAAAACCAAATTGCCAGTTATGTTGTTGCTCTGCTTGCGAATAAAACTTGTTTTACACATCGCAGAGTTTGAGGAAGTAAGCTCTAGTAAAAAAACTAGCAAAACAGAGAAGTAACACTCAGTGTACAATTGTCTATGATTATATATGCATGCTTGATCAAGAAAACAACAAAACCAAAAATTGAACCGAATATTTTTCCTTAGGGCACAAATCGTTCCAGTTTTTTCCAGGTCAAGCAGTTTTTTCCTAGCTGAGTTGTGCATAATTTGGTTCCGTTGGCCCACCTTTTCTGTGCCTGCCTGGAATATTGACTAATTGGAATTTAAATGTTTGATAAAGTGGGCAGACTTTGAGCTTGTAGTTCCCCTTTATCAGTAGAGGCCGATGACCCCTGACCCGTGGCTTGTCACATGACTTCCCAGAAGGCCCACATGTAAGCAGGGATGTGTGGCGACTTGTTAAGTGAGCACTTCAAGATAACGTTTTAACCACTCTTGATAAAAGTTGAAACTTTTATCTTGATAGAAGTGTTTTATACAACACAGGAAACCCCAACTGTATATATGTTAACCACAATTCACAGAAACATTTGAAGAGATTGAAATTGAAAAAAAAATGTAACTTGTAATTTAGTAAGCTGAAATGATATAGATTTAGTATTATCATTCAGAAATTAAGTATTTTGGTCCTGAAGACCAACTTTCAACCGACTATTTTTGGTCTTAGAGTTAGTATTAAAACTTGTATGTGCTTAGTCCATTTGTAGTGGCCACTCTTGAATACACTCTAGATACAACATTATTCTGTTAAATAAATTATGACTATGCTGAGAAAATGTTCAACTGAATTATTCGTAGTGTTTGGAAACAAGTAAGATTTAGCATCGTACTGAAAGTATCACTACAAGTACAATAACAACTCCCTAGTAGTTGTGCCATGTATAAATCTGTTGTTATTTATTATATATGATGAACGCCTTACTTTGATGTAACTAATGTATTAAGAACTGAGATTGAGTCTAGATTTTTCCATTACACGTATCGAATACATCATTCATACCTGGGCAGAGAGCCAAAGTAAAACAACTTGATCCTGTTCTGGAGAAAATCCAATCTTATAAATATTTAACGTGCAGGTCTGAATGGCACTGGAATGGTAAGGATGTCTGTATTGACTGATGTTGAAGAGGAGCTTTTGTTGGTTGGAACTTGGGTTTTGAGCTTGTCGTCTCTTCAGATATCTGTCATTACCTTTAAGGCATTATCACTTACTAACTTAGCTTCTTTGGAATAAATGCTGCATCAGGCCCAATTTGTTTCTTGCTGTAGAGAATTTGATGTTCAATACTTCTGCAAGTAGAAATGAATTAGGAATTGTTTCTTGTCGTCTTGGCAGATGTTGTAAAGCATCGATTGTTGTGCCGTAAAAATGGGTTGAAACTTCTCTCTGTTTCTCTAAAGCAGGTGGTATATCTTACACTGAGGAAAGATATACTGTAAATTCATTTATTTTCACGGCAGAAATGGAAAAGAGGTTTTTGCCATGCTTTACATGTAAGTTTGCTGTCGAAACAATATTCTGTAGTACAGTAAGTAGTAATTGGAAATGCGTATTCACAGTGTCATGATTAAAAAAAAAAGAATCACCTGCGAACATTACAAGATGTACAGTACATGTATATGTAGTTCTGTCCTTCCCCCTGTAGTGTAAACACATAGATCAAAATCCTTTTCCCTAGGTAAAGATCCGTATCAAATGAATTGTTCAGAGTAATCAATAGGATGCAAAGTAAGGGAGTCCTGAGTTATTGTCGTATCCAGAACTGTGCGGATCTAGTTCTATGCCTGAATGGGTTAGGTTTAGGATCAGGCACGGTCCTAGATAGTCCCCGTGTATCCAAGAACGTAGATTTGCCCCAGGCACGGTTCTGGATACAACAGTCATCTTCCTAATAGAGCCTCAGTCAGATCTTCTAAGTATTTCTTAATTCTTGTCGTCCCACAGATTGCTGTTTGACCTATATTAAAGCAGCTTTGCGGACCACTTTAAGAGTGATGATCAGAGATAAGTTACACCAAATTGATGCCAGGTTGGCCTTAAGTGCCCCATTTGTGAGGGTCAATAGATGGACGCCTTCAAGGAGTCATTCGTCTTCTTGTCAACACGTCTTGAGTGGCTGGAAATATGCAGGGAAGGATCAGATACCGTCTTGATGGGGATTGTTACACGTTATGAATTTGTTACAATTACTGTTCTTGCCGCATGTATGTTTCTATGAGTATGAGTCCCAAGCTACAATTAGGCTTTGGGGCATGAAGTTGCCAAAATAAAGGCTTGAAATGCCTACCTGCATTTTTTCAAGTAGGGAAAAAGCTGGAATTGCGGGCAAGAATCTTTGTAACTTGCAGTTTTGCAAGTGAAAAGAATCCAATTCATTCGTTTGTGTCATAGAGAACTCTGAGAAGTTACTATTTATTAACAGTCTAAAGATCAATGCATTTTGTTGAAAGAATTTGTGCCATCTTGATAGTGATTGTCCAGAAAAATTTGTCCTTCAAAATTTCATCATTTTGTATAGGATAAATTTTGGTTCATTGGGGGTAAAAACCTCATCAGATACCATGCTATACAGACAGGAGTCTGTCATGTCCCCGTGTGCCGTATTGACTTGTCAGTACCCTCAGGACACAGTTCCTTCTAACCAGGTAGTAATAAAGTGAGAAGAGGAGATTTGTGGAAGGGGGAATCCGGGACCACCTACCCTGGGCACCCGGTACTTCCTACATCATATTACTTTATTAGTCAGGGGGAAAGGGAGGTTTGTCTTGTTCTCCTGAGGTGTTGGGTATACATCATGGTCTTCATGGATGTAAACAGAGCAGGAGATACAGGGCACATATAATTATTACATTGGAGCTGTGCATTGAGTTATTGGTTGTGGGTTCACCAGATTTCCCCCATGGTATTAGTCAGGAAGGGAAGTTTATCATGTTCTCTTGTAAGTTTCTTTTGCGGTGTAGTTTTTTTTCGGGGTAGGAGGGAGAAGGAAAGTTTCGCAATGCTGTAAATTCACAGTTGAAACAACTCTGTAGTACAGTAAATATACATAGGAAACGGATATTTGCATTGCCCATTTTAACACTTTGTATATAAATATATATGGAGCTTGAACTATGACCTTTCACTGACCTTTGACCTAAAATTTTACTGCAAGCTAAGACCTTTTGGTGACCTTTAACCTCAACCAGTCTGTTCGAAAGAAGTTGAATTGAGTATGAATTTTTGATGAGCAGCAGACCTGACTGTTTTTGGTGTGTGAGGGGAGTTAAAATGTTCTTGCTTTATTTAAGATTAACTTTTGTCAGGATTTTTTTTCTTCTCATGTAGGTATTTCCCTTGAATTTGAAGTTGATGAGATTTTCCATTGTCCCAGTGTTTTTACAGTTTTGGAGTAGCCAAAATACAAAACACCCCTCATGTTTTATCCATTGTGATCCCCCTCAGTCTTGGTTTGTTTGCTAAACATCTCAAACCCTCACACACTCCCATAAACGACTGGAGAAGAGATTTATAACTCTGTTTGCCTACTAGACACTTTGGGCCATTTTTTTTCACCCGACACAACTAGTACTCAGACATGTCATTGTCCTTTGACCCCTTTTAAGAAATTGTGACCACACCCAGTCAGCTCACAATAAGCACAGCCTCCACCCTTCGGCCACAGTAATGCATTTACTTGGTTTTCAGACATCATAATATAAGGCAAGAATTAACCAAAAGGACAAGATGAAAACAGAGGGGTTGGACGAAAACTTTCCTTTGACTTGATACTGAGTGCACCAATGCATCTTCCAGTTTAGCGTTGTTTTTTTTAAATCGGAGAACCGACAACATGATTTGTTTTGGCCTAATGAGGATAGTCATACTAGCCTGTGAGGGGGGGAAACCGTGAAACCTCGTTAACTAAGCAATTTTCCAGAGGAGTTTTTTGTTGTGGGATAACACCGGTTGATAGGCCGGTGGCTGGGAATGTTTCTTTTAGAACATTTGTCCCAGTCTAGGATGTCAAATCTCCACAAACAACAGGAACAAAGGAGCTTAAACCAGGGATTGTACATGTTGGGAAGAGTAAGATGGTTGTTTGTAATGTTTGGAAGGGTTGTTACACTAATGACTTACAGGTGGAATATGGTACGAGGGACATTGCTTGAGATCTGAAGATGAGGAAAAGAGGAGTCATCGTCAATTGTTGTTCTCGGTAAACATGGGGGTGGGGGTGTTAGAATGGTCAACCAACAGGCTGATCAAATATTTGGTCTCACGCCCTCTTTTCGTGAAGCTCTTCGCCGCCAGATACTTGCTCTGTCACTGGGGATGGAAACAAGACAGATAAAACAGACATAGGAGACTGAACTCACCTGTGAAACTGCCGTGTTAAAAACTCTGCGCCTGTTGTGTAGGTAGCTTGTTGTGTCGCAATGACACACAGAACAGAAGCAGGTGTGGTGGACAACAGGTGTTAGTCAGACCTGGGTGTCTCCTGCCCCCCTTGTGTGCTGTCTGGGTGAAACCTCACAGTTCTAGCCGTGACCCTAAAACTAAGAATGTCCCGTGTTTGGTACACACGTACGACCGAGCCAGGCGATTGGCTAGCTAGAAGCATCCCCGAGTAGAAGTACACACAAGGTCCCCTCCGCCTTGTAAAACATGTGGCTCAGTAGCCAATCAGGCGTCGGCTGGGCGTCATGGGTTGTGTAGCCAGGACAGCTCAGTATTGTGTGCTTAGCAGGGCTGCCATGTGTTGACTTTAAGGGCAGGCCTTACACACCACACCCTTCCGAGTCCACCCCTTACACTGGGCCATAGAGACACGTCTAAGGAACCCTTGGTTTCTTCAACCTTCCCGTTTCCAAGACTCCTTCTCACTTAGCTAGCCGGCAGGAGATCGACTGAACCAGCCAAGATGGTAAGTTTACCTGGCTTACCTTCTGCAGGTGTTTTTGTACATTTTGGACATACCTGTAGGGTGGGGCAGTACAGAATACACCTGTCATGTCAACAAGGTGGGAATGCTCCACAGGGCGGTTCTGCTATACTCTAACGGTTGCTCGTGGGTGAACTAGCTTGTTGTAGTCTGTACCCAGGGCTGTGGTGTGGTTCTATCACATTTTTAGGCACGGTGTGAGAGTTTTGCACTGGTGAATTTAATCAGCTTAGCGGGCTGCAGGGTTGAATGGGGCTGTGAGGTGGATTCCTGAACGCTCAGCGTTTGTGGACATTCTTCCGGCCGGGGGGAACAATGGGAGGGGGGGAAACCCGACCTTCTTGCACGTTGTGAAGAAGATAAGGTCACTGCGACGGTCTACGGTAGATTTCCCCGCTTTGTAGCTTTCTGAAAGCCACAAGGGCATTAGTACTGTGAAAAAATGTGTTACCTGCGCTGTTTTTACTTTACAAAAGTTGCTCAAGTCAAAGTAAACAGACCTCCCAACTCAACTTTAACCCCACCTAGGTACAAGTCAGATGGGATCTTTCCCATTCATTTCATAGGAATAAAATTAAAAGTAGAAGCACATTTTTCAGGCAAGGTAAAACTTGCAAGGGAAGAGTATGGGTAGATTTGATAGATCCACAGTTACAGGTGCAAAAACAACAGATGTAATCAATACAGTAAGGAAGGATAGTGATCACTTGTATTGATTATGATACATAAGGTTGAAATATTATAGTATCTTCAAGCTGTAGGATCAAAGAAAATCATTAATTAGCAAAAGTTATTAATTAAAGAAGTGTTATGTTGATGCACATGTAGGTATGAGGGAGGGGGGCGTCCCAGATATGCATGATATTCTGACTAGGTGGGAAGTCAGTTGAATTGTAAGTTATACGTAATCTTAAAGGCATTCTGCCCCTCACCCACCCACACACTCCTGGGCCAGTTTCTGTGGAGACTTTATAACAAATATTCTTAATTAGTCTCAGGCCAGTTGTTAAACTGTAATATTATTACAGATGATGTATCTGTTAACGAGCCCTTTAATTATGACTATTTATCCTGGAAAATTGCTCTGGTTTACTGGCATAATTATCTCTACTAGAGATGCATAACGGCCAAATAAGGTTAGGAGTGGTAATACAAAGGATAGTAATGAATTTTTGAGGTCCCTCGGGTATTTTTGGTACAAGTTTTTGGCAGTAATTGCTTACAGAGGGCATCATGCCATTTGACTAAAAGCGTTGACACTTTTGAGGTAATGTTGTAATGAATGCCCCTTAGCTGGCCATATCTGTGACTTTTTTTTTTAATTACAAAATAACAAAAACGAATACAAAGAAGTGCCACAGATCCTGACAGAAATTAAACAGACATCAAACAGAATGCAGTCATTGAATAAAGAGACAACGAAGTGTTTTATTCAGCTGGCAAAGAATGTAGTCATGTTTAGTTATAACATTAGAAAGACATAAGCTCTCTACTGAATGTAATATGTTGAGAGGGGTGATTGTAATGATGGCAGCTAGCTTGAAATCTGTATTGTACAAGCATGAATGCACCCTTCCCATTCATAGTTTCAGTCTAGTTATTTATGCTGGCAGATAGTATAGTATTTTGAGACCTTGAAAGATGACAGAGTATCAGGTATAAATGCTACGAAATAACATGTGAGAAGTTACAGTGTACCAAAGCTAGAATAACAGATGTTTAAGTTTCTGCCAATTCATTGAAAGAGAGTGGCTCACAATGATGTAGCCTTGTTATATTTTAACTTTACAAATATTAAGAACAATTACAAATATTTAAGTTGTTGTATTGTTTGGTGCTTTGCCCAAACTACTACGTGTATTGTAACGAGCACAGACGTTGGCAATAACTTACCCTAAAACATGAGATCTGTAGTGCTAGTTAATCTGCTTATAAATCCACCCTGAATACATGGATAAAGTCAGGAGTGGGTAAGTGTCATGGTTAAAGCCAGGTTCAAAGTACCAGTGTTTACAGAAGGACAAAACACCAAATCTCCCAGGCATGCACACACAGTGATGTAACTGTTTAATCGTGTGTAGGCTTTGCTTACTGCTGCCTACATGTACAGAATAGAATATACACAACGTACAGTCATTGAACAAGAATGTTTCAGTATGCCTGAAGTTCAAAGGTCAGGGGAACATACCATTCGTGTCACTGTTGTGCTTACGTAAAAAAAGTGCCCCTCCCAAATTCTGTCCAAAGTCTTCCCCATTATGCCTGCGCACATGGTATGCAGCGGTGTAGTGATGTGAGACTTGATCCATTTCCAGACCTTGAAAGTGATGTAATTAAGGTGGTAAAGAGAGAGAGAGGAAGACATAATCACCTGTGTAAAGTGTTGGGGATTAAGGAAGCCACCAGTACAAAGGAGCCCTCCCTTGTTTGTGCAGCGCTGGAAGATAAACAAATTAGCATTCTCCAGGTCTTTTCTGCGGATGCCTCTCTTTTCCCGCGTTATCGCTTGGAAATTAGCTCAATCCAACCCAACCGATGCCTGAATCTGTTAACAACAAGTCTTTACTGAATTTTACTAAAATTTTTATCATTTTAAGGTGTAGATTTTCCGTGAAACGCAGATAGCATCTTAATTGTAGGCTGTTGAGTGTTGTATTTGCAGGTGTGGCCGGTTTATGGGGAGGGGCTATTCTGGCTCACCTGGGTCCAAAGGTCCGTACTGTGTGTGCAGAACGGGTCCATACATGTACATATGTGAACTGTTCAGAACTTACTGTACTAGTAAAGTATCTGTCTGCTTCTGGTCTTGTGTAGGGACGTTTTGTTGCATAGTGCTGTGTAGAGGTTTACTTATACCGTAGCTCCATATACAATATGTACTTGTATACCATCAGGGCTTTTTTTCAGATTGCATGAAAAATATGAACAACTTGCAATCTGGCTAGCTGAAAATATACAGGCTCAATACAGCATTGTAGAAAACATAAATAAAGACATAATTCGAGCCTTGTCTTGACTTCGATTACTATACATGGCAGTGCATTTTACCCAGTGCATGGTACGGTGTCATGAGTATGGTGGTATGCCAAGGTCAACAATAATGATAAAGTGAGGTCAGCAGGAACTTTGTAAGGTCAAGGTCTCTGTTTACAAGTTTGTAATAAAATGTCCTAAAGATCATTATTTTATGTCAATCACAACTAACGTTGAGGCCAAAGTTTTCAAAACCTTCACATAACTTGTTCTTGACTCGAGTCTCATTGTGAAAATCTTTTTGCACCACAATGTAATTATGAAAAATGGGGCCCAGGAAAGGAGACAGCAACTTAAGGTGCATCAACCTTCATATCTTCAAACTTGCCTGAGGCTGCAGCATTAACTGTTGTGGCAAACATTTTTATCCCTTGAGTATCAAATTGTAAAATCTTAAGAAACAAGGTCCACACCTTGATAAGAAATGTCTAAGATGTCATAAGACCCAGGTAAAGGTGTGACAAGGCCAGGTGTTAGCACATACTTTAATCCTTCATGTCTCCAAGTTTGCCTGAAGCAGAGTATACAGGGTTGACAGTGACTGATGATGCTAGCATGTCTTACATGCCCTCTACATACCTATCCATACCTGCCCTCAGGTGTACCATACCTGTCCTCAGGTGTATCAGACCTATCCATACCTGTACATACCTGTCCATACCTGTCCTTAGGTGTACCATACCTGCCCTCAGGTGTACCCTACCTATCCATACCTGTACGTAGCTGTCCATACACGTACTCAGGTGTACCATACCTGCCCTCAGGTGTACCCTACCTATCCATGCCTGTACGTAGCTGTCCATACACGTACTCAGGTGTACCATACCGGTACTCAGGTATGCCCATACCTGTCCACACCTGTTTAGGGCTCGAATTTTTTTTCTGCATACCTGCACTAACCTGCAGGTGCAGTGTTCGAAATACCCACTAGCACACTAGCAATTGCAACCTGATTTTCTTGTGCGCTAGTTGCTCCCTGACTCAGGTAGCGCACCATGCAACCTGAAAATATCATTAATATGTACCGCTGAACTCAAAGGTGCACACTGTGCTACCTGGTTCAAAAAAGTATTTCGAACACTGAGGTGTGACCTCACCTGGCCAACACGTGTTACCTGAGGGGATTAAATCCCACCTGGCTATACATTACATCAGTTTAAAGTCTTCAAGGTGCATTTCAGGAAGACGAAGAAATTTTGTGTACCAAGATCAGAATATGAAAGAACTTCTGATGCTCATAAATGTTCAGATCTGGGGAAGGCCTTTTTACAGAAAATGCCAACGCAAAAATTCATGGTATTTCTTACTGGTACGAGAACAATGCATTGTTGGGATTGCAGCTTTGAAATCTTTTTGTCACCAACTTCCCTCTTATGTTGGGAATTTGTTAAACAAGGCTAAACTTTAGTACAGTAAATGAGTGAAGCTATTGAGTACATGTGACGTAATCGTACAAGATTTTAATTAAAACATTGCTGCACAGTTTGATGCCTTTGACTTTACACCAAGGACCTTTATATACTAGTACCAGACCAATCAGAATACTGAGACATACATGAAAATGTATATGGATTGTGTTTTAAGTTGGCAGTTGGAACAGATCTGTAGTAGTAGTCATACATTTGAAATGTATATTCTCAGTGTCATGACTTCACAGTGGAAAAGTCACTGTGAAAATAAACCCCACAGTACATGTATACATTACTAGTTATAAGCTGGATCAGGGTTACTTGTGATTTGCACTTGACATTGAGGAGATCTTACTCAATCATCCGTTCTTCTCTCAAACCTTAAGTTGTGAGGAGGCAGATTTCACGCCTGTCGGATACGAGAACATTCCAGACGACACTTCTACGGTCGTCCCGGCAACTGTGCCAGACTGACGGAGGTGATATGACGGGTTGGGTTGGCGCCAAGATGGTTCTATTGCTGAGCACTTCCGCACCTCACACACACGCTGACAAGTTACATTCCTACACTGTCCTGCTGAAAGGGGGAGGACTCAGAGGTTAAACTGGGTTCAAGTGTATTATAATGACAATGACAATGGCGATGAAATTACATATTCATGCCCAACATAGGCTAAATGCCTTATTACCAGTAGGTTAGATAACTAAAGTAGAAGAGTAGGAAGATTATACTCTGATAGCTTCATCTAGCCGATCTGGAGGTAGAACAGAGTGGGTATGGCATCCATGGATGAACCCAGGATAGGAATATTCCATCAATCAATCAATCAATCAATCAATCAATCAATCAATCAATCAATTAATCAATCAAAACTGGTTTATTCATATCATCTATATCTTCAGAGTCTCTTCTCTCTTCTTAAAACATGTGTTGACATTTATTTTGAAGTATATCATAGTTATAAAACCTTAAGAGACAAACCTTGAACATGGAAACACCTTGAGAGCCAGTCTTATGTGCGTTAGAAATGAAGATATTGACATTTAACATAAAACCTCCTGATGGATTGGGTGCCTGAAACTAGTAGTGAAACTATTTCCCTGTGCAGTGACATCCTAATGTCTGTCATCTTGGCTCAAGATTGCTTCAATATGATGTCTCTCAAGTCTAAACCTATAGAGGTTAGAGTTTCCATAGTTACATTAGAGATGGAGTAGAGAAGTTCTGTGCCTTTTTGTGTGTGAAAAGGGAGAAGGAGTAACAGAATTTGACAAGATCGATTCATCACCGGCCGTTAGAGAATAATCCTAACCCTTTGGGAACAGTAACACGATTTCATCGTTTTTTTCTGCTCCCATTTTCCAACCAATTCCCATATAGAAATTGAATATTGCCTGTGTTGTCACCGGAGAATTTCCATTTTGTTCACCGAACCGACCATTACGATAAAACCTGCCATAAGGATGTGGTTTAAGCACACTCCGGGGAGTTGTACTGAACAAATGGCGTTCCCCAAACTGTTCCTTGTTGTGCTTCATTCCTCATCAGTGCATTCATGGTAATAGAACTACTACGATTTGTTAAAGAACTTGGGGGGAGAGAGATATGTGTGAAGCCAATTTAGAAAGAGTATGAAAGATCCTTGGTTGTAACAGAACCTTTATGGCATATAATCCAGCACAGGATAATGTACAAATGTGTCAAGGCAGTAAGTGCTATCTGGAGATGTCATGCATGTAGCTATGGCAGTATGGGCAACCTAAGCCTTATGAATTATGATATCTGTTTTATCCATAATTGATAAAATAGGGGGCAAATGTATAAGAGCCATTATAAGCAGTAAAAATTTATGAAAAAGATCCTGCCCAAATTTTTTCATTCTCTGTCCGAAGAAATGCAGGTGACCATACCTGTCTTTTTCTCAAGTCCGTAAAACCTTTCTTGGTGAGGTGGAAGGTAAGTTTGAGAACTGCAACCCTCTGGGGACAAATTAAAACCAACCACAGCCTGTAGGAACCTGAGATGGCTCAGTCATTACAGATGGGGAGGGACAGGTCCCAGG
This sequence comes from Branchiostoma floridae x Branchiostoma japonicum, assembly GCA_013266295.2. Taxonomy (NCBI): domain Eukaryota; kingdom Metazoa; phylum Chordata; class Leptocardii; order Amphioxiformes; family Branchiostomatidae; genus Branchiostoma; species Branchiostoma floridae x Branchiostoma japonicum. The sequence continues at coordinate 432,732 of CM023833.1, read as the reverse complement.
ATGGGTTGTTTTGGGGACAACGTTGCTACAATACTGTCAATAGCAATGCTCAACAGGCTAACACCTTCCTTAGAAAACCACATGCTTCAGTCTTTCTCCAATGTCTTTTATTACTTGATTGTGTAATTGGTATATTTGGGGGTTAGGAGAAACTTTTCTCAGTTCTAATGAGCTTTGTGTGTCCCCGGTCCAATGCTGGACATGATTTGATTCCTGATTTTAAAGACATCTCTTTTAGAGTAATTTGTTATCATATTTGGGGGCTAGGACTCAGGAGAAACTTTTCTTAGAGTGAGCTTTGTGTGCCCCCCTCCCCCTTCCAATGCTGAACATATTTGATTCCACATTTCTGCTAGAGATCAGTTTCTATTGTGTATGTTATCTGTAGGTAACTCTACTGGCTATCAGTTGTCTAAGGTGTATTCGGTGCTAAATTGCCGAACTTCAAAGCTATCCTGTCATGACTCCTGTCTATTAGATATGGCATCAAGTTGTTCACCCAAACTGAAGTGTCCTGCTTATTCAGCCAGTCCAAGTGTGGCTCCCTCTCCTCACACATTCCATCCCCACTCCCGCTCCACTTCCCGTAATTGAAGAGAGCGGAGCGGCGGACAAAGCGATGCGATTACGCGAAAGCGATAATTACCTTTCCAGCCGGGGTTTCAGGCAAATGGCCGTCGATCCGTCTTATTAGTGCATTACCCTCCATTAACACGTCCTCGGGAATCTGCATTAGTGGTAAAGAGAGAGGGGCCACGTGGGGCGGCCATGTCCGTAGCTTTTCCCCACGTTCGGCTGGTAGGTAGCCTGGGTACCAAACCTTTGGTCCGCTTGGCGGCAGTTTTTCGGCCCCGGCCTTTACGAAGCACAGGCGAGTTATGCCACGGACCTATCTCTAGCTGGTTTCCCTGTATCCGCTGACTTCCTGTATTACGCTCAGGCTTCTGTTGCTGCCTCTGTGAGCAAAGAAATTTAAACCCCCCCAAAGCGCGGTAATTGAGGCCTGGTTGGCGGCCCCAAACGCTCTCGGCGCCGAAGGGATAGCGCTGAACTCACGGCGGTCTGGTTACCAGGCTAGCCGACGGGATGAGCTGGTTACTGTGGTGGTGTGACCAGCTAGCCTCGAGATGGAAGCACGCCACGGTAGGGTCAAACTTTGTGGACTTGAACTTGGACTCTCTGTGATGTCATCTCCATTACGGTTATAAATTGGTAGATTCGACAATGTGGTATTCAATGAAAAGGCTATGTATGATATAGTTTACCCAAAGAAAGCAATGAAGCATTTTGCTCTTAGGAATCAATCTTTCCAGTTGTTCAGTTGTTGAAATATAATGCGGTATGGACTTGAACTTGAACTGTGATTATGGTCAAACATTTGAACTTGGACTCAGTTTTATTATCTGTAATCTCTCTTTTTGTGTAGAATATTGCTGAATTTGACCTTGTGTGAGTAATGTGGAGTGTGTTATGTGTAAAGGGGCAACACAAATAACCTCTATCTTGTGGGTCTGTAAATTGCTTTTTATTATGGGAGAACTGAAAGAACACTTGCTGCAGAATTGGGTGTGAAATATATGATATGGTCAACTATAATCTCTCTATTTATGTCTAACAATACTTAAACATGACCTTGTAAGTTGTAACTGTAAAAATGTCTGTGAATGGCTACTTGCTTGGATTCATAGAAATATTGTCGCTCTTGGGTTGTAGAGGACTTAAGTTTTCCCAGTAAGACTGTACAGATTCCCTCCACATGTATTGATGTGTAGTTCCAGTTGAGAAGACCCAAGAGGACATAGCCCATATGGTGTATGGATGGCGTACTGACTGTTTACGCACTGCCATAAAACACATGCCGGCGTTACGCTTAACGAGATTTGCTGCCTCGTTAACCGACGGGCCTTTGTTCTATTTCACGGGGGACTTTTCCATATGTTCCGAGATCCAGTATCTACAAATGTCGGACTGGTGATAAAGATACTGATTACACGACTGCGTTTTTCTCAAAATACCAACTGCAATTTACGTAAAAAATATTTACATGTAAGATTGCAGAAAAGGAATACAGACTGTATATACGTACAATTTGCAGTTTGGCTAGCTAAAAGGATACAGACATTGGTATTACCAAATCAGATAGTGTACATGTACAAATTACAAAATACAGAAATGAAATATTTCGCACCCTGGCTTGTATTTTTCTTCTTTGCCACAGTGAAATCGGGGGTTGTATGTTGCATGCTAATATAGGAATAACTAATCGGTCTATTTTTGGGATGAATAATTAGTCAAATTTTGGGTATTAATAATCAGTCTAATTTGGGGACATTCGGTTATATTTCACAGCCTGTCCCAGAAGGAAAGAAACCTGTTGACAAAACAAAACATACTGTTCAATTTGTCGGCAGCCATCTGGATTATTTAAATCGTGCGTGCAAAAATAAAACACAATAAATATTGTCAGATTGTTAAAAAATCTGTGTTATTGTTTACACTAGTAGTAGTAGGAATCCTTTTATTTAGACTAAACTTATAATATTTCACTGATTGAGATATATACTGTTGAATCATTGATATGCAGAAACAACGCGTTTCTAGATGTAAAAGCTGATGATAGTTGACCCCTTTGGCTGAACAGTTGCCCCCCCTGCTCACAGCTGTACCCTGTGCAGCAATGGTGAACAGGTGGGAGGCCATAGGAATGCAGTAAGGTGGTTCTGGGAAACATGTGCCCACAGGTTCACCTCCAAGTAGATGTTTGGTGGGGAAAATGGTGCATTATTTGACTCTCCCACATCCCATTGTCAGTAAAAAGTGGGTTAGCAGAAAGATCCTTACTCTCAGCATCTGCTTGGAAATGGTGAACAACTGAATATTGTGCAAATGCCAGTTTCACCCTTCCTGAGTGACAGGCGTCACTTGTTATATTTTTGACTGACAGGTGTCAGTTGTATTTTTGAATGACAGGTGTCACTTGTTATATTTGTGAGTGACAGATGTCACTTGTATTTTTGATTAACAGGTGTCACTTGTTATATTTGTGAGTGACAGGTGTCACTTGTTATTTATATTTGCGTGTGACAGGTGTCACGTCATATAAGTGATTGACAGTTGTCCCTTGTGTCCCCAGGTGAATGTACGAGTCACGACGATGGATGCAGAGCTGGAGTTTGCCATCCAGACAAACACCACCGGCAAACAGCTCTTCGACCAGGTGAGCACTCTACAACAAGTTTCTATCAAATACTGTTATTCACTTTGTGTTCACGGTAGCAAAATTTCACGGTCTGAAGAAAATGGACATGTTCACGGAACTTTATCTTCACGGTGGTGGCAAGTGCAGGGAAGGGGCAAAACATAAATGATTTGATAACGGTAATGATAAGTTCACGGTACAGAAGTGACAGTGAAAACAGTGAACATAACATTAACAGTACAGGGAAAAAATCAGGAATTACAGTATTACTAGATTTAGATGAAAGCTCGTCTGTGTTGGTAGATTCCATAATAGTAGAGTTTAACTTTAATCCAACACAAGAAAGGAACTCACCATGAATTTTCGGTTGAACTCGTCAACCTTCGTCAGATGAATGATCCACACGCTGACGTCGTTCCGGAAGTCGGAAGCGCGATGACGTCAGGAGTGAATCGAAAGCGGCGGGAAGACGGAATCTCCCACCGTCTCGGTTCAAAGAGGGTTTCTATCAAGTTTCCTCAGGCTTGCACAATGGACCTTTCCTATAGTCCTGCTTACTTCGGCCAGAAAACATAAAAATGCACATATTTGACCGCCGTGCAGCCACTCTTTCGTTGGTCAAACTGCTTATTATCATGTTGTGATTGTTTGAACTGATAATTGTGATGGACAGTCAGGAAAGGTCCTATTTCATGCCCCTCTCGAGTCTGGACTCACTCCATCCAAGACTTGGACACACCAAAATACCTGAGTGTCACTCAGTACCAGTTTTAAGTGTCCCATCCTTGATAGCATGCTATTATACAGGCTAAATGGCTATTTTGTCCTACATATTTAACATAAGAACGTCGTTACTGCCTCTAAAACCGATCACAGTCGGCACCCCATGGGGTCAGTTCTTCCAATAACCTGATTGATACGAGGAACAATACGATCAATACGGTACAAACACCTGAAGACAAGAAGCTCCTGTCTGAGTCAGCGTTATTCACGGCTCCTGACCTGACCCAGTTTACAATCACTGCAGACATTTTTCACCTGCAAGTCATGCTTGACGCTGAGATTCGATTGACGCTCGCTCAGGCCACACCAATTTTATATCCTGGGTCTTGCCTTTAAGAAAATAATGCTGAACAGGAAGGTTGATTCTCAGACAAAGGGCTCAAAATACTTTTCCTGCATGCCTGCACTGGTTCTGGTAACGTTGAAAATTACCTGCACCAGGCAAATTTTACCTGCACCACTCAGAATTTAGGAACTATGGATCACACTAAAAATGTTCAGAAACCATTACCATTATTTCTTTTACACTTGATTCAAAATGTATTTAGTACCAGTCAATACAACTATACATGGCCCAGTGCAGGTTAGGTACAGGTAGACATCAGAAACACCTGCACAGCTCCAATGTTACCTGCACTGACCTGCATATACCCAGTACATGGATCAGTGCAGGTTAGGTACAGGTAGACATCAGAAACACCTGCACAGCTCCAATTTTACCTGCACTAACCTGCATATACATGTACCTGTGGTATTTCGAGCCCTGCTAGTACACTTTTTCAGGGAGTAAATATACATGTAGACAGAAGTAAGTTTTCCTCCCAGCCTTCTGTTTTCATCTTGACCACTTGCTGAAATTTTACTGTACAATGACTCAGATTCAGAACCCAGGAAATGTATTAGCGTGGCCCATCAGTGGCCTAAAACCCACACCATGGCCTTATGTTGAGATGAAAGCCCTTTACCAGTCCCACGTTACATGGCCTTGTAAAACAAGAGAAGGGTTGAACCGATCTTTTACTGTACATTAGCGGAATCCAACCTCCCCCAGTACTGGCCTCTGGATTGTAGTTTGCCATTACTGTCATTATAGATGATTGCAGGCCAATTCACAGGACTTCTCTCTCCCAGTCACCTGCCCTGCACTCAAGTAGTACTGGCCTAAACTGTCTTATTGCAGTATAATGTATAAGATTGTTATACAGTAATGCATAGGATCTCGGCAAGGCTCTTTATATGTGTGAGTAACTACATTCGACCCTCGTGTATATTTATTGTCAGAATGAAGTTAAAGGCTGTAGTGACCTCGCCTTTCAATTCTACTACAGGACAGAAATACAGCAGTTCTAAATGGTCCATGCAAACATCATGTAAGCACATCGAGGTGTAATATAACAGTCAGACTGATAAAATCACCCCAGCCATTTGTAACCCAGTAGGCTCTCCAAACTACCATTAAGCCAAGGGTTATATGTATGTATGGATTCTCCTATAAATCTGTTCTTGGGCCAAGCCAATTTGTATGCTGTGTTCTCTGACATTCAGTCAATGTGAATTATTAAAACTAAAGAAGACAAGATAAAACTAGACAAAAATATTAGCGGTTGCTAATATAGACAGGTTTGCATTGTAATGGTATGTGGTGGTGTGAGTTGCTGAGTTGGGTGACGGACAAATGCGGCACCGACTCATTTCCGATCCTAGTGGAAACCGGAATAACGCAAACGTGCCTGCAATTTTACGACAGTTCTCTCAGCATGGTCATGGTACCAAAGACCATGGTCGTGCTTGGTTTTGATGCGTAGTTTGACCCGGAAGTAGACTGCACATCGGTCATCTGAAAACCCCTATGCAAATCGTAAAACACAAACAAAAATATGTTTTCTGTGTGTGTTTTAACCTTTTGTAGGGTTCTTCTCATCCTTGTCTAATCACCACTCACCTTGTAAACAAGTGTCTTATCAAAATACCAACAAAAGAACAAACACACCCTAAAACAAAATTTCACTTCTCTAAATAACGGTGGTCCCATTTTTAGGACCACACATTTAACACGTCCGTTAAGAAAATACTGTTTTCTGAATCTAAAGAACAAAAATTATTAGAAGAAAAAATTATAATCTGCACAACATTTTGATTGCTTTTTACCCATGATTTCTATTAATTTGTTTCCCTAAAAATCGACATTCTGTATAATGTCCTTGGGTGACCTAAACCTGGAGTCATGGCTATGCAGTATCAATTCGCCAGAGAGGGTCCATACGCCACCCAAGGATCTGACAAATGGATATCGTCTGGCCAGTTCATACTGTCTTTTGTCACATTATCTGGATCCATAGAACATCGGGCTCACGAAAACCTTGCCCTTCTTACTGTGGAGAAGCAACACCTGCAACGAATTGCGATAAGGGCATATTCGTATACCAGTTGGCTGTCAGTGGCTGACCTGAAGGGATTAGGCTTCCGTTGAGTTGACCCACCGAGCCTCGGGTCATCCCACAAGTCTATAGTGTGTCGTGGGAAAGTCCTCACACAGAGGGAAAAGATATGACCAGAGCTATGGGATATGACAATTAGATTAGATTTATTGGTCGCAAGTTCAGGATAGGTTGAAAATGAGCTATAAGATAACCTTTTGATCAGATACTTCAATTGTGTTCCTTGGTTGGGTGGAGGTCGGGATTTCAGACAGCTGCAGAATCGCAAGCGAAGGCATTGTGAAATCCAAACAGATATGGGATCGGGAAAGGCAGGTCGTAAAAACGTTTGCAAACTCCCATACAGTCACTGTATTATAGACTGGTATTATAAAGGCCATAAAGCTTGAACAAAAACTTAGTATGAAGTCAATTTCCATAAAGAACTTGAACTCAGGAAGTGTTAAACTTGTCCATTTCGCCTTTTTACCTCTGCTTGAACATTACCCCTGAGTGACATCTTACAAGCGTTCTTCTAGCAGTTCAAGTAAAGTACAAGGTCACCCATCATCCAAGGACATTAAAGGACTCACGTTGCATAGAACTGGCGTACTATGACCCGTAGGTTAATGTCAGGACCCTCAGAAATGGGCATTTAATTGGCAGGAAGCGAGTTTACGCACGATTTCTTTAAGGAAATGTCAATCAGGTTTGCGGTGAATTTGAAATTATTCAATCTATTCGGACCAATCACGGTGGATATTTGGAAGCCCCGGGGATGAAAGTTAGTAATTAGCATATGCCGACCCCAGTCCTCGCGTCAGTCTGACTTCAATCATGAGGGGTAAGGACACGCATGGAATTGGCTCCAGAATTATCTCGGTCAACGTAGTTATCCATCCAGTCTTCGGCCTTCTCATGCCACACATCCCGAAGACACAGCGCCGATGCGCCGGCAAGGTCTCGACAAGCAGGATTCCACTCCGACAGCTCCACTAAACCATGGCGGAGCTACCGTAGAAGAAGACCATCATAGAGGCCGAGCTCCAGTGAGAGGTGGATGCACTAGAACTGAAGTTGCAACAACTGCACTCGCCCTCGTCCCATCCCCCTTCCCCAAAAAGAGCTGTCGATACATGTGGAGATAAACGCGGACACTTTCTTGGCTTTCGCCCGTCATTCATGCATGAAGAGAGAGTTGGCCTGGATGTATATACTGGATGTACAGTTTCACGAGAGTTTGTCGGTCGACTTATGCACCAGCCCCAATATTATAAAGAACATCGCTGGGAGCGTGCGGTTCTTTCCGGGTCGGCCAGCCAAGTTTGTTCGATCGCTGTGTAGAGTGCAGACAGTTCCATGACACACAGTCCTGCTCTCAGCTGCAGGGTAAGTCCGCTTTTTTCTCTTAATTCTTTGTGCTCTTTAGGGGGAAATAGTAAGAAGGGCTAGCCCTCGTATACGTGGACAAAACACAATACGTAGTACTGTAAGAACGGTTATATAATACACATTCAACAGAGGTAACTTTGGTTATGTACAAATTTTTGAATGAATTGAATGAAGACCTTAATTGTACGCTGGGCTAAATAAATGCAGGTCACACCTGCATCTGGACTGTTGATTGACAGCTAGGTTCGAATTCAGATGTGCAAAAACTGACACGATGTCACCTACTGTGTTGGGACATGTGGCTTGAATTAAAAGTAAAGCTAAGTCCCTGTTTCCGCGATCATCTTTAAAACAATGGACCTTTGGATTAAGACAAGAAACGACGACTTGTTTTTTTTTTTCATCGGTGCCATTCTGCGAACAAAAGTTGAATTCCCTATGCGTAATTTTGGCCCCTATCTTGTAAACAGAATCATAATCGTTGGTCGCAGCTGACCTGTTGCTTCCCATCATTCCGAAAAGCATAGTTCTTCAGAAAGGTTAAAAATTACATCCCATGTTCGTACGCTAAAACTTTTTCCTTTTTCTTCCAAAGCGCCACATTTCCATCTGAAAGTTTTGAAATCATCCATATTTATAAATTATTTATTATTTTTATCTGTATCAGTGTACATGTACATGTGTATATGTCCGTTTTAGTACGAGGGTCGTTTTGTTTGAAGCCGTTTTGTTCTGAATAACGTTCGCCTGAAAACTGAATCTCTCCCTGATTGACTAGTATTCCCTAAAATCTTTTTGTTTTTGTCACTTGGATGTTTTTAAGATGCTTTTTCGATGTCATCCCACATTATTCGGTCTTGTGGCGTGGTTTTATTTGAATGGTGCAGTGCAATTTCGTTGTCTCCGTTTTGATACATTCCATAAATTGTCATTCTGGTACGTTGGGCGAAGGTCGTAGGGGGGAAACTACGCCTGCGGTTTTAACCCCCCCGTTCACTTCTAGTCGTATCAGTCTTTTGTTGTGAAATGTCTGTCTTTTATGTCATTATTTTATTTTGTTGTGTCAAGTTGGCAGAAGTGGGTTGGCGGGAGCACTTGGACAGTAACCTGTCGTGGGTAGCTTGGCACATCTTTTTTCTATCCCCTTTCCTTTGTTTATGTCTCAGTAACGTCGAAAAGTTAAAAAAAAAAGAAAATAGTTAAGAAACCTCCTGTCTCTCTTGTCTAGTTTTCCCTCTTTTTTGATTTTGTTATACCCCAATTTAAAACGAGTTCTCTATGGTCGTACATTCCCTCTCTTTTTTAGACTCTCGATTCTTGTATTTCCTTGCAAAATAATGTGCTTGTTGTAACGTTAATTATCTTTCGAATACGAGTTTCCAATAAACTTTGCAATTTATAAGTATCCATTGAGTCTGTCCAGCTCAGGTGAGAACGGAGATAGGGTCATGATAGGTGTTACCCGTGCCCATGATAGAGAACTGTGTGTACATGTGTTGTGTTTTTTGTAAACTTAAAATTGCACTGCCAAATTATTCTCCCTTTTTGGCTAAATTTTACTTGTTAGTCTTGTGGACTGTAGGGCTGTGTCGCCAGTCTCACGTGTATAGTGTTACACGTTTCAGCAGCTGCCACCTGCACCTGCACGGTGCAGTGACAGCTGAGTGACAGCTAAGTTCATACGTTCAAAAAACTGACACCTAGAGCCAGTTTTTCTGACCTGTAGGGTTAATTGCTTGACTTAAAGAATGCGTGACAAATTGGAGATGACCTGACATGCCAGACGGGTAATTAATCTTCAGTTGTTTTAGCCTGTTACGGGCGGGCTGATTCAAGAAATGTCCATTGCACAACGATTGCAAAAGGTACATTATATGTCAAATAACATGAGTTAGATATAGACATGCGATGTAATCTTAGCCAATGATTCGTCATTCATAATCATCTGAGAGACTATCATTAAATTGCACGTTCCCGACAAACATCCTCGTATTTCTTCTGCAGGTTGTAATCTTCCCCGCCAACCTCTGCTTGGAGAGCACAGATCGTTCACGTCAAGCCGCCGCCGAACGCACCCTCATCCTCCGAGACAACCGATGTCTACATCCCCGGTCCTGAGACATCCGTTCCCGGTCCCGGTAGAGCTGTAGGCAGGGGCCAGAAAGTGAGCCTGCGCAGTGTGCCTGGTTTGTACACCGTTATTTTATTGAAACCGATAATTTTTCTGTAATTTTCTTTATAGAAAATGATTATTTTTCTGTTATTATTTCATATAAAACGATTATTTTTCTGTTATTATTTTATATAGAAATTGACTAGAACACTTTGTATTAGCCTAGTAGTTGTATGTATGTATGTATGTATGTATTTATGTCTAAGTCAAGTAGTGCATCTTTTGTCTCCAATTTTCTACATACGTCTGTAATGTGTCTGTTAAAGGTCTTGACCTGTACCTAGCCCGTCGTGGCATGAATGTACAATAAAGGTATTTCTGATTTCAGATTGTTTTTGTAATTATTTTATACAAAACGATTATTTTTGTTATTATTTTTAGCGAAAAAGATCATTTTAAAAATATTTTTTAGAGAAAACGATTATTTTTCTGTTATTATTTTAGACAAAACGACCCCTGACTTTTTTAATGTTCTGGGTCAATGTCGACGTCGCTAGTGGTTGCATTTGGTCGTGAGGTTGAACTGTTCAAGGGGCACATGTCTTCTTCTTTTTCAGTGTACATGCAGCAACCCTCGGCCAAGAATGGTCATAACGGGGCACACGACGGCCAACGGGCACCGTCTCTTCCGTTCCTGATCCGGGGAAGCTGACCACTGATGGACCTGACACGTCAGCCACCCATCCATCTGGCCCGGGATGTACTTCCCCGGGCACTTTCTCTTCTTCCCTTGCATTAGGGAGCAGACCGTCCACGTCAAGCCACCGCCGGACACACCCTCATCCCCCGAAACAACCAACGTCTGCATCCCCGGCCCTGAGACATCCATTCCCGGTCCTGGGAGAGCTGTGAGGCCAGTCACACCGCCTGAGACCGACGTGATGCCAATTACTGGCACAGCCGATGTGACGAAGCCAATGTGAACGTGCTCTTCGATGTCCAGTATAAGGACGCAAAAGACAATAGAGTCCGCATGATCTATACAAAATGTCATAATGTCTGAAGACATTAGCCAGAGGACCACCCCTTGACCAAATTGTTTGATTGTCTGGATCCATCATATGTCCTAGTACAAGGACAGTGACAACAAAACATTTGAGCATAAAGAACGACAGTCATTGTAACAACAACTAGTTCAATTGTATTGTCACTTATTTTATTACATTGGGCTTCTCCAGTAGCCAGGCTTTGAGACTGGAGAATGATAGACAGTCTATATTGTAATCGAAAGTGATTGCTGTTATTCGGTACATCCAGTTATCAAACTAACGAGTACAACGGCCATATAAGATTTGTTCAATGATTCACTGCTATACAATAATCTCTTAAATACAAAGGAGGCTTGTGTGGTATTTATAGCAGGACATCTGCATAGTTTTTGTACAATATCCAATGACCATGTGCAACAGGAGTTCCCTGGCTGTACAGCTGTAATAGGTGACCTAGTACAGGTGTCTCCCACTGCAAGGTCAGAGGTCAAGTCTAAAAGTCTTGACCAAAGCAAGTGTCTGTGTCATTCCTCAGTTTGTCACTTCCTAGAGTTAGGTCCTAGGTTAGACAAAAAATTCTGTTATGAATGTTAGGCAGGACAGGTTTCAGGATGCTTAATACTCGGACAAAATCACATCCCCCAACTTCATCTCATCAATTGAACGTACTAACCCAGTACTTCATGCCATTATCCCACCTACTAACCCTGTACTTGAGGACAATCTGTCGTCCCTAGCCTCGGCCTCCGACAAGATCCGCAAGACCACCCTACTAATACCAAAACTTCATATGCCATTTATCCCACCTACTGACCCTGTACTTGAGGACAATCTGTCGTCCCTAGCCTCGGCCTCCGACAAGATCCACAAGACCACCCTACTAATACCAAAACTTCATGCCATTTATCCCACCTACTGACCCTGTACTTGAGGACAATCTGTCGTCCCTAGCCTCGGCCTCCGACAAGATCCGCAAGACCACCCTACTAATACCAAAACTTCATGCCATTTATCCCACCTAATACCAAAAATTCATTCCATTTATCCGGCCCACCTACTGACCATGTACTTGAGGACAATCTGTCGTCCCTAGCCTCGGCCTCCGACAAGATCCGCAAGACCACCCTACTAATACCAAAACTTCATGCCATTTAACCCACCTACTGACCCTGTACTTGAGGACAATCTGTCGTCCCTAGCCTCGGCCTCCGACAAGATCCACAAGACCACCCTACTAATACCAAAACGTCATGCCATTTAACCCACCTACTGACCCTGTACTTGAGGACAATCTGTCGTCCCTAGCCTCGGCCTCCGACAAGATCCACAAGACCACCCTACTAATACCAAAACTTCATGCCATTTATCCCACCTAATACCAAAACTTCATGCCATTTATCCCACCTACTGACCCTGTACTTGAGGACAATCTGTCGTCCCTAGCCTCGGCCTCCGACAAGATCCACAAGACCACCCTACTAATACCAAACCCTCAAAATCATCTCATCATCCAAAAAAAAAACCTTATAGTTCTGCCGCATTAGGTCCGCCATGTTTCCTTACCGTCATGCTAAGAAAATTACGTCAAATGTTAAATACAATCACAAACACAAACACACTATATTCCATCAAAGCCAACGCCTCTACACACTCCTGCCAAAATGAACACACAACCAGGTAAGCTTTCAGGTCATGCTCTTTCCAAACATACCGCTAGGTGTCGTCCTTACACTGTGACCCGCTGACAGTTGACACAATGCACCTCACTCTCAAACTTTGACCTGCCCCATTGCATGACGGGAAAACATGGCGGCGCCCACAAAATCGACCTAACGTAAAACAGGTTTCGCTATCGCAAACCTGTAAATAGAGGTCTTGGAGGATAATTTTAATCTAACTACTGTATAGTCACTCCCTGAAACTGTGTGTATGTACCAAGGTACAGACTTGCTCCTCAGACTCTGTAAAATTCATGTTGATATTCCAGCATTGAAAAGATGTGGGACAGTTTATCAGATTAGTTTGCTGTATCCTGGTGTTGGCCTGCCCAAACGGCGAGTCTGTATCTGTATCCTTATAGCCGGTATAACCACCCTTCGGCGTAACACACCAGCTTCTGTATCCTTATAGCCGGTATAACCGCCCTTCGGCGTAACACACCAGCTTCTGTATCCTTATAGCCGGTATAACCGCCCTTCGGCGTAACACACCAGCAGAGTGGTTTTGTTGTAATGTACACGTAGTTTCTGGAGCAGCCTGGATCGATGCGTGGGCCACAGTGAGATTTGTAGCCACTCTTACTGCTAAAGGAGACAGATCTGTGTGTCTTTTCAGCCCTCAGCTTTCCTGTATGATACAGCTGCGTGTAGAACATGCATCAAGCTTTGTTACTGGGCGCTGGAAGGGAAGCTTGGGGAATGTCAGGGTTTCACATGTCAGAGACAACAGGACAATTCTGGGTAAAGCACTGTCAGGACGGGAAGTACTGGATGCATATTAATAATATGCACTTTTGTGCGCCCGGAATTGAAGCTGTGCACCTAATTTTTGACTGCGGGTGCACCTGGATATTTGTGTAGAGTTGCACAAGTATAATTATACACCTTAAAGGTACAGGTGTAGTCTTGACTGTTAGAAGAAATGTTAAACATGAAAAAAATTCTGATTTATAAATAAAGACAGAAAGTCTCCTACTCTCCTTTACTTGATTGTCACTGGTGCACAAGATTGCGTCTAATTGTTGCTTACACAATGTGTTTTAGAAAATAAACAGGTTTGTTCATGTCGGCTCTTCAAACGTCGGCATTTGCCCTGGCAGCGTACCTTGACACGTTGCCAGACTGTGTCACATACCTGAAGGCTCATTTAGACTAATTGCTGAACTAGTTTCTTCTCTTGTGAGATTGTGAACACTAATGGCTATGAATGTTCGGTTTGTTTGCTTGTGCAATGTGTGCTGAGTTTGTACCCATTGTGTAAATCTTGGTAATGACAGTTGAAGACCGACTACACACAAAAGTTCCTGCCTGAATGAGGCTGTTGGGTGATGAATGGCGGCCATGTTGTCCTACAGTCAGCTGACCTGACCTTGACACGTCCCATGGGTGTTGGGATATACCATTCTAGATGCAGGAGGCGCAGCATGGAAGTACTAAGTGTTTTGCATCAATACAGTCAAAACTGCCCAAGAAGACCACTCGGGGGACCTATAAAATCTGGTCTATGTGAACAGGTGGTCAACACAGAATTCTTAAATGCTTGTGTCAATGGGAAAAATTATCTAAAGGTCCACCTAAAAGTAGTCAGGAGGCCCTTATGTAGGGACGGTGACTTGTACAGGTTTGACTGTAAGTTTTGTTTTCTACACAAATGAAAAAGAAATCTAAACAGTCACCTTCAGAATTGGCAGACAGCAACAATAAGAGAATGTGGAAGACATTGATGGCCCCCCTTGGTGACAAGCACTGATATGTGGCAAAAAGAAAGAGAGAGAGAGAGTTTGGACCGTTGGAATATCTTCTCAATAGTCTATAGTGTGCAATTGTACACAGAAACGTATGGGAGCTGGTACTATTCCATTGTATGTTGTTTGTACTCAGTGTTCTCGCCAGGCCTTTAGAGCATAGCGGGCCGCTATGCTGTGAATTTGATCCGCTACGCTGTAATTTTGCCGCTATGCTGTGTTTTCAACCAGCATAGCGGGATTCCCAGTTGATATTTACCCTTTTGAACTCGGCTACCGTCGTAATAATTCTTGATTTAAAGTTGGTAAAGATAATGTCTTTGCTCTTGGCACAATAAACATCTCCGAGAATGCAGTTACAAGTAACAAAGAAGTGATTCACAACCTACTGTGAGTTGATTAATGGAACCGCTAAAATTGACGGCGATAGACGGGGCGTGACATAATTTCAAGCCGTCGGGAGCGGGTCGCTATTTCTGCCTCTACGTACAAGCTCAACACTCGCAAACAAACATTATCACTTACATCAGTACTTAGTCTTTGAGATTTCCTATCAATTAAACCTAGAAATCTGGCAGAAACACCCAAATTTTGCGAGATAAACAAGGACAGAACTTAGAGCTACCGCCCTCCCACTGATGAGTGCACGTGGAAAAGACGGGCGTAAATAATTTTGTAATTCCCCAAGACCAGTGCCAATTATACACGCCAATCAGCCAGCTGGGTAAAAGATACATCGTTTTTTGTTGTCCAAAGATGTCTATACTCTGTCCCAGGTCTTGTTGCACGGAGGAATTTACCGCAAAATTAAAACAGACTGCGCTATTAAAAAACAGGACATGCAGGAGGGCGGCATGCTGGAATAGTTCATTTCAATCAAGGGACCATGATGTCTGAAATGTAATGTTGTCTATCTTTCAACATCTGTCGATACGATTTTAAGTTCAAAATCTAAGCATTAAGGAATAAATATGCCATGCTGTTCCTGCACAATGTCGTATCTTTTATGATTTGACATGGGTTTGAAACATTTCCGAGACACTTTCCCCCTACTTACAAAATGGACTCACCCAAGCAGCCCGCTGGCGGCCCGTGTCACAGAAGTGCATTTTTACGGTGTTTTCCCTCAGAATTTGTTCCTGATTTCGTCGGTAATATAGGCAATATAGTTTATTATCATGTAATTCTACCGTTTTACCAATATAATTTACCAATGCCACGGGGAAGCACAACGTATTTTACAAACCAAAGAACCTCTAGGCCTCTTGTTGGCTGCCGCTGTTGACAGCGTTGTTGACAGAAAAGAAACCCTTTGAACTGTGCCGAGGCTTTGATGTCACAAAGTTTATCAGAACAAATTCTAAAACATGATACACGTGTACTCCTGTATTTCCCTTTTTGAAACATTTATAAAATATGCATAACAGATTTATAATCATTTGTAAATGATTCCTAAATATTTAGTACAACATTAAAAAAAAGCTTGTACATGTGTAGTAGCTTGAACGTTACTGAGTGTCTCTCCAAGCATAAGTAACTCCATTTATTATGACCCTTTAGGAATTTTGAAATAGATTTTGAAATAATTTTTCGCAAAAAGTAAAGCTGTAACAAAGATGAAAACTTGGCCCTCAAAATGCAGGAAATGGTGTTTCAGAGGGTTATAAATGTCAAAATTTTCCGGGGGAGGATGCCCCCGGACCCCCCTGCAAAACTCGCGCCTGCGGCGCTCGCCCTCGCGCCTATGGCGCTCGATGTGCGGCTTTGCCACAATATGGCCCCCTATGCTGTGAAAAAATCCTGGTGAGAACACTGGTACTTCACAGCTTACACAATATAGTCCAGTTCTCTTCCCAGCATTTGGTGTGTTTTTGTTGTTTAGTCCTCATACACACACCTGTGTCTGCATCAATGAACACTTTTGTTCTTCTTTTTCTTCAATAACTGAAGAACATTGCCATGTAAACAATGCCATGTTTGCAGTGTATGGTGAGAAGCAATGGATGATATTCTACTGGGGCAGTTACAATGTTTATATGTACATGCTGGCATGATTGGATGTTTACTTACCAAGAAAATGTACCTGATGGTTGAACTTAAAAACACTGACTTAGCTACAAACCTAAAACTTACATTTACAGCATTTTCACCGACAATTCCGTTCACTTAATGTGTTAGTGTTTGGCTGAAGGTTAAGTTGAAAAACACCGGTGTTTAGTGTTCCTTGTAGGAATACAATTAAAATTCCCGATGTGATTCCACACATTTCTGTTCAACACCATTCCCTGATAAGGATCCATTCCACTGCACGTGGAATTCTCAGAATACCTTCCTGCCACACCTTTCTTCTGAAATAGTTATTTTTACACACATGACTTCTTGAAAACCTTTCTTTGGTCAGTTTTGTACACAGTCATGGTTGGTTAAGTTGAAGTTTAGCGTACAGGTGAATGGATAGGACAGGAACAGTGTAATCGTTTGAAACAGAACTGCCATATACATGTATGGCCGTCTGGCAAGTTCTGCTCTATAGAAGTTTGTTGGTGTCACCCCTGAACAGACACACACATTGTGTTTGCAGGGAGGGGGGTGGTGCAGTGCTTTACTATCCTTTCGTTGACGAAAGTAAATTGATAAAATGTTGACTTAAGATTCACATTTACTTCAATCAGTACCTCAGACCCTTTACATGCAAATGACAGTACGTCGTACATGTATGATCCTTTTGCTTTGGGAAAAAGCTATGAAAAAAGGGAAACTTACTTTTCTTACACATAAATATAACATAAACGCTTCAAATTGATCATGTTGTCAGCCGATGTTTATGTCCAAGTACTATCATATCTTCAGCGTTTCCTTATTGCACAAATGTAAAAGAAGAACATGCGTAAGGTTAATGTGTGCTGTGTTTCTCCTGTCCAGGTTGTGAAGACCATCGGGCTGCGAGAGATCTGGTTCTTTGGTCTGCAGTACGTGGACAGTAAGGGCTACAGCACCTGGCTCAAGCTCAACAAAAAGGTAACACAACTTACATTCATTCATTCTTTATTTCAGGTAAAAAAACCATATTGGGAGCCAATTGGGCAAGTAAAGGGGTATATGATTCAGCACTTGCCAAAACAGTACTTTTACTTGCCCTGGGCAAGTGGACTTGTCCAATCCGTAAACCATGTACTGCCTCCACAGGTAGCTGTTCTAGTAGACCTCGTTAAAACCAGGTTCTGATTAATTGTATGTTATTTACTATAATAATAGTAAGATAAACACAAAACTTGATATAGTTGTTTCATCTAAGCAAGAGTCTCCGTATAACCTCCTTGATCTAAGGGTTGTTAAAACCAGACTGTGTGATATGGCGTTGGAGGTAATTTGTTCAGGAAGTGTAAAACGGATATGGCTATGAGTTATTGCCTTTTGTGTATGGTAGATTCAGGCTTTCCTGGTTCTGGTTTTTCTCAGCGTTTTTTAAATAGCCTTTTGGAATTCCAGTGACATAGAAACATGAAAGCTGGTTCAGTTGTCATCTCTTTTGTGTGGTAGATTCTAGTCAGCTGCAGTTCCTTCAATCTGATGCATCTGAGTTGTAATTAACATTTATTAGGCTTCCTGAAAAAATCTAATACTCCAGAATTAAGTTATTCAGAAGGCAACCCCATGTATTATAGCATTAGCATTATATAAATTATATAAGCATATTAAGATTCTAGTTATGAAAGACATACTTCTTGATAATGTACTGTTTCATACCTTCCACAGGATGTGTGTGATATTTCATGTTGCCATAAAATATGAACAGTAAAATAGCAGACGTGTGAGGTTTATTCTGACATTATTCAGTCCTTGTTGTGATGTTGTATGTTGTCACCATTAAAACCTAATGTCACCCATTCTGTAACTACTAGTGTTCACAAACTGTGGGTTAGTTCTGACTAGTCTGGGATGTTCGCAGACCTCAGTTTCACCCCCTTCGTTAGACTCTTGTCCAACGGGGACGGCAAATCTGCTGAGGAAGTCTGGGGTTCACCAAGTTCAGGGGCAGGCAGGCAGAAAATTAAGGCTAGACGGTGATCGCTGGAACGATGTTAGAACTGCCGGGTAATTATCTACTCTATGGAGCAGAAACTGCAACGTCTGCTGTTCTGTTAGGGCCTAGGAAAAAATGTTATGTTTCCTGTTTCCCGACCGACCCTAGAAAAAACTGCCGACCCTAGCCTTTTTTTGTGTGTGGACCCCTGCAAGGGACATGAATTTTTCGAGCTGATTGACCTTTTCTAGCTGCATGATCTGACACCTGAGTGGTGAAACGTTGTACAATCGGTTTTCCAACATTGACATTGACAATATAAGTGTCCTCATGCAATTTTTACTTTGTTAAAATACTGTATTGTATAAGTTGGATCACTAGATATCACCGGTCTAAAAAAGAAAAAAAAAAGATAATCCCTACCTACCGACCCTAATTTTTTCAGGACTGAAACAGGAAACACAACATTTTTTTTCCTAGGCCTTAGCGCCTTAACTTGTCCTCGTTAACGTCTCAGGAGCACACAGGACGGTTAGATGCACACTTTTAATCCAGATAGTCCTCATCATTATCTATAAACGTTATGACTCTGTTTGCAAACAGAAGTGACCTGTTCTGAGGAGCAGTTAAAGTTTGATGGCGGCGCCGGTTTTATTAAAAATTGATCCGGTAATAACGAACTGTTGCCAGCTGGTGAAGGCACTTGGCAGGCAGTCAGAATGGCTGAATTTAAAAATCGTTCCAGAAACTCTTATGTAGCGTAACATCTGAACAAATTCTACAAGGCAGTTGTTTAAGAATTGTATATAAAAAAAGGATACCCAGAATTTGGTATACATAAGACAGTTGAATTTTGATTTCTAAAGTTTTTCTACACACTGGTGATGTCAGTTTCTGCATTACTGGGGATTTGGAAATGAGCTGATAGTTTTAAAAATCTACTCTAGAATTGAATATCTCTGTAATTTTCAGCTACAACAGAAATGCAGATGTTGAAAACTTGGAGGAAAACATGCTTATTTGACATCCAAAACATTACTGTCTACTCAGCAACAATGCGAAATATAATCCTGTACTAGTAAGAAGAGTAGATTTTACAAATTGTTTCTCCAGATGTAATGATTGATTAGTGTTAGTTGAAAAATTGCATACAGTACAGCTTGCGTTATAGTTAACAACTCTGACATCGCGAACGCGTGCGTATCGCGATAAGAACGAGTTCCGCTTGAGTTAATGTTTTGACAGGAACGCGATAAGTAGGCGTGGCGCATTCAACTATAACGCGATCGCCAAGCGTCAGGGTTTGCCGAGAACGCGTCTTTCGTACGGCATTCATATGCACGGGGCGGTAAGATCACAGGGAAGAAGGATGGGTACTAATTTAGCTCACGCAGGGCGGGAAATGCGTGGACTCCTTGGTGGACTCATGGAGTTAAAAAGTTTTATTAAACTCCATGGTGGACTCAACACAACTTGGAAATGTTACGATCTTCCTTCGCAATATCGTCCACGACAAATCCGACGACGACCCAGGAATGTAGCGAACACCGGTACGGGGAGCTTGGAACGACATTGATTCGTCCATAGCATGTTTAGATAAGAATGTTAACGAGTGGAAATAAAGTGAATCTTCAATGATTGAACATATTTCTTCTGTGTATCGTCGATATTGCGGTAAAACAAGAAGTGACGCAAGGTAAGCAAATGTTGGTCACTCACGTCCCGGACGCCCGGTCATGCCGACGGGATGGTTCACCAGCCAGCCGGCGCCGATTTCAGTGGAAACCCGGCCGAAAATTAATACCACCGTAAGTATATACACAATTGTAAGAGGGTTTATGAATGGTAAGATTTAAAATGGTCCGCAAGCCGTGGACGTTCTTGATCGTCGTAATGTAACATACTAGTATAACCATAACATAACAGTTGTGCCTCGACTGATGATCAGTTCTAATGGCAAAAAAGTAATGCACTTCCGGCTCGAGCTGAACACATAAAATTTTAAACAAAGATTATATCCATGTCGTTATAAAGGCTCAGTTGACAGAAATTGTTTCATTTCGTATCACAAGTCTCTTTAAATCTTGATAAATACCGCAGGAACGAGTCAGTACGACGTGAAAGTGGGTACAATCAACCTTCTTGGTACAATGTAGAGTGCACGAGACGGCATGCTGCAATGATTGGGGCGGAGTTTAAAATGTAGTCCTTTGAAATCTCTTGCCGCCCGGCCAGTGGGTGGGGTCCCGGTCTGTGCTGTGGTGGGCTTGCCGCCACTCTGTCTGGCTCGCTGAGCACGTGTTGCAACGCATCGTGGGAACTGCCCCAGCGGCGTAAAGAAATGTTTATTCCTTTGATTTTGTGACATAAGCATTACTTACGAGATATGTTTTTTTTAAAACCTTTTCACTCGCTCCCATTCAGAATCTCAAGTCCCAGTAGCCCTTTGTTGTTGTTTTGGTTTCGGTGTCAAATTTTAAATACTTCTCCGCCTCGATGATTGTTGCTCTCCAGGGGGGGGGGGGGGTCAATTGGGCTAAGAACTGTTCGGCGCCTTTCGTACCTTTCGTAAAGAAGAACAAAGCTACGTACTGCGTTAACATTCAAAATTAATTCCCCCCTTACCGATAAAACCAATATTGTAATATTGTCCTTTTTCACAAATCTTTATTGACCATTGCTTACTTGATCGCCAACACTCGCCAAAGCTGTACGTTTCGCTGCACTTGCCTTACCTTTCGTTGCGGTGGTGACGTCATGCGAACCGGCTGCGACCCGCGACGAAAACAGCCGTGGTTTCAGCAAATATGACAAAGAAAGTGGCATGTACAGACGCGTATTTCTATTTAAAAAAAAAAGAGGTAGGTAGGTGTAGAAACTTACATGTTGATCAATATGAGGTAGCGTATAAATTCTTAGCATGTACATAGGAAGCGGTTGTAGATTTTATTTGTTCATGTGCTCTGTTTGATGTATATCGAACTTGAGAACGAAGTTACTAGTACTCGAATGTAACAAGTTTATAAACATATCCTTCCGTTATTGTTTGAAGGACATTAATAAGTCCTATAATTCTCAGTTCTTGATGGAAGGTTCTCCTTACCTGCGTTTCTGAGTCCTATCTTCCGGCCGATTAGCCCAACTTACCTGCGACATGTGCCACGATGTGGATGGAGGACCGCTGGCCGATCGCTTGGTCAGAGTTTCCCAGTCAGCTTGTCTTATAAATATTTGTAAATAAATTATGCCACAGTCTACATCATTTTATTACATCAAGCATATACAGTAGCGGTATAGAATATCTCTTGATTCGGACGGTAAGTATCAGGCTGCTACAGTGACGCTGCTATCATCGCCGGATGGCCCGGCATGGCAGCGGCGACTTGTGGCTGTTGGACCGCCGGACGATCGTCTCCCCCTGCGGATCGGCATGGTGAGGTTGCCCAGTCGGCCTAATACTTTGAAAAAGTGATACCATACCATTATTCAGAATAATAAAGCTATAACATGTGTTTTTATCCAGTTTGGTGTGAAAATACCCCCGGAAAATTAAAAGTATTTATGGCCAAAATTGCCGAAGACTGCACGTCCGGCGGCATAACGTTTGCATGCGCCGGGCTGGCGGCTAGTCGGCACTTTGTGAGATAAATTTTCTTACGGCTGTTGACTTGTGCAACATTATAGACGCGCTAATTTTTTTGTTGAAAATTGTACATGTAGTTGTACCTATTCCTGTACCGACATGAGAGAGGTGCCAACATCGCTACATGACGCCGTTCAAGGTGACAAGTCGGTATTGTCTTACTGGCTGGTAAAACAAACATGAAACCTGACCCCATCTCATTAACTTTGCGTCTGCCGATCGGGAACGCGTAAGGGTTTAACTCTATCGCGACATCGCCACAACTCTACCGCGTTTGGGTTAATTCGGGTTTGCGTTATGCATAATCGCTAACGCGTAAATGCATAATGCGGAACGCGTGCGTAACGAGACTGAATGTTAACATTAACGCAAGCTGTACTGTAGGTAAGATTGTTAAAGTGTACATGTAGCGGTTTTTGCCATGATTTGGTTACTAATCCTTAAATCCTTGAACTATTCTGTAGAACATGTTTGGAGTTTGTGTTGATTACCTGTCTGTTCTGTCATGTAAAACTAAACCTGGACTCTAGAGTTACAAATCTGCCTGCCTGTCCGCCTGACGTTAGAGATTTTATGGATCGAGGACCATTAATGGCCACATCAAGTTATTTCCTTGGTTTACTAACACTCACTATCCGGTTTAACGTCTGTTTTTGCTGGTCAACGGCAGTTGGACGTGCTCGCAATTGATGTTGAGGCTTGAGGACAGTTTAGAGGAAAAATTTAGCAAGTTTAAGGCTCAAAACAGAGGACTGGGAAAAAAACTTGAAATTTTAATGAATTCTTTGTGAAGTAGCTGAAAGTTTAGACTTGCATCAGAACCCAGACGATTAAGGCGTAAAAACTAACAATAAGTACATTGTGTACAAGCTGTGCTTTTCATGGTCCTACATGTACTTGACCGATGAATTCCTACTACTAGCTGAAAGTATGAAGGTGTTCCTTCAAGCTGATTTTCCAGTTTAGCGTTATTTTTTAAAAGAGCTGAGAAGCGACAAGTTGACTTGTTCTGGCCTAATGGCCTCCCTCTCAGCTGTGCAGGTGGCACTCCTGACTTATGGATAGTCTGAGCTTCAACCCTTATATGGGCATGTTCTGTGGCCAGGTACGAGTAACGCAAGACGTCTTGAGCACACCTGAGTCTGTCAAGACTGGCATTTGATATGGGAAGACCCCGGTTCTTAAGGAGAAAGCAACAGATTCCTGTCTTGAAGTAAGATTAGGAAAGAAAGGCTACAGGAAGGCTGCTGCTAAGATTCGTATCTAATGTTTTCCAACAGTTGGGAAGGGAGTCACTACATGTAGTACTGTCTGTTTGCAAAGTGGTGAATAAAAGCTGTTATTAATGTATCTTCCCAGCAGGCTTCCAGTTTGTCCTGGGTCAAGTGGCCATTATGCATGACGTACTTTCACATTTAAAACTGTACTTGGAACGGATTGGAGAGGGGAAAAATAAAAGGCTCTGCATGTAGTAAACCAGTGATAGCACTTTTGTTACTAACAGATGTACTATTACTAGTATTAGTGCAGAAAAAACACTGGCCACTTATAAACTTGTAAAAATGCTGATACTAAAAATGTATCTTTAGTGTTAGAACAAGTTTTAGGAAGTTTGTAATGAATCAGCAATTCAGCCTTCGGGCTGCGAATGATTTATAGTTGAATAAACCATTCCTCCTCATCATCATCAAAATGTAGATTGTGCTATGCAGGGTTTTTAAAATCAAACAGTACTGTAGTAAGTTGATATCAGTCACTTTCTTCAGCAGCCTGACTTAGCCGTCCAAAGGCCATGTTGCCAAAAATATGGACCAAGTCCTTCTGATGGTTTGATCTGATTTGAGTTGATCTGATTTTGGGATATTTTTGGTGAACAGATTTGCTAATGGCACAGGTAAGCCCTGATACAAATGTCAGGATAAGACTCTCTGCTTACTTAGATCCAACAACGTACATCACTTAATATGTCTGAGGATTCTAGACAGGCAAGGAATAAACGCCACAAGGGGATTTTGTAAAACACTGGAAGACTTTAAAGTCCTGGTAAAGCCAGCTGTACATAGTGTGGGGTTTAGAAATGGAAAATGTGAGATTTCAGACTCGTATTTTCTAAGAACTATCGTAGAGTGGAACTCGCTGCCACCAAGTACAGTTGGAGCATCGTCACTAGATAGCTTTAAAGAACTCCTGCAGTTAGATGTGCAAAGATTGAGTGTAATGTTCAGGTTGTTTGGAGTAATATAGCCAGCTGCCGCCATGCCGCATGTCTACGAAGCTGGTGTGTTATGCCGAAGGGTGGTTAAACCGGCTATACAGATACAGAAGCTGGTGTGTTATGCCAAAGGGCGGTTATACCGGCTATACGGATACAGAAGCTGGTGTGTTACACCAAAGGGTGGTTATACCGGCTATACGGATACAGAAGCTGGTGTGTTACGCCAAAGGGCGGTTATACCAGCTATACAGATACAGAAGCTGGTGTGTTATGCCAAAGGGCGGTTATACTACTGTACTACAGAATTGTTTCTAAGTAGCAAACTTAAAACACAGTGAAAACCTCCTTTCCCCTTCTACCACGGAAATAAGTCCGCACGAAAATAAGCAGATATACAGTAAGCAGCCGTTGTTGTTGCACTTGTCTAACCCTGGGACTAGTAGACACAGCTGCCCGCTAGTTGTGCCAGGGAGTCTAAAACAGGAGCATCATCTAACAGCATAACAAGTCTGCCTGTGTTTGAGTATGGTGTTGCAGTTAGAGAGACCCCAGGATACGCCCATATATGGACTGATTATGTCCCGGTATCAAGATATCATGTTTTGATAAATAGCAGGCGTTCTTTGCGGGTACGAAACTAGCGCTTAGAAAATTTGTGGTTTCTGAACAATTTTTTTTCTTTTTTCAGAGCTGAAATCCAAGTGTAGAACATGTGATAGGAAATGAGGATTTATGCTGCTGAGATGTCAAAAAGACAATAATTATTTAAAACAACTTCCAGTTTATCATGCTCAAATACTACACTTTTTTTCTAAATTTTGTGTAACTAATCACTACTCCCATGCAGCCCCCCCCCCCTTAGCCACCAGGAGTTCAGGAATAGACTTGTCATTAGAGAAGGGCACGTCTTGGCTTTGTCTCAAGTCTTCAGCCAAGGGAAGCTATTAGGTCTTCAAGGAAATCCAAGGTCTTGACTTACAAGAGACGTAATTAAGATGTGGTGTAAAGCTGATTAAGTACCATGATAAAATTCTGTTAAACTTCTGTTCTTGGTGATAACTTTTATCTTCTGTAGATTTAGATCCATATCTGTTGTCTTGGAGGTGCCAGAAAGAAGATAACCTTGACTTGAAATTGGCACTTGAGACCTGCAGTCTGGATGTCTTGGCTGTGTCTTCAGCTCTTAAGTAAAGGAAACTCAAGGTCTTGGTTCACTAGAGATTAGTCTGGGGGCTAGAATTCGAAGGATGATTAAACGTCAGGTGTAGCATTTGATCAAGAGTTTGAGACACAGAAATGAAGCACGTCGGCAGAACGTACTGCGCCTGCGCGAAACCCGTAATGTATTGTGCATAGCACTTCGGCAGAACGTCTCATATAAGGTCGAATTTGCGTATATAAGGATGACATCCCGTCTGTAGTTTTCAAATGTTGTGTGGAAAAAGATATTGTCTGCAACAGGAAAAATTCTGATGCAACGTTGACCAAAAATCCAGCGAAAATCCAGGTTTTGCGCAGGCACAGTTCTGCCGACGTGCTCAGAAATGATATCTTTTGGTACATGCAGTTGATTTAACGTTATGTCAGACTCTGTTGTTAGCAGCTTGTCTGGGAGCAGGTCCAGAAACATGGTAACACTCTGGTCCGTCCAAGATTGATCTTTTGAATGTTGACTGTAACATGGTTATGATGTCAAAAGTAAACTGTAGATATAACTTATTAGTCTTTCGCAGTAGAATGCTTGAATACTGAAGTCAAAATGAAAGTTTAGTAATGAACATATCTGGATGCAATGACCAAAGAATCATGGATACGCCTGATGTTTCCAGATCAGGAAGTCAAGTTCATCATATCACAGAAGTGAAGTATCAAGTTCATGTGGACTGGCTGTAATCTGTAGGTGCACCTTGTGGGGAGGGGGGTGTTGATTGTAACTGTAAATCACTTTATATTCACGGTAGCAAAAGTTCATGGTCTGAGAAAACTGGAGGTGTTCACGATGACGGTAGGTGCAGAAAAAAGAAAGTCAGCGAATTATTTGTTAACGGTTATGATAAGTTCGCGGTACAGAAAACCGTGAAAACTGTGAATATAAAACTTTAAAGTACTGTGAAAAAATCAGGAATTACAGTATCTGAAACTCAGCCATGACTCAACAGTGCAGAAATGTAAACAGGATCCTGGCAGGTCTGTCTGGGGCAGAAGTGACGACATTTCTGTCTTTAGAACACAAGCCAGCCCTGTGTAAGCACGTCGGCAGAACGCACTGCACCTGCGCTAAACCCGTAATGTATTGTGCATAGCACTTTGGCAGAATGTCTCATATAAGGTCGTATTAGAGCATATAAAGTTGACAGTCTGTCTGTAGTTTTCAGATGTTGTATAGGAAAAGATATCGCCTGCAACAGGCAAAATTTTGATGCAACGTCAAACATCCAACGAAAAACGTGAAAAATCAGGGTTTTGCGCAGGCGCAGTACGTTACAGATACATGAAAGTGACGAGTACATATATTAATATACAGAACATGAAAGAGGCTATAGTTCCAGTGGTTTGTTATGATTATAGCTTGTGGTATCTAGCAGAAATATTACAAATGACTCGGCCTGTTGTTTTTTTGCCACAGATGCACAAAAGTGACACTGATAGTATATACACTAATCTACTATTCAGCTCCAGCTTCTCTACTCTAAGAGTTGCCAACCACCACCAGGCAATTCTGATAAACATGCATCCTATAGAGTAATTAATCAATTAGTGCCACAATCAGAGTTTAATTGTTATGGAAAGGATGTGATGTGGAAACAGGAACTCCAGTGTGTGGCTCTGAAAACCCGCCAAGTTTCCGTACAGATCGAAGCCATCGAGGGAAATCAAAGATAATCCCTATAATGGCTCAGTTATTTTTCTCCAACCCTCACACTTTCAGGCAGGATGAAAGTTTAATGATTCTAATGTCTGGCGAGCAGTTGTACCATCTATCATCATCTTAGACATCATCGTTCCTTTCACCTTACCTAAGGAGCCTTGGAATATGAGTAGGGGCCAGATGGTACTTATTGTGAACTCGTGTAGAGCTTTAGATTACACAATATATAAAGTACAAGAAAAGACTGGGAAAACAACCTACAATTACTTATAATAAGTTATATTATTACTGTTAGCTGCACCAAAATAATTAAGCGACATTAGGATAGCATAGGTCTCATTACAGTGTTTACAAGATCAGAGCAACGGGGTTTGAAAATAGCACTAATCATTCTTGGCAAGTTCAATACCATATGTTATTATTTTTATTAGAAGTAAGGGGAAGAAACTGATTAAAACTATCAATCAAGAGGCAGACTTCTATAAGGGTATTGTCCCTCAGGACTAGAATGCATTACTTTATGGTACAGGCACTTTACAAGTTTTAATGTACAAATCTACATTAGGAAGAGATTTGTATATTGAGTTTGCTATGTTCCCCCCCATGTAATCGTTGGTCGCTCCCTGAATCAAACCACCTGTTTACTGACAAACCCTGTAGTTGTCAACGTTGGTTAATCCCCCCTCCAAAGCCTGCTGACAGACACAGACTAAATCTGGTGCCTGTGCAGACTTTGTTACAGAAAAACATCCCGGGGGCTGTGCAAGAAGTACTTTGTTTTGTAGGAAAGTTTTGGCAGGGGACACAGCAAACTTTCATCACTATGTACAAAGCTTTCTATAGTTTGAAAACTATTTTGTTGAATATAAAATCTTGCCTGACGTATCTCTGGCAAAGTTAGCTGTGCCTAGGAAATGATATGATTTCGCTTCTGTTACTGTGTGCATCATGAAACGATCCCCCACGCTGTAAGGTGTTGAAATGAAGACTAATATTAGTCCTGAGGATAAGCCTTGAGAATGTGAGGTCTTGTACAAGAAACCAAACAGGTGTTGACTGATAGATCTCTTCCAGCACACATCCATGTACAAAATCAGTTTGGCCAGGTTACTGTAGGGGGTATGAAACGATCCCCCAGAATGTAAGGTGTTGAAATGAAGACTGATATCGTGATAAGCCTTGAGGATAAACCTGAGAGACCTTGACAACAAACCAAAACAGCAAGGTGTCGACTGAAAGCACATCCAGGTACAAATTCAGTTTGCCTAGGTTGCTGTAGGTAATATGAAACGATCCCCAGACCATATAAGTTCTCGAAATGAAGACCGATAAGCAGTGAGTATAAGCTTAAGAATGTGAGACCTTGTACAAGAAACCAAAACAGCTGATAGCATATCCAGGTACAAATCCAGTTCGCCCAGGTTGCTGTAGGTAGTATGAAATGATCCCCAGGCAGTAAGGTGTTGAAATGAGGCTGTCTGGGAGAGATAAACTGCAAACAATTCTTAGTAGTGAGATCTGCACTATAGGACACCTACAGCAGGTGCCAATGGTTTACTCACTATGTTGACTGATGGATCTTGACCAACAGTGAACATATGTAGGCGTTAGCCACTGGTGAACATTAGAAGTGTGATCCTCGCTACAGTACAAGACACCTGCAGCAGTTTACAGTGTAGACTGATAGTTCTTTCCACCCCATTTAATATGAAGCGGCTCCAGGCAGTAAGTTGCACTTGAACCTGGAGAAGCACATGCAGGATGTGGGTGTGAATTATGACGAAGTTTTCTCCCATCCCAGTCTAATGATTGGGTGGACCCAAGGGACAGGGGAGGTTAATTCAGTCTGGTTCTGGGTATCATTAGAACCCCATGCACGGACACAGGAGGGCTCTGGGTGTCATCAGAACCCCATGCACGGCCACAGGAGGGCTCTGGATGTCATCAGAACCCCATGCACGGCCACAGGAGGGAGCAGGTTAACTCAGTATAACTCTGGTTGTCACTTGAACCCCATGCACGGCCATTTCTCAACTTTAATAGTTTAATATTCGTTGAGTTGGGAAGTAGATTTTACTACCTCCACTGCAGGTAACATGCAGAGTTTTACCTGCACTAGTCTGCTGGGAAAGGAGATTTTATAAAGTATGAATCAAATTAGAAACCATTGTTATCTTTTAATTTAAGTAAAGCATTTCACAGGTGGTACCCATCAGTTGAACTCTGATGCACCCTGGGAAGGTATGAAATAGTTTGCACTTGGCCTTTAACCTGTAGACATGTGCAGGTCAGGTCATCAAGAGTTCAAGTTCAGGGCTGCCTGAGATGTAGACGTAGATATTCTCACGCCCTTGTGGTTTTACTGATTCAAGTTAATATATTTATGATAAACAAGTAGTTAAGTTAATGTTCGCAATGAAACTCTTAAGAATGTACACAGTGATATCTTTGTGGCCAGGTTGATTCAGTGAGTATGGAATTTGACAGCATTAATGTTAGCTTTGTGTCAAGGCAACTGTAGTCCCATAGCCTTTTTGAGGCCGTAGGGGCAGTGGGTTGTTAATCCACTGTGTGTAGGACACGGTATTGGAAGGCGGAGCCCATCCTTCTCCTTCCACCGCCTTTTACCTCCCCAACCGAAGTCAGGTACCCATTTTACACCTGGGTGGAGTGAGGAAAGTCGTGTAAAGTGCCTTTCCCAAGGACACAACATCTAGCCAGGAATGCTGGGGGTTAAACCCGTGACCTCTTGATCTTCTACCCACTAGGCTAGCCATTTGATGCCACCATATATATGTCAAGAGCACCTCTAAAACTACATGTACAGTAGAAAATGTCAAACGAGTACATCCCACCCCTTCCCCCGGATTCTGCTCCTTGGCTAGAGGCCATTGCCAACCTTTTGGACGGTGTGATAGTTGTGTGGTCTTCATTTGGAGTTTGAGGCCAAGAAAATTTCATGGCCCACAAACGTCAAATGCACCCCAAAACTGTCACGTTCATCAATACCCGAAAATGTCACACAGTTTCCCCAACTTTCCTGGACAGGCGCCATCCCAAACCACTGGTCTACAGTCACATTTGTGTGGTCTTGAGTCACTGAGCATTGAAACTGCCAGAAGTTATATGAGCCTTGCCCCCCTCCCCCTCCCAGTTTGTTCAGTTCAGTTCAATCTGTTATAGTGACACCACAAAGTGCCTCCACAAGTTCCTGTCTCGCATGACTAGTCCTGTGTCCTCTTTGATCACCTTCTTTAGATTTAGAGAAGAGCGACCACATCTACACTTTTCCCCCCACTCTATGATATACATGTAGGTTTGCCCTGAAGCTAGGTTAGAAATCTACCCGTGCACCAACTTGAGGTGTTCAGACTAATGAAATCTTCCCAGTGTGCTGCACCAGTGTGCTGCACCAGTGTGCTGCACCAGTGGCCTGCAGGTCTGACATTTACCAGCCCGTCCTGTTAGACTGAAGTGGTGTAATTTAGTGGAAGAACCTTTGGCACAGCCACATGTATGTGGAGAACCAATGCTTTGAAATGAACCGTGTGGGATGGCACAGTTATGCTGAGGTCACATTTCCAAACCGGGCCCGGCCTGGCTGTATTGGAACGAAAAGTATGATGTAAAAGACAACAAAGCACAAGAAAGTTGAAAAAATTAAAAATGGGAACTAAATGCGTATAGTCTTGATATAAATCACTGTTGAATTCTACAACTGAAATATTCAAGTAAAAGGCACTCAATCAAATAGATTCACGAGACATAAACACAAAAGAATATATATGGACTCAAATAGATTCACCCTGTTTTCCAGTGTTTTGCCAAGTTGCTCCAAATTGATCGGCTATAATTGTACAGGAGAATCTGGGCGCTGTACGCCAAGAAATACATCTGAATGTTATGTCCCTAAACTGACAGTGTGAATGAACTGTTACTGAGTTCTAAATGTCAGCTATAACAATGTGCCGGTACAGTTCGGGCCATTTTTTCTGGGTCCTGGTTGACAAATTGTCCCCAAAATTGTCTCTTTCTTTCAGTTGATGTCCTATCATCCATGTGTCAAATATACGTCAGTATTTCAGGTGGTTGGTGGATAATTTAGGGTTGAAACAGCCTCCCTGATACGAGAAAACACGTTCTTGGGTCGTAAAACGGTCTGGTGGCCACGCTGCCCTCCCAGACAAAGATCAGACGGTCCCTGTCCTGTCCTTCGATTTTCTGTCAGACACGTTGATGTATGGGCAATATCTCACAGACTGGCTGGCCAGGGTGCGCAGGGAGTGACAGCACTTGCACTGATGCCTTGTAGTTTGTTATCCTGTCCCCAAGCATGTGCTGTATAACTATAATAATTAAGTTGTCCTGTAATATTTTACAGGGATCAGGGGTTTTTCTAAACCAGGGAATAAGGGAGCTGCTCCCTCATGTAACCAGCCAGCTCCTTCATGTCAATTTTCAGATTGAACCCTCGTGGCTACATACTAGTACACAACATTAAGTCTTTCTCAAAATTATCTTTTTCCAGTGAAAATATAAAAACAAAACATCATAACAATGCATTCTAGCATTACAAACTGTGTTACTCTTGTAAAAATTTGCATCGCTCCCTTGCCATGCTAGTGATCTGCTTCCTCATGCAATTTTTTTTCTAGAAAAACCCCTGATAAGCAATATTTTACAAGAAGTCACACTACTTGCACTGCACTTTCCTGGTCTCAGCATGTAATAATTCAGTTATACTGTTGAAAAGTTCAAGGCAAAGGTTTTGGCTGCCCTCCATTTTGACATATAGGCAGTTTTCCTCAGGGTAGGATCACCTCTGTAGTACCCAGACAATCACAGTTGTTTTTTTTGTTTTTTTTCTTCTTTTTAACGGTGTCGCTCAATGCAAAGACAAATTGACTAAGTTCTAGGCCCTGAGCTAGGTAGGTACGGCGGTTGTGTGACTAAGTCAGAAGATGGCGGTGGATGTTTCGTTTGAAACCTTGTAGATTGTAATCAAGAGGGAAGCAATTTGTTTGGGAGAGAGTTCCATTAATTTTGCAGTCCGGGGAAAGAAACTGTTGTTGTAGAAGGACTTGGAAACAGGAATTTGAACGGTGTAATGATGTGAATTGGAAGAGAACCTAGACAGTAAGTACCACGCTAAAAAATTCTCAGTAGGGTTTTGGGATCAATGTTGCCTCAGTTCTGGGACAGTTTCAAGGTTTTCTTGATCAATGATCCATAAAACTGGTGTCAGAACACTTGGGAACGTGGGATAAAGATTTTCCAGCTATCTTCGTTTCCACTAGTATTCCGGCTGTGCAGTTTTATCAGCCATTAGTTTCAAGGCCTTCTAACTGATCCATGGTCCTTGAAAACTGGTGTCAGAATGTTCACGAGTCATTAGTATTCATCCAACTGTTCTTCAGTATAAACTGTATAAATTGTACAGGTGCAATGTACATTGTATGACATCTATTGCTATATTATAACAAACATACTGTGAGACTAATCTACCTTACAAAGACCATGTAGTATGTACAGTCAAACCTGTCTATAGTGGTCACTCAAGGGACTGGCCAAATGTGACCACTATGGACAGGTGACCACTATAGAGAAAAGGCCCCGGGTTAGTTCAACCTGACTAAAAAAGTGACACATGCTTTCAGTACCAACAGGGATGTCTTTGTTCTCAAACATATGAAAACATTCATTGCACTTGCAAGGCTTGAAGCCCCTTTTAGATGTACATGTATATAGTTCAATTATTGTTCTTTTGCTTTAGTTGTGGGCTTGAAAAAAAAAAGAAAT
The DNA here is from genome assembly GCA_013266295.2 of Branchiostoma floridae x Branchiostoma japonicum. NCBI lineage: Eukaryota > Metazoa > Chordata > Leptocardii > Amphioxiformes > Branchiostomatidae > Branchiostoma > Branchiostoma floridae x Branchiostoma japonicum. The sequence continues at coordinate 399,766 of CM023833.1, read as the reverse complement.
AAAGAAATACTAGTACATAGCAATGAGTGTGACATTAATAATAAATCAAAGATGCACGTGATATGCTCAGCTGGTCTACGAGGACTACAAAACCATTCCCACTAAAACATACAAAATCCAATCATGCAAACAGATTCTTTTGAATCCAGATGCCGTTCATTTAGTTAACAACAAAATATTTGCTCTTCAGATGTCACTGATTGTTCATTTGAGGTCGTTTTTGAACATAAAAATGTAGCGACAACTTTCCTTTGTTTATATCGGCTTGGGTTTTCCCGCGTCAGTTGTCTGTCTCTGCCATTATGCCAATGTGGTAGTCAGCAGAAAATTCGCTCCTTTTAGACTTATATCTTTTATGAAAAACCCATTGTAGTCTTAGATTTACATCTTAAACGTAAATAGTAATTTATTATGACGGTTTCAAAAGCGTATCACGCTATTTGATGCTATAAAATAAAAGAAAAATAAAATAAAATTAGATACATTTACCTCCGCAACAGTGGAGTGTTCCGATGACCCTAATTGACCTTTTCTTCCACCATACCAGCGCCATTTTGAAAAAGACGAAACTCATTTTTTCAGCCCAAATTTCTTTAATTATCCCCAGGAAAAACGGAAATTGGGCACATATTTGTGCATTTTAAGGAATTGTAAAACCATATATGGATATTTCTTACTTTTTTTGTAAAGAAAATTGTTGTAATCTTCGCCGATTCCATCGAATGCATGAAAGCACCATGCGCCGCGCACTGCACTGGCTTTTGGAAAAGTCGGAAACGCAGAAATCAAAGGTGACCGTAGACACTCCGTGTCAAAATGAAGGTTTCTTTATTTCAAATGCATATGGAGTCTAAATTCTGTTCACATTTTAATAATGCAGCGGTGAAAATTATCACAAGGTTCAATATAACGGCCGGAAGTGGGGTGGCGTTACGGCCGTGGTGCTGAGCGGGTTACGGCCAGCCCTTACGGCCGGCCGGCCGCGACCGCAATCGGCAGTGTTGATATGCCGGCGGGACCGGAATGGGGTGACCGCTGGCTGCGTTGGACAGGTGACCGCTATAGCACAATTCTTAATGCTTAGGTCAATGGGAAAAATTCAAGGGACCGACAAAATGTGACCGCAATGGCCAGGTGACCTCTATACAAAGGTGACCGCTAATACAGGTTTGACTGTAGTTTGTCCTTATGGGTAACTTGAATGCTAAAACTTACTTAATCCCACCAATTTACATGTATATTTTATTTGTTTTATATTTCTGTGATCATATCTCAAGCAAAAACACAGGTTGGTTTGACTGTTAAACATGCACAGCCAGGTCAGCCAAACTTGCAACTTCTTCTTCCTTATACTGTGACACCTGGAATAGTTTGTGTTGCATATTTGTTTTGTACTTCAATCTATGATCATGACTCTAGTGCAACCACAGGTGTTTACTGAAGTTTATTCTGTTCCTTGTCTAACTTGCCCAGGTGATGTCCCAGGATGTGCGCAAGGAGAACCCGCTACAGTTCAAGTTCAGGGCCAAGTTCTACCCTGAAGACGTGTCCGAGGAGCTCATCCAGGAAATCACACAGGTGGGTTTGTCTGTTTGTTTGTTTGTTTGTTTTGCATAACCGGTAAACCGCCTATAGGTGTAACACACCAGTTTTGTACAGTAAGTACAAGCTGTGTAAGACCAGACTGTAAGGTTTGAACCACTCACACCGGGAAGGACCCCTACAATTTTCGGTGGGATCTTTAACGTGTTTGAGGTGTGGCTCTCCTCTAACATGCCATACGTCCCAATTGGGAAGACATCCCTGACCGAAGCTAGGTAACTCATTTTCACCGGAGTCGAGTGAGGAAATATGTGTAAAATGCCTTTCCCAAGGACACAACAGGGATTCGAACCCAGAACCTTCAGATTCTGAGTCAACAACCCTAACCACAAATGGGACTGTAGACCTCGTATGCCGACAGTCCCATCGATTTCTGCTGATTAGGTGATCAGGATTGACGACCGCAGTGAGCTGTCCTGGTCCCGTCTTTGGCAGGCTCTCAAAACTGTCTGAAGCCTGACACCAACTCAATTTCTCGGCTCTTTGCAGAGCCTATTCTTCTTGCTAGTGAAGGATCCCTTGAAATGTCCCAAAATTTGTTCTCAGATGAAAAGTATTAGATGTAGTAGTAGTAGTAAACTTGTTGTCGTAGATGAAAAGTAACTCTGTTACTTACCTTTGTAGAACTTGTTCTTCTTGCAAGTGAAGGATCCCTTGAAATGTCCCAAAATTTGTTCTTGACAGTTTTAGTCGATAAAAAGTAACTCCGTTACCTGCCTTTGCAGCGCCTGTTCTTCTTGCAAGTTAAGGACGCCATCCTGACGGACGAGGTGTACTGCCCTCCTGAGACCTCCGTGCTGCTGGCGTCCTACGCCGTCCAGGCCAAGTACGGAGACCACAACAAGGAGGTCCACAAGGCGGGATTCCTCGCCAACGACAGACTCCTACCTCAGAGGTCAGTTCTGCATCTTGATCTTGATGGAATACTGAGCAACACTCCTTGGTGCGATGCGTCGTAATTGGCTCCTCAGGTGACGGAGTACTGCTTCCTTAAATTAGGTCGGTTCAGCAGTTTCTGTAATGTCTTGTGGAAGGGAGTTAAGCCTCGTTGTTTTTTCCTCCTCACTGCAGAGTAATTGACCAGCACAAGATGACACGAGAGCAGTGGGAGGAGAGGATAACCAACTGGTACGCTGAGCACAACGGGATGCTGAGGTAAGTCCTCCTCCTCCTCATCATCATCATCTCCATCTCTGCCCAACTCTGGATTCCAAACTAAAACAAATTTGTGCCAGATGACTTTAGCTACCTGGTCAGTACGTGAATACAGTAGTTGTACAAGTTATCATGAATGAACCTTTGAACTCCTTATGACCTAACCTTTGCCCCTTGCCCCTATCATGACCTAACCTTTGCCCCTTGCCCCATCATGACCTAACCTCTGCCCCTATCATGACCTAATTTTTGCCCCTATCATGACCTAACCTCTGCCCCTATCATGACCTAACCTCTGCCCCTATCATGATAACCTCTGCCCCTTGCCCCCAGGGAGGATGCCATGATGGAGTACCTGAAGATCGCGCAGGACCTTGAGATGTACGGAGTGAACTACTTCGAGATCAAGAACAAGAAGGGCACGCAGCTGTGGCTCGGAGTGGACGCGCTCGGACTCAACATCTACGAGTACGACGACAGGTGAGTACCGTACGCCACGGGGGCGAAAGCCGCCATGTTGGCGCCGAACCCCACATGCCATTTTGTGTGTTTCTCTCTGCCTACTCTGCACTGCGTGGTTTCTAGTAGCTGCACCTGTTTTTGTTTAAAGCTGTTAATTTGTCATTAACATTATTGTTATTAATTTGGTGGCTTCTACGCATATCATGGCTTACACTCCACCACTATGCACACCGCTCAGGGCATAACATTACATAGCCGCTCTCTTAACCTGTTCACCCTGTAGCTCACATTGTTGCGTTGTACTAATAGAAATAACCAGCAGCACCTCGGTGTTCTTGTAGTCACTCCAGCCAATTCTTTGTCCATAGGGCTGGGGACGCTGGCAAGTCACCGTCGACTGCTGGCAAAAGCATGGCAAACTTGTAAGGGTGCTTGCCTTGTAGCAGTGTTGGCCTTTAACCCCTGACATCTGACCTTCCGTGACCCTCTGACCTTCCGTTGGTGGTCCCACCCCACCCCTGCGTATATGTGTAACATGATACACGTGTAGCCTGTCTGCTTTTTAAGGCAGATGGCAGGCCCAGTGTGCGATCGTCGGCGTAAGAATGGTTGAACGTGTGGCAAAAAAACTACGTACCTCTCTCCCCCTCCAAGCTTTGCTTCCGTGGGCCTCACCAATTTATTTCCTTGGTTCTCAGACATTTCAAATGAAACATTTGGCAATAAAGACAAGATGAAAACAGAGGGCCAGGAACAAAACACGAACCTGTAGTGACTTTCCCCTCAGACTCTGTTTTCATGTGGATCTTCAAGTTCAGCCAGTTTTACTTAAATCCACGAACCAACCAACTGAATTGGAGCGGCCTTAATCCGACTGAATAAGAAGTAATACCGAGACAGTACGAATTTTAAGATGCAGCAGTGTAGGCTCCTTATGGCTTGTAAGAAACACCCTAAGCGCAGGCGCTTGTTGTGTGAGCTCACAGAGGTCCACATCTCGCTTTCTTCCCTGTTCTCTTCCCAGTATTGTGGCTGCTTTGTAGACTAGAGTATCTTCAACAGCATGTTGGCAGAACGTACCGCGCCTGTGTGAAACCCGTAATGTATTGGCAGAACGTCTCTTTTAAGGTTGTATTGGCATATTTAAGGATGACATCCTGTCTACAGCTTTCAATATTATTGTTGTGTTGGAAAATATATAATCTGGAACGGGCAAAATTCTGGATGCAACGTTAACCAAACATCCAACGAAAACCGTGAAAAATCCAGGTTTCACGCAGGCGCAGTACGTTCTGCTGACGTGCTCTTTTCAATCCGGAAAATAAAGAAAATGATCTTGAAATTGATATTCCTACTAGTTGGTGATTGTCTGACAAGTTTTGCATGTCTATTGAAAGAAAAATTCAACCATTTTCACCCAATTGAAATGCCCAGTGTTGAGAGCTACTTCAAGTGTTATTTCATACCTCCCATTTCTAACAATGTCACACAACTGTTCTCAAACTCTCACAGAAATAACAGTATTTCACAAAAGTCTACATTTACCCTCAACCACGGAAACTTTTAAAAATCTTTTTAGCAATATTACCCTTTGAGGGAAGTACCTTACTGAGACCACCAAATGAAACTACAACAGTTTGAAAAGAAGAATACTAATAAGGCCAAGGAAAAAAAATGTTGTGTTTCCTGTTTCCGTCCTGAAAAAAATAGGGTCGGTAGGTAGGGATTATCTTTTTTTTTTCTTTTTTAGACTTTGGTGATAACTAGTGATCCAACTTATACAGTACAGTATTTTAACAAAGTAAAAATTGCATGGGATCAAATTATCAATGTTGGAAAACTGATTGTACAACGTTTCATCACTCAGATGTTAGATCGTGGAGCTACAAAAGGTCAATCAGCTCAAAAAATTTATGTCCCTTGCAGGGGTCCACCCCAAAAAAAGGCTAGGGTCGGCAGTTTTTCCTTGAGTCGGTCGGGAAACAGGAAACACAACATTTTTTTTCCTAGGCCTAAGGGCCAAGAAGGACATAATAGTGGCATAATATACAGTGACATATAATAACAATAATCTTGTTTACTGACATACCCATGCCTTCCTCCCACCAGGCTCACCCCGAAGATCGGATTCCCATGGAGTGAGATCAGGAACATTTCCTTCAACGACAAGAAGTTTGTCATCAAACCCATCGACAAGAAAGCTCCGGTACGTCTTATGCTCTTTCTGTCTTGGAAGACGGTCTTAAAGTCTTACACGCTCAGAAAATAGTATCAGACAGTCAAGTCATGTACACACTTTTGACACATGCATGCAAAGTTTCAGTTAGGCTTATAATGATGTTAGCTTTGGTGTTGTGTAAAATCAAACTGTAAGACATCGATGGCTAGCATAATTTTCCTTCCGTGTTCATTCTTGATTTTTTTTTCATCATTTGCTATCATTTGCTATCGACCAAACTGATAATGATTTTATATCAAATTTGGTGTTTACATATACAGACTGATACCAATTTAAACAAGTGTTCCTAGATATGCACAGAACTACAAGATGTATCTGCACTTCTCTTATTTTCTTTTAAACCTAGACTATAAAAAGTGCAAGGAACAAGAAAACCTTTCAAAAGTCCCTTAACCTCCTCCCTGCTGCCTAACCCCATAACCAGTACCAAAAGGCAAGTTCAGCAGGGAGAAGGTTAAACTGTGATGTGTCAGTACAGTAGGTCTGTAGCTCTCCATGTTGGCCATCTATTGTATCCAGAACCAGAACCTAATTCTATGCCTGAATGGTGTCCACCACGGTTCTGGATGGTCTCCACGTATCCAAGAACGTAGATTTGTCCCAGGCATGGCTCTGGATATGCATGGACTATCCAGAACCGTGCCTATCTTGTTCTATGCCTCAATGGGTTAGGGTTAGGATCAGGCACGGTTCTGGATAGTCTCCATGTATCCAAGAACATAGCTTTGTTCTAGGCAAGGTTCTGGATATGCGTGGACTATCCAGAACTGTGCTTATCTAGTTCTATGCCTGAACGGGTTAGGATTAGGATCAGGCACGGTTCTGGATAGTCTCCGCGTATCCAAGAACGTATATTTAGCCCAGGCACGGTTCTGGATACATGTGGACCGTCTGGAACAGTGCTCGAGCAATGGTTCTGGTTTAAGCACAGTTTTGGATACAACACCATCGCAGCTTTCTTTACTGCCCCCCCCCTTTCTTATTTGTGCTTTACGTGTTTTCTTGCCCCCCTCCCCACTTTTCTGTCCCCCCCCTCTGCACCCTCTACTCTGCCGCTGCGCAGAAAGGCATCAGTAGATTACTCCAACGAAACGACTCGAAGGTACATCACTGGGAACAAGACTGGTGTTAAGTCTTGCAAGGTTCATACAAGTACACTGAGTAAGACTTAGAGAAAAGATGACGCCAAGAAAAACATGAAGTATTCAGAGATTGTGATTCAGACAAAGTCAAGGAAAAGTTCACACTGGTCACTACTACAATGTAGTTTTGACTTGAAGTTGAAAAAGACACCCGAAATTTTAGATGTTTGCGACAAGTTAAATTTGATTACAACTATTATGTTTTGTAGCATGAAAATGAAGATACAGAAGCACATGTAACTAGTGATAATTGTGAACCAATGTTGTGAACCTACATTTACCTTCATAAGTCTAAAATGTGTGGCTTACAACATTGGTGCCTTTTGAATCCACAAAGTGGCTTTCTAAAACAAACGTGTAGCTGTGTAGACATTTCCCCAGAGGATTCCCTGTTGCTTGTATGAACCTTGTGAGGACTTCTCTCCACTCTTGCACCCCCTCTGTGCATGCAGAAGTGTACTGTAACTCTCCAAACTTTCACAGTGGTTTTATTTTCACAACTCCACAAATCTGTGTTACTACCATATTGCAGAATTGTTTTAACTGTGTATGTAAAACACCACAAAAACCTTCTTTTTCCTGTAATAAAACCACTGCAAAAGTAGGTGAATTTACGGTACTGTAGGGTGCTGCCATGCTTTGCCATGCTACATGCTGCATGCTCTTTTTCTCAAACCGTTTCTGTAAGTACATTCATACAACATGTACATACCTTCTTACTCTATCTATAAGGACAAAGTTATTGAGATATCCTGTGACACACTAACTAACCAACCAACCAACATCTGTAGTTCAAAAGGAATATTATAGGGACCCAAAAGTGAAACATTTTAGACACACACATTGGCACATCACATGCAACAACACACACATATACACATAAATTTGTACATGTATTAAGCAGTGTGGGCTGCAGTTTTTCTTTTATCAGATAGAGGGCACTTTTGATCATGCATTGAAACAGCAGCTGTGGAGAGATGCATTCCCCTTGTTTTGACATATGAAGTAATGACATCATCATGTCCCAGCCTCACCATTTTAATTCTCCATCATGATTGAGAAAACCTAACGTACTCAAAAGTCAGTATTTCGAAACATTGATGTTTCGAAACGTCAGCTCTTGTTCAACAAGTGGTTGTGAATAAAGAACTTTGCTACTATATACAAATTTTGTGTATCCAGTTCATTTGACAATGTGTATTTATGTCTGTACGATGTTTCTATGGGTCAGTGTACCTGAAATAAAGAAACTCCGTTCCCCCCTCAGGACTTCCAGTTCTTTGCCCCGCGGCTGCGCATCAACAAGCGCATCCTGGCGCTGTGCATGGGGAACCACGAGCTGTACATGCGCAGGAGAAAGGCCGACACCATCGAGGTGCAGCAGATGAAGGCACAGGCTCGCGAGGAGAAGCACCAGAAACAGATGGAGAGGTTTGTGCTTGTTTGTTTGTTTCGCATAACCGGTAAACCGCGTTTAGGCGTAACACACCAGTTTTGTACAGTAGGTACAAGCTGCGTAAGACCGGACTGTAAGGTTTGAACCACTCACACCGGGAAGGACCCCTACTCTTTTCGATAAGTGTGGTGGGATCTTTAATGTGCTGGAGGTGTGGCTCTCCTCAAACACAGGACCTCTGGCTTTATGTCCCATCCGAGAGGACGTCCCTAACTGAAGCTACATGTAGGTACTCATTTTCACCTGAGTCGAGTGAGGAAATAGCTGTAAAGTGGCTTTCCCAAGGGCACAACAGTGGTGCCTGCCAGGGATTCGAACCCAGAACCTTCAGATTCTGAGTCAACAACCCTAGCCACCTGTACATTGCTAGTGTTAGGTTCTTGCTGTTACATTGTAAAGAACTGGTTGCACACTGGACATTTTGCAGAGCTACGTACTTTATTGTGTTGCCTCCAGGACTCCTAGCACCAGAGTGAGGTTACAGGGTCAGACTACTGTACTTCTAAGATAGGGGGGTTTGTAACAGGACTGCTCTACTTCTAAGATAGGGGGGTTTGTAACAGGACTGCTCTACTTCTAAGAAAGGGGGGTTTGTATGGTAGTGGACAAATGGTTCACAGTGGGTTCATAACAGCTGGAGGAGTGGTTTTCTCAGAGTCAAAGATTCGTCAGAAGGATGATGGCTGAGACTAACAGTTTACCAGTTTCAACTTTTTTATTAGAAAGTCTTCATCAGAAATCAGTTGTGGTTTTCTCAGAATTAGACTTAGTAAACTTATTTCTAATAGGCTGCATTATCATTTTTTAGTACAGTGAAGACATTTAGAACCACTTGTAGGAAAACTGTCGCCAGAAACTTTTTGTAGATGAAAGCAGCTAGAAGTGTCAGAAATATCATGATTGTGCGAAATGTTTGCCAGCTGCCAAGTACAACACAGAAGAAAGAAGATAGCTTCTTACTCTTACACGTCTTACAGGGTTTTCTTTTATAACTCGACTGTCTCTAAGTAAAGTTCGATAGCCTAGCAGTATCATAAGCAGGTATACAGCCACCAGTAGGAAAGCGGAAACTTTTGGTAGATAAAAGCCCTGAAAGTCTCAAACGCATCATGTGCAAAATGTTGCCATCTACTAAGACACCACAAACGTTTCAAACGTCTTAATCTTAAATGTCTTACAGGGCTGAGTTGGCGCGTCAGAAGACGTTGCGTGAGAGGGAAGAGAGGCAGCGTCTTGAGCTGGAGGAACGTCTGAAGAGGTTTGAGGAGGAAGCTCGCCAGCGGCAGCTCGGTAAGTCACTTAACAAACAAAAAATCCCTCATTGAAGGTATCTAAAAAATAATGCAATTTCAGGGCGTCAAAACAAAAATATTCTGGATGAGGAAATCTGTCTAATATTGACATTTACTGCCATTTTCGTCATCATTTCATACTTGAAGTTGAAGCATTTGAAATAGCCCCAAAATCAAGCTGCAGCGAGGAGTCCCTTTATTTTTTGGATTGCAACCGCAATAGACCCAGCCTACAATTATTACAAAACAAGCAACCGTTTTCCGTCAGCGACATCGCATTTTTGCCTCACAGATACATGTGTATCAGTATGCTATGGAATATGGTTGATTCAACTTACTACATTAAAAGAATGAGCAGAAAATTGACTTTGAAAATCCAGTTTTGCCGCCCTGAAATTTTATTGGATGCCTTTAACCCTTCCAAAGGCAAGCTGGTACCTGTAAGGTTACTGGCCTGGGGTTATGTACATGTAGACAGACAGACTCGGTTCACTTGGCACAGGCAGAAACAATCCATCAATGACGAGTTACTATTTTTGCCACAAGTTTACGGAAATTTTCCACAACGTAAAACATCTGTCAGAAGGTTTAGCTCTGACTTAAGCACAGAAGGTGCAAAGCTGTGTGTTCTGGTCCTGTTGGGTGTTCTGGAGCTGCTTGTTGCACGATGACTCTGTTCAAACCGAACACACCCCAGGGGTCGAAATAGATTTTGGGGCCAACTTGCACTGGTGCAGAAGAAAAAAAAAATACTTGCACCAGAAGAAAAATAGTTGCACCCCCCAAAAATAAAACGAACACAACCAAAAGTACATGTAGCAACTTTAATATTAGAATCCAATATTTGCTTACACTACTACTCTCACCTCTCAAATAGAAGTACCCCCTGGAATAAAAGTACCCCCTGGAAAATCCTCAAAATCTAATAAAAGTACCCCCTGGAATAAAAGTACCCCCGGAAAATTCCATGCTACTTAAATGTAGTGTCTTCAAAATCTAATAAACTTGCTCCCCGGAATAATGTTACCAAATTGACAACCATGTTCATCTTTGAAAATGCATTTTCAAAGGTCATTGAGTTGTATAATTTTGAAATTAGAGTTCTTGATTTTTGATAGTCACTATAATATCAGAAATCAGGAAGATTACATTTAGTGGTTGAAGTTGAACAGAAATTTACAATATGCTAAATATATGCTAGACATGTTGATCGGTATAAAAATTTCCAGTAACATGGAAAAGCCATAAGGAAAAAATTAACCATTGATACAAATGTAGATTTTCTATTGTCTAATGATATATATTTTTATACCTTTAAAAGTTCAATAGGTAGTACACACAACACAATCTACAACTTCACCCTTTATTAGTGTTGCAAGTCACCCTTTATACACTATTACACCCAGTTCAGACGAATAGCAACATTGCAACACAAAATCCACAAGCTGCCACAAACTCAAGGTTCTCAGGTTTCACTATAGTATGGAAATGAGGGAGGCGGGGCTACAGTTTTTGGACAGAATTTCTTTGAAAACTGGGGCATTCTTTTGTAGGGGGAATTTTTTTTCAAAACATTTCGATGTGATAATTAATATAACTAGATTGAAATTTTAGTCATGTCTATAACTTTTTACATCATATTTAACTTTCTTAGAATGCAACATGCATATGTAAATTTTTGTCAAAGGGTTTATTTGTAGTAGTAAAAAGAATTGTTTCCCCTTCCTTGGAGTGAGCTCTTCCAGATCGTGGGAAGAACGTCTCTACTTGTAGCTGTTTACTTCATTCAGAATGGAATATTTCCAGCTTAAATTGTCATGTTTGTGGTAGGATTTTGGACTTTTTGTGAGTAATACAATTTACTATGCTAAAAGACACTGTTATGTGGTATTGCTTTTATATTTTCACTTGAAAAAGATCGTTTTGAGAAACATGTATATGCGAGCACATGTTCCGAGCTCGCCGAATTTCTGATAGTAACGTAACGTTAACTACTAGTACTGGCTCATATTTCCGACATGATACATGTTCCTAAATACAACTTACATTTAAAAAAGAGGTAATCTGTTCCTCACAAAGGGACAAGTACGATGATTCAGTAAATCTGTTGTACGTTTGGTGTCAGTGAAGTTTTTCCCATGCATGAGAGCAAACTTGCACCGTGGTGCATACCGGCAAAAAATTAGTTGCACGACACCAAATTTACTTGCACCAAGTTGCACACAGAGGGGTATTTCGACCCCTGCACCCTGTCCCTGGTTACAAGGTTTGCACTTTTGTCTGACTCGTAGTGTCGTACCTGAAAGACTTTCTGTATCTGTATAGCCGGTATAACCGCCCTTGGGCGTAACACACCAGCTTCTGTATCTGTATAGCTGGTATAACCGGCCTTCGGCGTAACACACCAGCTTCTGTTCTGTATAGCTGGTATAACCGCCCTTCGGCGTAACACACCAGCTTCACAGGCACGCGGTGCGGGGGCAGCTGGCTACATTTACACCGAACGACATGTTACACCTAACCTTTAAACAATGTTCAAAACTATCTAGTGACAATACCCCTACTGTACTTGGTGACAGCGAGTTCCACTCTACGATAGTACCAGAAAGACTTTACTCCTGTTTTCTGCAGTATGTGATTCATGATGCTGAGACTGTATTCTTTTAGCTTGCGAAGTTGCAGGTTTCTTGTGTTTTGTATAAAAAGGTTTGCATTTTTGTCTTGTAGAGTCGCACCAGGACTCAGGAAATTTTATTAAAACTTTCCTAGCCTTGGTTGATAGAATATTCTTCAATCAGTGACTGTTTTTAAAGGTAAAGACACATACCTCCAAATCCGTGATCAAGATGTACAGTTTACATCGAAATTTGGAGGTACCTTTTTACCTTTAAAAACAGTCACTGATTGAAGAATATTCTATCAACTGCATATCTGACGTGACTTATGAATCTCTACGATTTCCTAACCCCCTTAACAAACAGAACATTGGTAGTTAAATGGCTAACTTCACTGTGCTTAATTTTCTACACAGACAGATAGACATTAGCCCAAAACAAGATTTCCTCCTTTTCCCTTAAAGTCGTTCAAACCCGATTTCTTCCTTCTGTCGTTCAGAGCTGGAGAACATGCAGACAGCGACCCAGAAAATGATGGAAGAAAAGAGCCGTGCGGAGGAGGAGGCACGGATGCTCGAGCGGAGGCGTATCGAGGCCGAGCAGGAGAAGGCACGCCTGGAGGAACTGGCATCGAGGGAGGCTGCCGAGAAGGAAGAAATCGTACGTACACAAGTCGTCTTAAGATGTATGCTTCTTAGCATGAAAGCTCATCTGTGTTGGTACATTCCATAATAGAAAGTTTATTGCAAATTCATGCCCGAACTGTAGTTGCAAGGACATAGGACATGATAAAATAACAGAAAGGAAGTTTGTACTTTAGTTCAACACAATCAGATCATTGCTCACCTCGAATTTTACTTGAGTCACCAGCTCAGAGTAATTGAAATTGAATCACTTCACTCCTGAAGAAGGTTGACGGATGTGTGACTGAAAATTCGAGTTGGGCAACGATCTAATTGTTTTGAACAAAAGTACAAACTCCATTACGTTGGATACTTGTATAGTTCGTTCTTTTTTCAACATTTCATTTCATTCTGACAGACTCTGTCCTGACCCCCGATTGGGGACTGTCACATCAGTTACCATCCCTGTCTGTCAACGATATGATTACTTTTACAAAACGTTCGTAACCTTACACACGACAAGTGTTCATGACTCTTGCTGTCTCTTTCTCAACCAGAATGTTACACGTAGGTCTAGTCTCAGAGTTCTGGACAGTGTTCAGGTCAGCTCCTTCGTTTGACAGGATTTTGCTGCTCATGACGGACAAATATCATAACAAAAGAAATAAATTATGAAAAACAAAAATAATAAACAGGCAGGAGTGCTTTGTGATGTGACAGTACCCGTTTCACCTCCTGCAACAAAAGATGAAGTAAAGTCTGTGAACTTAACCCATCTATCCCCATGGCAACAGGCAGGTGTCCCGATCAGTGTGTTACTCACAAAACAGTTATGACGAAAACAGCAGGTAGTTCTTGATGTGACAGTCCCCGTCTCAACTCCTTACAACAGAAGAAAAAGTAGAATTTCAAGTGTGAAGTTAACCCATCTGTTACCATGGCAACAGGCGCGGATGCAGGCTGCGCTGGAGGAGGAGACGAGGCGTTTGGAGCAGGAGCGTCAGGAGCGGGAGGAGGACTCCAAGAAGTGGCAGGCTGAGGTTCGACAAACTTCAACTTTCATTTTCTACTTACAAAAATGACTTTCATTTTCTACTCACAAAAACGTAGCTTATGTAGTATAGTCTCCCTAACAAGCATGGAATCTAACATCTTAGAAATAGTCCTAACATAAGATGTTCAACTTTCTCTATTACACAAAAATGTAGCTTACGTAGTGTAGTCTCCCTAACAAGCATGGAATCTGACAACTTAGTAGTCGTAATAGCCTTAACATATAAGATGTTCAACTTTATCTGTTACTTGCACAAAAATGAAGCTCAATATGTAGTATAGTCTCCCTAGCAAGCATGGAATCTAACAACTTACTAACAGAGAATGTTCAACTTTATATAGTCAGAAAATTGTAGAGTCTCAGTTTGTCTAACAAGCATGAACTCTAACAACTTAGTAGTAGTAACAGTCATAAAATGTTCAACTTCATGTAGTCGTAACAGTCCTAACAGAAATGTTCAACTTTATCAAGTCTATAGTCACAAAAATGTACAAAAATATCTTACAAACCATGAACCCAAGTTTAAGAATGAACTGTTGTACTAAGGACAGAACAGCATTTTGAAGCTTTAAATGTCTCCTTGTCTTTGTGATGCTGATCCCTCTTTCCCTCCTTGGTAATTTGTTTCTCTCCTGACTAGGAAGACTTGTTCTCTCATCTTGTCTCTCTCTCTCTCCCTCCCTTCTGCCGTTTGCTCCCCTGCCTAACTAAAGTACCATAAAGCCGTAGAGGAGCAAAGAGCTACGGAGGAAAAGCTGCTGTTTTTGGCCAAGGATCACCAACAACAGCTAGCCAATAGGAACGTCCATGTAAGCCTTTCTCAAGCACGTCGGCAGAACGTACTGCACCTGCACGAAACCCGTAATGTATTGTGCATAACACTTTGGCAGAACGTCTCATATAAAAAATTAAGGTTGTATTAGAGCATATAAGGTTGACAGCCTGTCTGTAGTTTTCAGATGTTGTATAGGAAAAGATATCGTCTGCAACAGGCAAAATTTTGATGCAACGTTGACCAAACATCCAACAGAAAACGTGAAAAATCAGGGTTTTGCGCAGGCGCAGTACGTTCTGCCGACGTGCTCCTCTCTCTGTCTTTCCCTTCCTTTTGCACTACTGTTAGGGTGGCTAGAACACAAGCTACGGACCACACTAATCTAATCTCCTATCTTTATCTATCTACAAGACAGTATCAAAGTATATACTATTTAGGGATTTTCTTCTTACACAACCAGTAAAGTTCTCACCTGCTTACGTTTCGATGTCTGTCAGACACCTTCCTCAGAGCTTCTGACTGCAGTTCTGGATACTGGTTGTGTAAGAAGAAAATCCCTTTATCCTATGTTCTACCAACCTGATGAAATTATTCACTGAAGACAGTATCAAATTGGCAAGACAGTATCAAATTGGCAAGACAGTATCAAATTGGCAAGACAGTTTCAACTTGGCAATGCAATATCCAGTGCGCCACTGTAGTTTAGCTGGTGAAAAAAAAAAAGATACGGGTACAGCAAAGAAAGCCCAATAAAAACGCCTAAAACCACATCAAAAATACGCCAAAACCCGAATCTCTGCTTGGAGAGTATCACCAATTCATTTTTCTGGGCTCTCACACATTAAGAGGAAAAATCTTGCAATTGGACAAGAGAAAAACAGAGGAAAACTTGAATCTGACTATATTCACCGCCTGAAACTGTTTGTACCTACACACAAATTTTCCCTGAGACTCTGTTTCCAAATTGTTGATCTTCCAGTTTGGCAATTTTTTTTCACATCTAAGAACCAAGAGATTGTGTTGGTGTGGCCAGAGCGTTGTCGGCACCCTTTCAACATTTGAAAAGTCGTTGCAAGTTTACTTCTGTTCGCTTCCTTTTTTCCCCTCTCCATCCCTTCTGTGCTTGCAATAGTTTGGTGTTGCCTCCATGGTGGCTGAGTTGTGTTCTGTTACACAGTGCCACTGCTAGGACTCTCAGGAGTCAAGTATGTGTTTAAAACTCACATGTATCACAGGCGGTGTATTCTCACCTCGATCACGAAAGTACAAAAAAAACATAATTCATAATTTTATGATCATCATACCTCAGACTTTTCTTATGAACATATCATCTCTTTTCTCAATTGTTTATCAATTCTTCAACTCACATGGATGCACTGTGATTTTGATAGAACACTGTTAGTCAGTGGTGAAATAAGGGTGGAAAAGAACCATTTTAAATATGCTTCTATCAATAATGAAGTACATGGTTTAAAACCTCATGTGGTGTATAACCACCTACATGTACAAGTAGGTACAATAAATGTATGTGTTGTAGCAGGTGGTCCTTCCCTGAGAAAGATCCATCAGCAGTACTGTTGTTCTCTTCATTTCAATCTAATCTACAATGATTGAATCCCCCCTCTCATGATCATGCCAATGACCCCCCCTACCAAGTTCCACAGTCTGTGGTAATAAATGCCCCCCCACACACACACCACCAAGTCCAACAGTTGTGACTTTCCACATTTCTTACAATGGGATTTCACCCTCCAGTCCCAAAGTTGAAAGTTGTAATGCCAATCACCCCCCCCCAGTTCCACAGTACTACTGTTGTAATGATAAATGAATGTTCCCTGATTGTAACAATGAGATTCCCCCGTCCCCACAGTTCCAGCGTGCGATTGAGGAGCAGCAGGAGCTAGAGAAGAAGCTTGTGGAGGCGACGCAGACGTCCACGGCGCTGCACGTGGCGGAACACGAGGAGGGCGAGGAGAACTACACCAGCCTCGACCTGGAGAACAACAAGGACATCACCAACGCCGGGTCCGAGGAGGACCGCGTCCCCTTCGCAGACAAGAACAAGATGATGAAGGACAAGCTCAAGGTTCGTAGCACCTTAAGGAACTTTTCTTCATCTGTATCGAGTTACATGTACTGGGGAAAAGTCTTGTCTTAAGACACACAACAAGATGATGAAGGACAAGCTCAAGGTCTGTAGCATCTTAAGGAACTTTTCTTCATCTGTATCGAGTTATGTGTACTGGGGAAAAGCCAGCACGTCGGCAGAACGTACTGCGCCTGTGCAAAACCCTGATTATTCATGTTTTTCGTTGGATGTTTGGTCAACGTTGCATCAGAATTTTCCCTGTTGCAGACGACATCTGAAAACTACAGTCAACCTTATATGCTCTAATACAACCTTATATGAGACGTTCTGCTGACGTACTATGCACAATACATCACAGGTTTCGGGCAGGTGCAGTACGCTCTGCCGACGTGCTGGAAAAACTTTGTATTAACCCCCCTCTCCTGTCCCCCCCCCCCCCACAGGAGTTGGGCAAAGAGCTGGAGATCGCGAAGGACGAGAACAAGCTGACGCGCAACGACCAGCTGAACGCGGAGAACGTGAAGGCCGGCCGCGACAAGTACAAGACGCTGAAGCTGATCCGCATGGGCAACACCAAGCAGAGAATCGACGAGTTCGAGGCTTTGTAAAGTTGTAGATAACAATCAGTAGATATGGGGGAGAATGCAAATCTGTAACCAAGCACACACCGACGCATTTGTATAGAAATCACAGCCGCGGAAGTCCTGTCAAAACCTCGATATTGTACTACTTCAGGACAAACTTAAGGTTGCTGTTTGGGTAATACTTTTCTTGAGACGTGGGCGGTAACATCTTAAAGGAAGAGAAGGTCGTGTGGAGGTCGTCGCGTTTGCCTGCTTTCCAGCAAAACCATGTAGGGAAAACAAGGCAAGGGGCCAAATGCATTATGGGCTAGGTGTATGCAAATGAGGTGTATGCAAATGAGGGCGTGGAGCAAAATTCAGAAAAAAAAAACTACTAGTGCTGCCTTGATTCCTAATGATATGAATTAATAGTGACTACAGCCTTTTGGAAGCTGTGCTACTTAATAAGTAACAATAGAATGTTGTACAACTTGAGTCTTAGAAAGAGAGAATACTTAAAGATGCTGATTTAGAAGGACTAAGTCTATAAGAGGATTGTTTGCTATATTCTTTATATATTCCTAGCTTGTTGATTTTCCCGTTTGACTAGCAGACAGACTATGAGAACAGATTGATGAGGATATATTTGCTGTAAGTTTAGAGTACGTTCCTGGGCGCAGTGTGTATAAATTTAGCATCATTCTATTATTAGTCCATCCTCTGTTGCCTCGATCTATCCTCAATTTACTTTTGTAAGCTAATCGATGAAATAATGATGTCGTTTCTTGACGGTAGCGTCTCGTGATAAGGATGATTCGATTCTGTAGCAATGAGGTTGGCATTTTTTTTTCCTGTAGCTAGGTTTCTGTTCATTTTGTACCGATAATACATACAGTTTTCTCTCCCCGTAGTGGTGAATCTGGTCAGGTTGGGAAAAGGGTGTATAAAAACTTGCGCAGTGTGTTGTGAACTATGAGCCGCTTCACGGTTTTAACTGCGCATGCACGAGGTCAAAGGTGGAGGCCCCTCACTCGTAAACAGCTCTTGTCTACACCATGCTTGACGCCGGGTTTTGTTTACGTCTCGGGCCTTCAACTTTGACCCGTGACCCTCCGTGGAACCCACAAGCGCAGTCTAAGCCGTGAAGCCGGCTACTCCAGGCTTGTAGGCTGGGAACGAGGAGCGCAAACTGCCTTAAGTCGCTCACGAGTGTTGGTGTTGGTGGGACGGATCCTCTGTGCTTACTGCTGCTGGGGAGCCATTCTTACTGCGCAGGCCAGTCTTTGTAGAAAAAGGGTTAAAGGCTTTAAGGCCCATTCACACTGGGTGGAGATCGTCGGGCAACCGGGGAGCAACCAAAAACCATCGAGAGATCACTGGAAGACCTTGGAGGTCATTTAAAGGTCAAATATAAGATTGTAAAACCCTGCAGGTCATTTAAAGGTCAAAGATCATTGGAAGACCTTGGGGGTCATTTAAAGGTCAAAGATCATTGGAAGACCTTTGAAGCCATTTACAGGTCAAAGGTCATTGGAAGACCTTGGAGGTCATTTGAAGGGCGTTGAGATCATTTGAAGACCTTTAAGTGCTTACTGTCAGAGCGACCGTTGAAAGAAATCTGTCGCATGTTTGGATGCTCGGCGGTCTTGCCCGTGTGGACTTCAGGCGAGGTTGATTGTTACGTTCTTGTACTTATTACCAGGTTCGGACACGCTAAAATTCCGGCGCGAGAGTGGTGTCAGCTGCAGCCTAAGTCTGCCAGAAGAGTGGTCTGACCAGATGAGGAAAACTTCAAATAGCGGTTACGAAGCAAGGGGAGGGAACACCGTTTGGAGTGCGAAGTGTTGTTTAGACAAATTTTCCAAGCCTCCACCAGGCCTCCCTAATGGGCTATGGACAGTAAAACTCGGCAAAAATAGGGTGAAGAATTGTCCAGGGGAGTGAGTTCCCAGTAAGGGTAACATTGCCCCTTACCTGCGTGGCCAAACTACCCTGACAAATTATTCTCCCTGTTTGGCGAAATTTTGCTGTTTTTCAGCCCGCGTTGTTAGCCTGGTGGAGACTGGAACATCCCGTGTTTCTGATTGGGACCAAGCGTGGCTGGTTGAGTAGAATGGCTCCCTGGTGTCTGAGTTACTGTGTAACATGTTTTTGTGCATCTTTGTACCGAAAATAATTGAATCCCCAACACCAGACAGGCTTGGGTGGTGGGTGTCTAGGTGTCGTCACAAGCACAAGAAACAGCAAAGCGTCATTTTGACCGAAGTCGCAAGGGTAAATTTGGTGCTGCCAGGTGTCCAAGTACACAAAAGTAGCCTGCAAAATATGTAATTACACAAGTTGTGTTGTTCACATACATTGTATTCCTTCCTCATATAGCTACAGTAGATATTTCTTCGTGCACTCTTGTTAGAATACTTTTGTCTCCTTTTTCCGAGTTATTTAAAGGTCCTAGTTGATATTGAAGAATGAGAGAAGTATTAAAAGCACTGACTACTACTTAATACTAAATCTGCGAGAGGATAATTCTGATGTTTTCTAGGTAGCTTATTTTTGGATCATTCATTGCACATGTATCCATTGGTTGGGGTAATAAAAAATCCTTCTGATTGTACCAACTGGTCACTGTGGTTGTTTTTGTCTCATGATCAGACCTGTTAATAGTGGAAACATTTGCAATACTATTATCCTGTGAGTTGTGCAATTTTCTTTTACCGGATCATTATAATTTCAATAGCCCATTTCCTTGTTTTTTTTCAACGTTTTATAATGTAGGCTATCATAATTCACTTTTGTTCTCGCATTTGTAAGGTTAGAATTGCAAGTAAGCAGACAAAAACATAAAATAAAGCCGAGCACACGTTTAGCCCACTAGACGACCAGAGAGACGCCCTAGATTGTAATGTTCTTTCTTCTGAAGCTTTTTAACAATTCTGGATGACAGGTTATCCTGGGAAATGGCTTTTTAGCGCCAATAGTGGACTACACAATAGCGCCTCTAGCAGTTTACTTCTGAAGTGCAGCGTCAAATACAGGACAAAAGCCGTAGAGGCCGTTGACTTTGGTTGTGACCCCCCCCCCCCTCCCTACAAAAGTGTATCTATGCAAGGAGGTCTCCCCTCTAATCTCCTTGATCTATGATATCATTTATGTCTCTACAGCACACGTTTAGCTCACTAGGCGACCAGACAGACGCCCTAAATTGTAATGTTCTTTCTTCTGAAGCCTTATGATAATTCTGGATGACAGGTTATACTGGGAAATGGCTTTTTAATCCATATTCCATACGCAAACTGCGTTTAATGAACTTTAAAGTGGTCATGAACTTTCGCGCCAACAGTGGACCACACAATAGTGCCTCTAGCAGTTTACTTCTGAAATGCAACTGGATTTGCATTGTGTTTTACGACAGGCGTGTGTTTTACGGCAGTGCTGATATCGACCAGTGCGCATGCGCTGACCGGTTGACGACATGTCACGATCATGTGGATTTGATTCACAAGAATGACAACTTCTCCTGTTATTTACGTACATTTCGTCATCATGGAGTGATTTTAGCATTTGTCTTCGGAACCTGCAGACTTAGAAGGTAAGCAGTTTCGTCCTGGTAGCTTTTAGATGCCCACAGATCTCACAGGGTCGAGTTATTGGGGGTATTTTAGCGGCGACGTTCAGAAATAAATATTTGTCCCCTCCCATTTTTGATTTGCCAAAACGCTGAAGTATGAAATGTCCTGATTATATATGTGCGTATACTTTTGCTATGTTATGTATCAGACAATGCCGTTTCATAACTTGTAGGTGCTGAGATGCAGTCAAAATTATTATGTACGAGACAGCGTGTTCAAGGTTCTGTATAAATTTGTTGTCTAACATGAGATCTGTCTGTCTATCCACAAGAATCTCACAAGTCAAAGAAAAAGCTCATCAGGTCACTAGTTTTTTGTATAATTTGGGAGGGAAAGCAAGAACCTGAAAAATGTGTGTGTGTGTGTGTGTGTGTATGTGTGTGAATTGTGAGTGTGTGTGTGAATTGTGAGTGTGTGTGTGAATTGTGAGAGTGTGTGAATTGTGAGAGTGTGTGTGAATTGAGAGTGTGTGTGTGTGTGTGTGTGTGTGTGTGTGAGTGTGTGTGTGTGTGTGAATATTGAGACATGAGCGTGTGAATTGTGTGTGAATTGAGTGTGTGTGAATTGAGAGTGTGTGTGTTTGTGGTACATTATTTACGTGTGCACATGAGAAACTTGTATGAATCAAAGGCAGATTACAACAATGCAGTTACTTCCGGACATGGGTCCATGGAGACCATGTGAAAGTGGATTGTTTTACATTCTTTTGTGTCTTTCTTCTCCTACCTGCATATTGCATGTCATGCCTATTAACAACAAGCAGTCAAACGCAGGATTCAAAACGTTGTTGCTTAATTGTTGTTGTTGTCCTTGCTTAACGTCTAATATCTTGCTAGACGTGGTCTCTTGGTGCTAGTATGGGTGTGGTTCAGTTCAGTCTCTAGGTTTTTAACTCTTGTCTTGGTGCCTAATTGTAAGAAATAATTTTATGCCTATATATATATATTTTAGTATTTAAAATGTTTATCATTTATTGTTTAGAAATGGAAGATTTTGCAGTTAGATAAAACTACAAAATGTAGTTATGCATTCCTGCCTAGTTCTCAGCTGTGTTTAGAAGTGTAGCTGTATGTTCAACCCTCTAAACCTTCTCATGTTTTCAGACAACATTCTAGCACAACGGATACGCATGTTAAAGGCCCAGGACTCGAATAACAAAAGTGACGTAGTTAGCGGAAACATAAACTGTCCGTCATTCTATTAGCGGACAAACTGTTTGCACAAGTAAACAGTTCGGCTATATCACACTACTTACCCCAATTCAACCTCCATTCCTTTATCAGGCGTTCTGCAATTAGTCGCACAAAGCATGGGTTTTCCCATTTGAGTTATAGTTGTAATTGCTGGATAGCAAATGTGAAGGTATCCCTACAATGTGCTGTGCCTATAGAACTGGGCCGTGTATGGGGAGGGAATTAAAAAGCTGCCTTTGTCCGTGGGTTTGTCTGGGCGCGTAATGGATCCAGATAATCCACAATAGCCTGACGTCAGCGCGCTGGGAATGACACCAGGACTCCCGATCGGCCGGGTCATTAATCAGGGATAAACCACCGCGTCTATGCGAACAGGTGGGCTCAGTTGTCGCTGTTTTCTCGGCCGTTCCCAGAGTCCGTTATTTACACGTCTTGGAGACGAGACGGAAACACAGAACGAAGGAAGCCACTCCTAAGAGTGAGAGGTTAGATCTTGGTAGGTTTGTGCTCGCTCACAACAATATTAGGTTAGTTCTTAGCATAATTGGGTGCAATATTTGTTATATAACTAACAAAAGAGCTTGCACTTGCAGCTTGTGTAATTACATATACATGTACATATATAAGACTGAGGCACTCTTAAGAGTGAAGGTTAGATCTTGGTTTGTGCTCGCTCACACTCACTCACTATCTGGGTTAACATCTGTTGTAACAATATTAGGTTAGTTCCTTATTTGCATTATTGGGTGCAATATTATAACATAATGCTTTGTTATGTAACTCACAAAAGAGCTTGTGTAGACTAAGGCACTTCTGACAGTCAGAGGTTAGATCTTGGTACATATAAAATGTAGGTGTGTGCTCACTACAGTATGATATTAGGTTAGTTCTTAGCATTGTCAGGTTCACTATTACATGTATTACATTTGCTTTATTTTTTGTATACATATAAATATCACGAAAGAGCTAGCAGCTTGTGAAAGAGTGTGGTTGTGGATTTTGTGTGGGAATGTTTGTGTGTGGAACCAAGGTGGTACATGATATGCATGCATGTATGTGACATGATGTGGGTGTTTGACAGTTTACTAAGTTTGGTGTCAAGAAAATAGATCGTCATGTTACTGTTTATTAGTCTAAAGTTGCAAACTAGTTTGAGACAGCTTCAAATTGTGATAATAGGAAATTCTGTTGGGTTTGTTATTTACCGGTATGTTTACAGCATTTATTAAACTCCCTGAAACTTGAAGGTTTGTCCTGAATAAAGGCGACATGGACGGCACAGCTAACGTTTGTTTGTTTGTTTGTTTGTTGTTCCAGAAGACCCTACCAGCACAGACGTTACACTAAGGATGGTCCTGAATAAAGGCGACATGGAAGGCACAGCTAACATTTGTTTGTTTGTTTGTTTGTTTGTTTGTTGTTCCAGAAGACCCTACAAGCCCAGACGTTACACTAAGGATGGTCCTGAATAAAGGCGACATGGAAGGCACAGCTAACATTTGTTTGTTTGTTTGTTTGTTGTTCCAGAAGACCCTACAAGCCCAGACGTTACACTAAGGATGGTCCTGAATAAAGGCGACATGGAAGGCACAGCTAACATTTGTTTGTTTGTTTGTTTGTTTGTTTGTTTGTTGTTCCAGAAGACCCTACAAGCCCAGACGTTACACTAAGGATGGTCCTGAATAAAGGCGACATGGACGGTACAGCTAACATTTGTTTGTTTGTTTGTTTGTTTGTTGTTCCAGAAGACCCTACAAGCTCAGACGTTACACTAAGGATGGTCCTGAATAAAGGCGACATGGACGGTACAGCTAACGTTTGTTTGTTTGTTTGTTTGTTTGTTTGTTTGTTGTTCCAGAAGACCCTACAAGCTCAGACGTTACACTAAGGATGGTCCTGAATAAAGGCGACATGGACGGTACAGCTAACGTTTGTTTGTTTGTTTGTTTGTTTGTTTGTTGTTCCAGAAGACCCTACAAGCTCAGACGTTACACTAAGGATGGTCCTGAATAAAGGAGACATGGACGGTACAGCTAACGTTTGTTTGTTTGTTTGTTTGTTGTTCCAGAAGACCCTACCAGCACAGACGTTACACTAAGGATGGTCCTGAATAAAGGCGACATGGACGGTACAGCTAACGTTTGTTTGTTTGTTTGTTTGTTTGTTTGTTGTTCCAGAAGACCCCACCAGCTCAGACGTTACACTAAGGATGGTCCTGAATAAAGGCGACATGGACGGTACAGCTAACGTTTGTTTGTTTGTTTGTTTGTTGTTCCAGAAGACCCCACTAGCTCAGACGTTACTCTAAGGATGGTCCTGAATAAAGGCGACATGGACAGTACAGCTAACGTTTGTTTGTTTGTTTGTTTGTTTGTTTGTTGTTCCAGAAGACCCCACTAGCTCAGACGTTACACTAAGGATGGTCCTGAATAAAGGCGACATGGACAGCACAGCTAACGTTTGTTTGTTTGTTTGTTTGTTTGTTTGTTTGTTGTTCCAGAAGACCCCACCAGCTCAGACGTTACACTAAGGATGGTCCTGAATAAAGGCGACATGGACGGCACAGCTAACGTTTGTTTGTTTGTTTGTTTGTTGTTCCAGAAGACCCTACCCAGGCACAGACGTTACACTAAGGATGGTCCTGAATAAAGGCGACATGGACGGCACAGCTAACGTTTGTTTGTTTGTTTGTTTGTTGTTCCAGAAGACCCCACTAGCTCAGACGTTATATAAGGATGGTCCTGAATAAAGGCGACATGGATGGTACAGCTAACGTTTGTTTGTTTGTTTGTTTGTTTGTTTGTTTGTTGTTCCAGAAGACCCCACCAGCTCAGACGTTACACTAAGGATGGTCCTGAATAAAGGCGACATGGACGGCACAGCTAACGTTTGTTTGTTTGTTTGTTTGTTGTTCCAGAAGACCCTACCCAGGCACAGACGTTACACTAAGGATGGTCCTGAATAAAGGCGACATGGACGGCACAGCTAACGTTTGTTTGTTTGTTTGTTTGTTTGTTGTTCCAGAAGACCCCACTAGCTCAGACGTTATATAAGGATGGTCCTGAATAAAGGCGACATGGACGGTACAGCTAACAGTGCTCCTAATGGGGAGGAGATGGAGATAGAGGAGGAGTTTGGTACGGAGGAGGAGGAGGAAGAGGCTCATGAGGAGCTCCCCACTGCCCTACATGTGGTGAATGTACCCGACGAACTGTTCGGGGACCTGGCTGTCAGGGTAAGGACTTTACTCCGTGTGGTTTTATAAGGTGCCGTAATTCACTTTGTCTGCATTGTAGATAAATTTGACTCTGGTGAGACTAGGATCGTGTCACTTCTTCTCTCCATCTGGATCTGTCCTACGCTGTCGTCTGTGCAGTTTGCTCTGACAGTCAGATTTAGAGTCCGATCATGTCAGCGATTAATATTAGAGCATCCTCACAAGTCACAGCCCAAATTATCATTGTTCAGGCCACACCAATTTAACTTGTTGGATCTTGGAATTGCTGCTTCAAAAAATCGAAATGTAAAAAAAAATAATTCGACCCACAGGCTCTGACCTTGAGGCCGCCAATGACCATAATTATGACATCAGTACTATTGCCATTCTGTTAAATAGAATCAATAAAAGCCATTATCCTCAAGCAGAGGTGGAAATAAGATCATAGGCTATGAAAAGGGCAATATAAAATTGCTAGTAGTAATGTATTGTCTTTGTTTTGTTTCGCTGTATGATATCAGAGTCCCCCCCCTTTCCAGCCTATTAATTTTTCACCCGCTCGCTTCATATTTTTCCTGAAAAAATCCGAGAACCAACAAATTAAATTGGTGTGGTCTTATCATGAACCGTATCTGGTCTTGTTATTTACAATTAGCCTTTGAGCATTAGACCTGGTAATTAACTTGTTAATTACACCATGTCATGATTCCAATCGATGTCCTCCATGACCGTGTATATTCATTAGGGGACAGCTCGTTAAGCTAATGAGCATGATGACCTGATTATTTTTCTGGTCCCCGCGGCTCTTGGTGCACCTGACTGCTCAATGTGCTGTAAATCAAGTGTGATTGTTCAAATTATCAATTCATTTGTAGTCGGAAGCTTTTTGAATTTTTCTTTTCTTTTATTGGTAAAACAATATTAGGCCACACCAAATTATTTCCTTGTTCTCGACAACATTTCAGGGTGAAAATAGATAAAGTGGACATCAAAAACACAGAGGGCAGGAGGAAAACTTGAACATGACTGTCAGTATTTACTCCATAAAACTGGGTACACTAAGACATAAACCTGGTCCTCAGGCTTTGTTTTTTTATTATGTTTTTTAGTTATGAATATTTTTTTTAATCTGAAAAAAAACATTAAATTGGTGTGGCCTAAATCTTGACTAATGTATTTCCCCTTTGCAAAGTCAAAAGAAGCTAGCTAGCTCCACTAAAACGAGGGCAGGCTGTAGTAATGTCAGAAAAGGTCGCTAAAGCTAATGCCGCCATTGAAAGCATTGACACATTTCATTTCAATTTCTCAGTTATTAGTATTCCCCAACTCACTCCAAACACACATTTACATTCATCGTTCACATATTATACAGTCAAAAGTCATCCAGGCTTTTAAATCATCAGCATCGGTTTTAAAGAAATCGTGACGTTTGTATACGTAGGAGGAAGTGTGACCTCTGCTAGCAGATCCTTATATTCCTGGTGACGCAGATTGTCGCTTATCTCTGAAGCGAAGGTAAACGCCCAATTACAGCAGCAGTTAGTCACGCCGCCTCCATCTACCGGTCTAGCAGGCAGGAACAACTCAGTCTCCGGTTACAGAAATAAGCCATTTTCCTGTACTTTGTCTAACTTTTGTTTCCTATTGGACTATCAGAAATTTGTCTTTACTTTATTCACATATCAATTAATAGTCTGCATAAATTATCAATTAATTATAAACCTGCGGTTCCTAATACGACGAAAGGTTACTAGTAAGTGGATGCTACCTGAAACGTCTGACTGTTTCCAAAATCATGTCCAGTTGCTTGAGTAACTGTTTTGGGCGCATTTTCCTGTATCCTGTGGATTTGCGCTGTGTAGGTTGAGGTGGTGGAAGTGATACATGGTCAGGTATCAGTTTACTTAAGAATATCTGAGAACCAGAGAAATAACTTGGTTCTGCCTGAACTGTTTTACAATCATCCAGCGCGTCATCAGAGTGCTCTTTGCCCAACCCGGTGTCACAGTGACGTCTTTATTTCCTCCCCAGAACGCGTTCGAGGGCCTGTTCATGTCCTACAGTCAGCGAGCCTCCTTCTCCTACCTGAAGAGCTTTCGGCGTGCGAGGGTTTACTTCCCGACGTCTGACGACGCGGCGAGGGCGAGAGTGGAGCTGCACCACAAGGAGTTCATGGACAAGGAGCTAAAGGTGTATTTTGTGCAGGTGAGGCAAGGCGGTTGGCACTTTTCTTCTTCATTTACAACATATTAATGTAACAAAATACTTGTTCTGCACAACGTAATTTCATCAGGTTGGTGAATGATTCTTAATACACAACCACTTAAATCATGAATAATTGCAGAATACTGAAATTGAGTATTTTGAAACTGTGTTTTTTATTGTTGACTTAATATTTTAGAGAACAAAATGAATTTTGATATCCAAGCTGTTTAGTCCACAAATTTAGGGTACAGAAAATGACAGGGTTAGAGTTGAGAGCTTGTAATCTGAGGTTTGGTGCAGGGGAGGATTTATCAGTGGAACCATCAGTAGGAGATTCAACCTCCCGTTTCCTCACAGTGGTACTGATGAGGGGATGATGGGTAGGGGTGCAGACGTCAATGGGAGGGGGAACAGCACTGGTCACGTTCTGGGGACTGTTCATGTACTGTTCGAGGGGAGGGACAATGCTGGGAACTGTTCATGTACTGTATGAGGAAGGGAGAGTGTTGGGGACTGGTCATGTACTGTCTGAGGGGAGGGAGAGTGTTCTAGGGACTGGTCATGTACTGTATGAGGGGAGGGAGAGTGTTCAGGAGACTGTTCTTGTACTGTCTGAGAGTAGGAACAATGCTGAGACTGTTCATGTACTGTATGAGGAGAGGGACAATTCTGGGGACTGTTCACGTACTGTCTGAGAGTAGGGACAATGCTGGGACTGTTCATGCACTATCTGAGAGGAGGGACAATTTTGGGGACTGTACATGTACTGTCTGAAAGGAGGGACCCCACCCAGACACACCCCACCCCCAGCCCAGGCATCTCTAACAGTAATCATGTGTTTTTGTTCTGTAGATGGAGCCCCCCAGCAGGGACACAGACCCCCACCTGCGCCCCCCCACCCCAGAGAAACAGTTCCTCATCTCGCCCCCTGCGTCCCCGCCCGTCGACTGGGAACCAATCACAGAGCAGCACCACGTGAACTATGACCTCCTGACAGCGCTGGCGCAGCTCTCACCAGGTCAGGCCTCACCAAGTTATCTCCTCACTTCTCAAACACTTTTATGTACTAGAAAGAAAATGCATAGTCAGCCAACCCCTCTAACTCTGTCCTGCCACTTGCTACAAAATGTAACCCAACACCACAGGGTGTCTCCTACAGCAACGGTTACCATGGTGACAGCTGTCTGGTCCAGGTCATTGACCTTATTTGTTTGGAACGGAAGCAGAGGAAACAGAGCAAAAACAATGTTTTTCTTCTGTTTTTGGATAAATACCTGTTCTACAGATTCTGTTAGTCACTGACAAAAAGTAGTGGGTGCTACTTGAAATGTCTGACAGTTTCAAAAATCTATCCAGTTGCTCGAGTAACTGTTTTCTCGTGTATCTCAGTACTACCTGGATGTCTAACCTTCATGAAACGCTAGAGCAGCAAATTCTCTGACAACCTTCAAAAGACTATTATCATAATAAGGGAACTTCATAGAACAATTATCAACTTAATGAAGTATGATTTTGTTTTGTTACTGTTATTGATTTATTTATGCATATACATGTATCTATTTTTTGTATTATTTATATTCTGTTTAGTTAGGGATTATTTGTATTATTTGTTTGCCCCCTGACACTCCTCCCAACTTTATTCTCGACCTCCATGAAAAGCGGCCTGAGCAGCCGATTGGAGTATTTTCGAGGTTAGATAAAGTCACGAACAAACAAACAAACCTTCTTGATGTGTTTGACCATGCAGGTGAGCCGCATGAGTTGATACCTGCCGAAGGTGACAAGCCGAGCATCGTGATCCACGTGTGTGAGGACACACCTGAGCAGCGCGCCATGGGGCTAGAGAAGCCACGAATCGTGCAGACCAGGAGACCCGACATCTCCGAGTCATGAGCCATCGCGTACCGGAAAAAGAAAACCTCATCCACACGAGGACAGGAGAGGGTTTACCATAGCCTGGTAAAACAGGGAAAACGTGCAAAGTACATGCTTCTTGTACCCCCTACTACAGCCTCTCCTCCAAAACTGTGCCAGAAATCCTGTGGAAAGACCTGTAAAATTTCTCGCTTGGCATTAAAAAACCTGCACACAGCAGAGGTGGTTAGGACATAAGAGTGTACAGAACAGGCATGGGTGTGTAGCTTAAGCTTCAACACTGGGGACTGTAGCTTAGAAAATACCTTTGTTAACCTTTAGCACACTGAAGTAGCCGTCTGGCCACCAAGTCTCTGTTGGTTACGGGGTTAGAAAGCAGGGAGAAGGTTAACCTTTAGCACACTGAAGTACATGTAGGCATCTGGCTACCAATTTTCGGTTGGTTATTGGGTTAGGCAGATGGCTTTTAATGGTTAACCAATGGTTTGCTAACCTGATACCAAACTTAATTCACACAGTGTACAGAACAGGCCACATGCATGTGTGTGTGCTTACAATAGGTCACGGCTTCAACACTGGCCTTAGGATGTGTTGGAAAATACAACTGTGAAGGTGCTCTCCACTCGAGGCAGTATTGGCACGACTTATTTATTAGCTGTGTTGGTAGGTCATTCTGAAACAAGTTTGAACTGTAATGTCCAACACAAGAAATTCTGTATCTGTATAGCCGGTATAACTGCCCTTCAGCATAACACACCAGCTTCTGTATCTGTATCTGTATAGCCGGTATAACCGCCCTTTGGTGTAACACATGTACACCAGCTTCTGTATCTGTATAGCCGGTATAACTGCCCTTCTGCATAACACACCAGTTTCTGGTTTTTCCACTGTTATAACACGAAAGAGTTACTGTAACAGAATAACCTGTATAACAATTTAGTCTTCTGCGAGATTGAGTGTGTGCATATTTATGTACTGTATATCTGTATATACTATCAGCTTACAAGTGTATTAAACACATAGTAGGGTGGCGTTACGGTAAGTCATTGTAGTGTAGAGTCAGAAAAAG
Organism: Branchiostoma floridae x Branchiostoma japonicum; assembly: GCA_013266295.2. Lineage (NCBI taxonomy): Eukaryota > Metazoa > Chordata > Leptocardii > Amphioxiformes > Branchiostomatidae > Branchiostoma > Branchiostoma floridae x Branchiostoma japonicum. The sequence goes on along the minus strand of CM023833.1, from coordinate 369,511 downwards.
GACAATCGGGAGGGAGAATTTTGGATGAAAGGAGTTGAGTAGAGAGTAGCTCTTGGTGAAGGACTGAGTCATGATGAAATCTAGAACTTCAATCTGTGTTTGTGGTTGGCCTCTGCCAGGCCTTCCTAATGGGTTATTTTATGGATAGAAAATTGGTAAGTACATGTAAGTAAGGGTAACATGTCATCTTCTAATTAACTATTTGGGCAAATGTTACCCTATGGAGCCCCACAAACTCCCCTCACAAATTGGTCCCTTTTCTGGCTGAATTTTACTAGATTTCAGCCTGCTTTGTTCAGTCTGATCATGAGTAGATTGTGGTGGTATAGATTGTGAATGGTGGGGGGTTCCTGTATGTTAATGATTAAGATATTCTGTTAAGCAGGGACTGTGAATAAGGTAGTGTGTACATGTAGTGTGTACATTTAGTGTGTAGTACATGCAGTGTGTAGTACATGCAGTGTGTACATGTAGCGTGTACATGTAGCGTGTACATGTAGCGTGCACATGTCGCGTGTACATGTATGTTGCAAATCTCTGAAATGGTGATTGCCAGTTTCTCAGGAACGAGTGGTTAAAGCAGCCCACTGGGTACAGCCTAGTCAGAAGGGCTGCGTACCGGTTCTGTGTACCGGTACAGTACCGTAAAAATCAATTAGGTACAGGTCCAAAATACTGAATCACTAGCACTGGTACATGACACAGAGGTGACCAAAGTGACATCTAGAAGGAGCATAACTAGTATGCAACAGGTCTTTCAAGGACAGCTAGAGTATTGTATGCAACAAGAAACAGTCCACGTGGTTCTGTTTTGTTTGAATAAGGCATAAGGCCGTCAAGTTCTGTCCTGTTTTATTTGATTAAAGATTCTGTCAAGTTTATTACTGTTTTTATTGTTATAAATTGTTCAGGTACAGGTACAGGTCCGGACATCATCCATATAACAAAATCAGTCTGGCCTAAGTGTAGAAGAGTGTTGGGGAAAGAGTATACTTAAATAATGTTTAGGTGAAGTCACAGCGATAAGTTAGTGGTGTTTGAATCATCACACCTTGTTTGAATGTTAACACCTGTTGCTATTAGGTTCATTGACTTCTGTATATAACTTACATGTAGGTTACTGTAGTGTATGTAGTCACAACAAAATGATGTATGTAGAAAAAAGCTGCCAGATATTAGTAAACACAATATTAAAAAAAAAAACAATAGTCGTGTTGACAAAGGCAGGTTCATGTGCAAAATTGTATTAAATCTTGCACAGTTTTAAGAGCAAATGTCTGTAAGGATCAAACAGTAGTGAGCGGGGTCAAAAAATCGATTTGGCTCATATTTTGCACAGTGATAGTACTTGGCCCACAACCCCTTGAAATAGCTTTCTTTCCGCTCAAAACCCATTGTTGCCATGGCAACAGCCCAATCAAGTTTGGGGGCCATTTTGACAGATTTTTGCGTCTCTACAACATAGAAATTGGCAAAGTTTAGGACGCGGTCACCGCCAACTGCTTTAACGTAACGACAAATACTTCAGGATATTATTAGACCAATTCCTTAACTTGTACAAAATAGGTGTGAAGTTGATGTACAGGCAGATTTCAGTCTTTGGGCAACCTCAAAGCAATACGATGTTTTAAGGCTGAAAAAATATAGGATTTTTGCCTAACTTTGCCTAACCTGTAAGTCTCATTAAGTAAAATATTTTTGCCTAAAATTTCTACCACATCTAGATACATCAAATAGCTATTAGATGAATGCTTGCAAAATTTGGGTTCTTGTTTTGTTAGCGTATGGCTGCCACCAGAAGTAGGTCACTTTTCGTGATTTTGGAAAAATGTGATTTTCTGCAAACTTTGAAATAGAGGATCTGCCAAACTGATATGATCCACCTGTTTATTTTTGTGTCAGATGTAGACCTATATGTTGTCTATCAAATGCATGCTTGGTAAAGTTTAGATGTTTTTTCAAAGCCGTGTATCTGTCCCTGAAAGTAGGCTATTTTTACATTAATCTCAAAATTTGGAGTTTTGGCTATCTTTGAGCATTATGTAAACAACAAAGTGAATTTTTATTTGGACTCAACCTTTTATCAGATGTGGATCATAGTGTTGTCTATCAACTGAATGTTTTTTACGGCTGTGTTTATGTTTTATAGCCGTGTGGCTGTCCCAGGAAGTAGGTCATTTTCTGCACTTGTCCCCAAATTCGGAGTTTGGGCTGTCTTTGAGCTTATGAAAACACCAATGAAAGTGAATTTTTTTTCAGACTCATCCTTCTACCATGTGTCTATCATAGTATAATGGCTATCACATGGGTGGTTTTGAGGGCTTGGTCTTTGTTTAATTGCTGTGTGGCTGTCCCAGAAAGTAGGCCATTCTTGACAATTGTCCCCAAATAATATTTATTAAAATATTTATTAGTCAACTAAGGATATGTCTAATTCATCATTCATACTGATTATAAAGATGACATACTGTCACCAAACGGTAAAGAGTGACCTCTTTTAACCCTCAAACCACCGTAGGTTTTTTTGCGACGAATCTTACCGTATGGGGTCAAAACTGACCCCATAATGTTTTGCACGAATACGGCTTTTAGTGTGACTCTTTTTGCGATTTCTATGTATGTATAGTTTCATTAATCTATGAGGGATAGTTTGACATGATTAGGTGTGAATAATTTCTGCTCATTATCATAATTTAAAGTAATTTAACAAGAGGCCCACAGGCAGCCATGTTGATGACCTTTGACCCCAATTCCATAGGCAACTTGGTCAAGAGTCATAACTATTGATATTCCTGATTCAACATTGAGGTCATTCAAAGCTTGAGGTTATGACAGCATAAAACTCAAGCAAACATATCATCTGGAAGAAATTTCGGTGACAACAAAAGACTCAGATGTGATAAAAATGCATAACATTTTGCTGGGGTCAGTTTTGACCCCACTGGACCGCGCATAAACTTTCTAGGATAACTCAATCAACAATGAGCCAATCTCAGTAAAAACGTATGAGAAGTTATAAGACATATATACAAACAAACTCATAGGCGGAATTTCGTTTTCAACAAGAAATATCGAAATGGCACATATTTATATACGCCTGGGGTCAGTTTTGACCCCATACGGTGGTTTGAGGGTTAAAGGACATGATATAGAAAACGGGCAAAACGTGACCTCTTTTCTAAGAAAGCTACCCAGAAATAAAATAGAGAGACGCTCAGAATAGATGAGTGTTCATTCGGTAGACATAAGTCCACATCTAATGTTGACAGAGATAACATTTTGTTTCACAGCAGAGAAAAGACTGCTAGATATATGCATTCAGGTGTGCAAAATATGAAATGTCAATTACAACAGCACTACACCTTTAAAGGAACCCAGTTTTCCAAAAAAGGAATTCAACAACAATATCCAAAATCTGAAAAGGTGTCAGGAAAAATAGTTGACTGCTGTCATAACCTCAAGCTTTGAATGACCTCAATGTTGAATCAGGAAAATCAATAGTTATGACTCTTGACCAAGTTGCCTATGGAATTGGGGTCAAAGGTCATCAACATGGCTGCCTGTGGGCCTCTTGTTAAATTACTTTAAATTATGATAATGAGCAGAAATTATTCACACCTAATCATGTCAAACTATCCCTCATAGATTAATGAAACTATACATACATACATAGAAATCGCAAAAAGAGTCATACTAAAAGCCGTATTCGTGCAAAACATTATGGGGTCAGTTTTGACCCCATACGGTAAGATTCGTCGCAAAAAACCTACGGTGGTTTGAGGGTTAAAAGAGTTCACTCTTTGCCGTTTGGTGACAGTATGTCATCTTTATAATCAGTATGAATGATGAATTAGACATATCCTTAGTTGACTAATAAATATTTTAATAAATATTATTTGGGGACAATTGTCAAGAATGGCCTACTTTCTGGGACAGCCACACAGCAATTAAACAAAGACCAAGCCCTCAAAACCACCCATGTGATAGCCATTATACTATGATAGACACATGGTAGAAGGATGAGTCTGAAAAAAAATTCACTTTCATTGGTGTTTTCATAAGCTCAAAGACAGCCCAAACTCCGAATTTGGGGACAAGTGCGGAAAATGACCTACTTCCTGGGACAGCCACACGGCTATAAAACATAAACACAGCCGTAAAAAACATTCAGTTGATAGACAACACTATGATCCACATCTGATAAAAGGTGGAGTCCAAATAAAAATTCACTTTGTTGTTTACATATGCTCAAAGATAGCCAAAACTCCAAATTTTGAGATTAATGTAAAAATAGCCTACTTTCAGGGACAGATACACGGCTTTGAAAAACCATCTAAACTTTACCAAGCATGCATTTGATAGACAACATATAGGTCTACATCTGACACAAAAATAAACAGGTGGATCATATCAGTTTGGCAGATCCTCTATTTCAAAGTTTGCAGAAAATCACATTTTTCCAAAATCACGAAAAGTGACCTACTTCTGGTGGCAGCCATACGCTAACAAAACAAGAACCCAAACTTTGCAAGCATTCATCTAATAGCTATTTGATGTATCTAGATGTGGTAGAAATTTTAGGCAAAAATATTTTACTTAATGAGACTTACAGCTCCTCAAAGTTAGGCAAAAATCCTATATTTTTTCAGCCTTAAAACATCGTATTGCTTTGAGGTTGCCCAAAGACTGAAATCTGCCTGTACATCAACTTCACACCTATTTTGTACAAGTTAAGGAATTGGTCTAATAATATCCTGAAGTATTTGTCGTTACGTTAAAGCAGATGGCGGTGACCGCGTCCTAAACTTTGCCAATTTCCATGTTGTAGAGACGCAAAAATCTGTCAAAATGGCCCCCAAACTTGATTGGGCTGTTGCCATGGCAACAATGGGTTTTGAGCGGAAAGAAAGCTATTTCAAGGGGTTGTGGGCCAAGTACTATCACTGTGCAAAATATGAGCCAAATCGATTTTTTGACCCCGCTCACTATTGTTTGATCCTTACAGACATTTGCTCTTAAGACTTTTGTGTGGTGAATTTTACTTATTACTCCGTGAAGGAGGTATACCTCTTGTAGGAGTATTGTGGTCAGTCAGTTTTTTTGTGTGTCCGCAGCTAAAACCCACGGTTCCCTTTGTTTAATCGGCATGTAATTTTATACGTCGTCTGCAGGCACGCCCGTGATGATGCACATATTTTAATTTTCACCGTAGCTGCTTTCGCGGTCAATGTTATATTTCAAAAGCACCCCTACATTTAGAGGCATATGAGACTGGCCACAAAAAAACGTTGTTTTGAATAGCGGGGGGGGGGGGAAGAGAACTTCAGGCAGAGGCGGGGTATGCTCGTTAATGAGGACCACATGTTCGGCGCCATGATTTAAGTATAGACTGGAATTCTCCAATTTGTTCGCACCTAAAAGTCATGGTTCTGTACGTTGTATTTCTATGTAATTGGGCATGTGGTGTGCCGTTATGTCCGTGATGATGCACGTGTTTTTGTTTTTACCGTAGCCGTTTTTATATTGAGGTAAATTTATATTTCAGAAACACCCCTATTTTTATGATCCTGTGGAATAGGCCGTAGGGTAAGTAGTTATGTGGTAGCCGAGGCTCTATAAGCAGATATTAGGTGGTCGTTGTGTATATTCGTTTGTGAGTATCTGTTGGGATTGTGACTTATGGTTTGCACCTACTACGATACCCTATCAAATAAATAATATGTAGTGCACTATACTGTCTAGTTGTGTATGAAACCGGAAAATTAGGTTATAATTCGCATACAACCAACAATATCATACGTTGTCCATGCCAAATGATAAGGATTTCAGCAGTGTGTTGCATGTTATATATACTAGGTTGGGGCCATGTGAATACTTTGCATAAAAATTTTGCTATTGAGCAGGATTGTAAATGTAAGCCATTACAGGCGGTATGAGGTCGCCGAACTCTAGTTTGAACTAAATTTGTAGTTCTCAGTCAACAAATAGATCAGTTTTTGTCTAACTCTAAAATAAAACATATGAAAAATGCACTTAACAAATTTGAAATTCAATGATTATGCTTAAAAAGACTCTTTGTACTTAAATGTTGTACAACACTAGCGTTAACCCGAGGACGGTGGGCGCGGCACACACCGCGCGTCTCCAGTCACTGCCGGCGGGAGAAACGCCATGTCCGCCCGCAGAACACTCCGCCAACCCTCGGTGATCCTTCAACCTCAGATACTGGAATTTTACAACTAATTGTAAACTTGCTGCACAGCCAAGTAGAAGATCCAGCAACCACTAGATGCTCAATACATAACATACAATAATTACATGCAATATAAGGCGTAAAACTGTCGGGTCACGTAACGGGAATGCTTACGGGAGGCCCCGCCACTAACTCCCGAGGAAATCCCGCTCCCGACCCGGTGGCGGTTTGGTCTCGTATTCGGCCAAGCGCGCCGCTACATGCCGAACCTTCGCACAGAATATATCCGTAGCTGCCTATACCACACAACATTGCACCAAACTCGCCCTATTTATCGTGTTTTCTTGCTCTAGACTGTGAGAACTGACTCCAAAATTTCTTCCACAGCGACGTTGCCTCGCTAGCTCGGCGGGATCAACATGACGCTAGCGGAATTTGGGACGAGTTTACGGCGTTTAGCACTTATGTGGCGCTTGTGAACGTTAGTTCTGACATCTAGAAAGTTTACAAACTACACTAGCGATGTAGTTTAACTTGAAATTACCTTTATTGAGCAATAACTCGCTGTTTCTGTCCATCGAATGGAGGTCAGAGCAACCCAATGGTCGCCATTGTTGAACTTCGTCTCGGCTACGTGACAAAAGCGCCGTTTCTCAGCGGAATGCAAAAGCATTGCAGTGTGGTAAAATCTATATATAGGATTTTACATTGGATATTTAAAAGCGACCTCCAGCGGTTGTAAACATAAAGACATAAGAACGGTGACTTGAAAATTCCAGCTGATAACTGATTGGTTGATTTGAAAAAACAATAGCCAATCAGGATATACAATCGATTGTTTTATGGCAATCCTGATGTGCACAGAAACAAGAAAAGTAATTGGTTGATTTTGCCATCTCCAGTAGCCAATCAGTGAGGGACTTCAACATCGTTGCGCATTGCCATTGGGCGGTAAGGACCAATCAGCGTTCAGTTTTGGGGGTACGTATGGGTAGCTTACACAGTATCCCGTACAGTATAGAATCTGCCCTATCGTGAATGGTCAATTCATTTTCATTGGCTAATCAGCATCTATCAATTAGAGGGCACGCATGGGGAAGCAAATCAAAGAATTTTTGGTGCTTTCAAGCATGAAAAATCAAGTTCCCATCAAAGATTGAAGAGACCCGATGATTTCACGTGTAATTGATAGGCATATTCTGTCAAATTGAAGAACTAGAAACGCGTTGGACCGTCATATTTGGCCAATTTGAAGGAAATGCAGTTGTTCGCGCCCGAAACTCCGAGTTCGCGCCAAACAAGAACCTGACTGGAGGGTAACTTGAGGGTCTGAAAGCACCAAAACTTCGCGATGGAAACCATTTTTAAGGAATTTAGGACGATAGTGGCTTGGGTTTATATTGTAAAGCGTCGCAGGACTCTCTTGATCAAGAGTAAAACGAAGCTGGCCTCCGTAAGATTAGTATATGGGTGATCGGGGCCCCTCCATGCAGACTCTTCAATTGTTAGATCTTGATTGGCCATTGAAAATGAATTTACTATTTACGATAGGGTAGATTCTATAATGTACGGGATACTGTGTAAGCTACCCGTACGTACCCCAAGACCTCTACGCTGATTAGTCCTTGCCGCCCAATGGCAAAGCACAACGATTTTGAACTCCCTCTGTGATTCGTTGATTTTTCCATCTCGTTACTATCCAGTAGCCAATCACTTTTCTTGTTTCTGTGTACATTATGGATTGTCGTAAAGCAATCGATGGTATATCCTGATTGGCTATTGTTTTTTTCAAATCAACCAATCAGTTATCAGCTGGAATTTTCAAGTCACCGTTCTTATATGTCTTTATGTTTACAACCGCTGGAGGTCGCTTTTAAATATCCAATGTAAAATCCTATGGTAGATTTTACTACACTGCAATGCTTGTGCATTCCGCTGAGAAACGGCGCTTTTGTCACGCAGTCGAGACGAAGCTCAACAATGGCGACCATTGGGTTGCTCTGACCTCCATTCGATGGACAGAAACAGGGGGCTAGTGCTCAATAAAGGTAATTTCAAGTTAAACTACATCGCTAGTGTAGTTTATAAACTTTCTAGATGTCAGAACTAACGTTCACAAGCGCCACATAAGTGCTAAACGCCGTAAACTCGTCCCAAATTCCGCTAGCGTCATGTTGATCCCGCCGAGGCAACGCCGCTGTGGAAGAAATTTTGTCCCCGGCTGGAGTCAGTTCTCACAGTCTAGAGCAAGAAAACACGATAAATAGGGCGAATTTGGTGCAATGTTGTGTGGTACAGGCAGCTACGGATATATTCTGTGCGAGAGTTCGGCATGTAGCGGCGCGTTTGGCCGAATACGAGACCAAACCGCCACCGGGTCGGGAGCGGGATTTCCTCGGGGGTTAGTGGCGGGGCCTCCCGTAAGCATTCCCGTTACGTTACGCATTCCCGTTACGTTACCGTTATGCTGCATATAATTATTGTATGTCTTTTATTGAGCACCTGGTGGTTACTGGGTCTTCTATTAGACGGTACAGTAAGGTTACAGTTTGTTTGTTGTAAAACCCCAATAGCTGAGGTTAAAGTATCACCGAGGGTTGGCGGAGTTTTCTGCGGGCGGACATGGCGTTTCTCCCGCCGGCAGTGACTGGAGACGCGCGGTGTGTGCCGCGCCCACAGTCCTCGGGTTAACGCTAGTGTTGTAAGTACAAAGAGCCGTTTTAATTAAGTATATAAGTCACTTTCTGACTTATCTGTATAGCTTGAACTAAACTAGAAAGGCAGATTTGCTCCGGAGCAAATACATGTACAGCCATTTCCTTCCCATTCTTAAGTCCAATTTTACACAATTTGAAAGCAGTGTATGCCAGCAAGGTGAATACCCGGTAGCATTCTGTTTGCATGTGTCCAAGCATCCCCTGTACCAAATATCAGGTCATTTGGTTTCAATATCAGGTCATGGGAGCCAAAAATGTACATTTCTTGTCTGAAAACAGCAAAAAAAGTCCCATTTTACACAATTTTAAATGGTGTATGCCAACTTTTGAACAATTTTCTGTGGGCATGTGTTCAAGGTACCCCCATAGCAAATTCCAGGTTATTTGGCTTTAATATCAGGGCACAGGAGCCTAAAATGTACATTTTTTGGCCGAAAATAGGAAAAACGCCCTATTTTTCACAACTATAAAGTGGTGTATGTCAAAAGCATGAATGGTGTTCTGTGGACATATGTCCAAGGTATCTGTATACCAAATTTCTGGTCATTAAGATTTAATACCAGGGCACAGGAGCCAAAAATATACATTTTTTATCTGAAAACAGCCAAAAAAAGTCCCATTTGACACAATTCTAAGTGGTGCATGCCAACAGTGTAAATAACATTCTTTGGGCATGTGTCCAATAATCCCCCATACGGAATTCCAGGTCATTTGCTTTTACTTTTAGGACACAGGAGCCAAAAATGTACATTTTTTGTCTGAAAATAGCAAAAAAGTCCCTTTTTTTACAATTTTAAAGTATCATATGATACAAGTGTGATTCATGGTCTGTGTGCATGTGGCCAAGGCACCTCCATACCAAATTTCAGATCATTTGGTTTTAATGTTAGGGCACAGGAGCAAAAAATGTACATTTGAAAATAGCAAAAAAGCCCTATTTTACACAATTTCAAAGTGGTGAATGTCAACAGCGTGAATGACTTTGTGTGGGCATGTGTCCAAGGTATCCCCTTACCAAATTTAGGGTCATTTGGATTTAATACTAGGGCTCCAGATTCCAAAATGTACATTTATTGCCTGAGCATAATGTATATTTAGATGACTTTACACTGGTTTAATGCATTATTATCATTGCACAAACTTCAGGGGGTATGTACAGGGGGTTGCCATTTAAAAATTGACGAAATTTTTACATTTTCACATTCAGATGGACTGTCTCCATATTTCTAGGGGCATATTTCACCAAAAACTGCATTTTTGCAAAATAGTATCCCCCCTACTCTGGGTTGGTAACATCATAACTTTGTATCAAAACAAAAATGCAACAATATTGAAAACTGCAACACAGCAGACTGCTACATCTGAAGCCCCACGATGCTTTTATTTTGCTTCTCCTGTTGGACATAAATTCTACAGCACTTGCACAACACAACTGCAGTTGGAAAAAACACGTCTTCATGGATACACTTAATTGTTTAATGTCTAGATTAAAATGCATTTTAGACTGTGGTATATCGTACAATGTAAAATTCCATGATGATACTGTCTTTGTTTACATTAATGCAAGTACATTCATTTTTCTTGGCATGATTAGTTGTTTTTTCTCCGCATGAATATAAGTAGACAACTAAACAGCTCCACTAGCTCAAAACATTAACAGACATTTCCACAAAGTTTAAGAATCTTAAGGTGCAGATGAGACAACTCAAGCAGCTCCGAATGCTTCGAAAGACATTTCCACATCACTTAAGCACTAAGAATGCACGCAACTCGAAAACCAAACACTTGGAGACACTTCTCACACACTTGGTCTGTGCAGGTCCACATCAAGGGGACATAAGCAACTCCTATTAATATTTTCCACAAACATCTGCAATGTGCAATGAAGGCAAACCAACCTTTCTAACAGCTAAGAAGCTATGAGTTCTTACACAAATCTGCACAAACAAACAAATTAACTAGCTTCCAGTCAAAGCTACCGACCTCTTCAAAACCCAACCAATTGTCTTTAAAATCATTAGTACTTGTTATTCCACTGTAATTAATAAATACCCATGAATACGATATCGTTCTGTCTTCATCAGAAGACGTGTTTAGCTTCACATTTCAACTGATTAGAAATGTACAAATTTCAAAGCACGCAGCACAGCACATAATCAAACCCAATAAAAGCAAAATAAAAAAATCTTTGGTCACGATATACACAGAACAAAATAAAAATCTGCTTCACAATCAACCAGCATGGCAAAATCTTAACACTTGTATTTCCACAACATTTTCTACCCCTAGTGATTTAACATAGCATGATATCACACTAGACTATTCAGCCAACATTGTAATGTGCACCATAATCATAGTGAGTTTTAAGTTTCATACTTAGTGTATATGGGCTCAGCAGTAGCTTTATTTGTTTACATAGTTTAAAAAGGTCAAGTTTTAATCAAACCTTAAGTAATCAAAACTTGCATTAAATACTGTAATGATAAAGCTGAACATGCAGTACCTTAGTCAGGTGCTAGGTGGTGCTGTGCACATTTCAGGGAAAGTTGAAGTTCACCCAAGCACTGAAAACAATATTGTTAAACATGGACAAATTCCATCTTTTGCACCTTTTTGTTAAACTGCAAGAAAATATGTCTAGTGCTCAAACCACGTATTTTGACATCTTTCATTTAAAATGTAATCATGAGATTATTTAAACCAAGAAGGGCTGAACCTGATTTACTGTAATTGTTTTTTCCACCATCAAACAAACAAACAAACAAACAAAGCTTTCTCCAGACCTGCTGATTTGGATTTCAGACCAGTGATTCGCAACAGAGTTTTTAACCAGAAGCACAGAAGTTTTCAGACAACGTTGACTTGCCTGTACAGTTTACAGAACGGCACTACTCTACAATGTTTCACGTCTTAGTTGTTGTTTTTCTATTATTTTTTCCTGTTTTCCAAGCCTTTGTGTTCCACCAAAGGGGAAAATGTTCCATAAAATAGAAACTTTGATGCACAAATAGGGTGTCTATCAAAATAACGTTTTGTACAGACAAGGAAAACCTGGAGTCTGTTGGACACGAGAAACACCACAGTCCACGGACGGTTCTATCCAGTCTTAATACATATAATTATGTGGTGTGGGAAACCGCCACACTACTAGACTCACTCTTACTAAAACTAGCTACGCACAAGAGACATTTACTTTCTCATTTTCTAATATAGATATCGCATGGAGGAAATGTTTAAAGCTACGTACAAGCGAGCAAGTTTTTTTTTTTACACAACTTAAGTTTGTTGTTGTTTTGAGAAGTCGATGAGGAAAAACACGTGATAACTTTGAGTTTGCATGGCGAAGTGACCAGCCCAAATTTCTTATTCTTTCTACATCACTCCAAACCTGCAATACAAATTCTTACTGAAAACTCTCCTTCCACCAGCCATGGACACTTATCATATTCACAGCTCCCCTCCTGGCTTGTCAGCTTGATGGAAAGTCACACTAGCATGGCACAGGTTCTTAAACTACTGGGTGAGAAAACACGACTGTTTGAACTGGATAACACAGTTGACTTCACACACACACACAACCACTACATGTACACAATCGCCGGCCCATGTTTGGGGGACCGCCTGTCACCTTCCTCAGGACTGGCTGCCATTGGTGTCGCTACTGCAGTACTTTTGCACTGCAGCTAGGTGTCGCTGCTGCAATGGGAAGAATGCAGTCCCAACTATGACTGGGTTTGTGTGCAAATAAAGAACTCTGATATCCAGTGCTCTACCAACCTCATACACCTAATAACGTATGAAAGCAATGATTAGTCAATAGGTACCATATGTGGTTGCCATAGCTTCCATGTGGTTACCATAGCTACCATGTAGTTGTCATTGCTGCCATGTGGTTACCATAGCTACCGTGTGGTTGCCATAGCTGCCATGTGGTTACCATAGCTACCGTGTGGTTGCCATAGCTGCCATGTGGTTACTATAGCTACTACTTGGTTGCCATAGCTGCCATGCAGTTGCCATAGCTACCACATGGTTGCTATAGCTACCATGTGGTTACCATAGCTACCGTGTGGTTGCCATAGATGCCATGTGGTTACCATAGCTACCGTGTGGTTACCATAGCTACCATGTGGTTACCATAGCTGCCATGTGGTTACCATAGCTACCATGTGGTTACCATAGCTACCATGTAGTTGCCATAGCTGCCATGTGGTTACCATAGCTACCGTGTGGTTACCAATATTTACTATGTGGTTACCATAGCTACCATGTAGTTACCATAGCTACCATATCATCAGTCCCCTCTCCCATCTCTCTCCTACAGTTTTGAACACCACCACTTGTGCGCTCGCGGAAGTCTCTAAGCCACGACAATCTTCTCGTTCCGAACCCCCTGTACCGCCAGCGCGGCCGGAGGTTCTACGCCAAGACGATTTTCTCGTTCTTGATTTCCACCTCCTCTCCTGGGGGATGCTCAATGCTGTACTTCAGAGTCACCTGTGGAGGGCGCAATAAACAAATAAACAAGCAAATAAACAACAACAACTGGGGAGGGTACAATAACACCTCAGTCTGGGGAGGGTACAGTAACACCTCAGTCTGGGGAGGGTACAGTAACACCTCAGTCTGGGGAGGGTACACCTGTTAAGTTAAACGTGTAGTAAATCTCAATAAACAAAAGTGCAGGAATTTGGGACGGACCTCGTGAGTCTTGCCGCCCTCGATGTTGAGTGTCCACTCCACATTGTTGTGCGCGTTCAGCCGGATCGGCTTGTTCTTGTCGTTTTTCTCCGGATGCTTAATAGACGGCTCCTGGAGGTTCACCTGCGCAGCAAGACAGATCATGTGCTTTAAGAAAGAACTAAACTAGAAAAGTAACATTTGCAAAGCACGTGCATGAATGATGTTCACGTTTACACGGTCTAGACAAACAAACACTGCTGTGTTAATTCCTACTCAAACACATTCATGTACATGGTGACCAGCCCCTCCAACTTTGTCCTGCCACTTGCTACTATATGTAATCCAAGACCCCAGCGTGTCTGCTACAACATGCACCAGTTACCATGGTGACAGCCGTCTGGTTCAGGTCATTGACCTTATTTATTTGAAGAAGAGGAAGAAGAAGAAGAAGAGGAAGAAGAAGAAGAAGAGAGGAAAAACAGAGCCAGGATCCCACGTACCTTGATCTTCTCCTCCGTGCTGAGTGGCAGCTGGTCGCTCACCGTGATCTTGATGGGATCTGGCCGGAGATTCTTGATCTCAATAACCTGGAAGGGATCGGAACAATAAAGTTATAGTTATAACGTACAGAACAGTAATGAAACTTCTTTGTTTCACCTGTCGTAAGAAACAAATGTGAACACCTGTAGATCGAAGACGACCCCAGGGCAGGGGTTAAGTCTGGGCAGGACGCAGGCCAGGACAGGTTGGACGTCTCTGTTCTCCCTGCAGAAACTGTCGTCCGTTTGCCGCTGTTCAAGCATGACGGAATAGTTCATCTTGGGCGGGAGATGGGGCGCCATGCGGTAAATCCAGTCGCTGTCAGCCATGTTGTTGCTACAGATCTTACGGCTAGACGGAAAGAGACGCTGGATTGTGATCCAGATCAGCTTACTGAAGGGATGATCTGATTCCTAGAGGGAAACGGGCGCTGGATCGTTCAGTTTCCTGCGGGCTGATCCTCCTGGTTGTGGCCTGAGGTCTGGTGCTATCCACAGTCTGCACACTACTGTTGCATGCAGCAGGAAACATACGCTGGACAGTCTGGGAAGAAGGAATCCATACAAGCCAGCCCATGGGGTTAGAGGCTGTGTTGGGGTTTCCCTCGATCCTTGTGACTGACAACCAACCAAGAAGGTAGCCAAGTTCACCGTGTGCACTTATAATTCCGTATCAGTCATTCCACAAAGACATAACAAGTCTACCAAATAAGCCAACCTGACGCAATTTTGCTACCGAGGTGATGGTTATAATGAGACCATTGTTGCCAGAACCCCCATAAGAGCCTTTCTTGACGAGGTTCTCTGGGGCAATTCTGTAGATTGCGTCCCACATGTGAGGACAGCCAGGGTGAGTTGATATGTTAGAAAGCTTATCCATGTTCACGTAAATGGCTTCCACCGAGCTCCTTCTGTCCAAACCATTCAAAATCAATTCCACACAGAGTTCTGGTTCAGGTCATTGACCTTTAGTTATTTGTTTGGAGAAGAAGAAGAGGAAGAAGAAAGAATACGTTTTCCATCTGCGAAGGTAAACATAATTATTTTAGTCTGATAGGAAGTCTGTACCTTGGTACACACAGTTTCAGGTTCAAGTTTTCCTCCCAGCCCTCTGTTTTAATATTGTCCTATTGCTTTGGTTTGACTTGTAGATTGGAATATCAACATGAAAACAGAGTCTAAAGGGAAAGTCTATACCTTGGTTCACACAGTTTCAGGGTCAGTAAATATAGTCAGGTTCAAGTTTTTCTCCCAGCCCTCTGTTTTCATCTTGTCCTCTTGCAAACTTTCATTCTAAAAATGTCCGAGAAACAACGACTTGACTTGTTCTGGCCTGATTAATGCTCAGGGTGGAAGGGTGATGCATAAGGTGTCATTCATGCATGAACAGGCAGGGGGCAGCGTGAAGTATCACCCTCGGGGGAAGCTGGGGTCACCGGAGTGCAGTTGCATGTGTACTCTGGGGCACAGAAGGGTGTTACACAGCATAGCTGCCTGGCCTGGATGCACGGCTTGTATGCTGTTGGCTTGTATGCAATTGTTAGTCGTTACTTGTACGTTCATACGTCTATGTAGCCTTAATACTATATATGCATTAATACGCTTTAAAAATATTTCAATCATTTTTTAAAGCATTTTATTCATTGTATGTGCAAATAGAAATTTTAATGTGTAAATTAGTAATTCCCTTGGGTTGTCATCGTGGGTACCGTCTGATGGTGACCACTTTGTAGACTTTGTTTTTTTGGATAAGGTTAACGATATTCTAACTAATTAGCACATCCTGTGGTTGCAACCAATTCAGGGCCCATGCCCTGCGAGATGTAACAAGTGTGAGAAGAACAATAAACCAGTATTAAGGCAGTGGGTTCGATTCCCGACGACTATAAAAATTGTCACAACTGTTTAGCACTTCAGAGTGTGTGAGAAATAAAAAATATGTTTGTTTGTTTAGAATCTTCATTAGTGATACCAAATTGTTAAGTCTTCCTGGTGTTCTTGTTTATAATACAATACATTGCAATACAATACATAGCAAAATACAATATCTTAGTGACTTAAACTCATGTTACAATGAAAATTAAGCGTGGTATATCTACATTTAATCCTAAGTATAGAAGATGAAAGCACAGTTTCCAGTAGACCAGTGCTTCTTGTTCTAGTGCAGTCAGGATTATCTGTGCTTTATTCATTTATTGCTCTCAGTCTGCTGTGTGGCCCAAGGGCTACAGACACAGAGATAGGCACAGCCCTATACACCACATTGGATTACGATAATCATTGTGATTTGATGTTTTGATCCCGTCTTTGTCTTGTACATATTGTTACATGTGTTTGTCTATGTGTACCCAGGGCCACTCGGAAGAGCAGTGCTAAGTCACTGAGAGGTGCTACCCTGGTAAAAGAATACAGAAATGAATAAATAAATAAACATGATGTGGGAAGGACTTGAACAGTTCTGTTAAGTATGAAGCATGGGAGGTAAAACATTTCAACTTTTTGCCTCTGCCATCTAAGAGAAAGGCTTTTTTTCCACTTCCAGAAAATGGTGAGTTCAGCACCAAGGACAGGCCAACACCCCAGTCTGCTCGACTGACAGCCAGTCTTGCAGCAAGTTTTCCCATTGTTTTTTCTTGTCATTCTGTCTGTGAGTGTTTCTGTGCGTCTGTGATTAGCCTGCCTATGAGAACCTTGCCTGAGGCAAATCTACGTTCTTTAATAATGCCAACTTGAAGACTATCCAGAACCGTGCCTGATCCTAACCCTAACCCATTCAGGCATAGAACTAGACAGGCACGGTTCTGGGTACGATAGAAACTATCCAGAACTGTGCCTGATCCTAACCCATTCAGGCACAGTTCTGGATAGTTCTGGAATTACAGTTCTGGATATCTGCCCTCACCTGTCTGTAAGTCATCTGGGTAGTTTTGGAGATGACTCCGCTCTGCTCGCGGTACTTGTGCAGCGGCTTGTAGATGACCTTCACGGCGGGGTCGGCGCCCAGCGAACACGTGAACTCCTCCGACGGCGCCACCGTACGCAGGTCAGACTGCAGGGGACGGCAGAACAAACGTCTCAAGACATTCTCAAGGAGATGGAAACTAAGACATTCTCAAGGAGGTGCAGAAAGGAACTAAAGACATTCTCAAGGAGATGGAAACTAAGACATTCTCAAGGAGGTGCAGAAAGGAACTAAAGACATTGTCAACGAGATGGGAGAAGGAACTACATTCTCAAGGAGATTGGGAAAGGAGCTAAGACATTCTTGAGAAGATGGGAGAAGGAACTAAGACTTTCTCAAGGAGATGGGAGAAGGAGCTAAGACATTCTCAAGGAGATGGGAGAAGGAGCTAAAGACATTCTCAAGGAGATGGGAGAAGGAGCTAAGACATTCTCAAGGAGATGCAGGAAGGAACTAAGACTTTCTCAAGGAGATGGGAGAAGGAACTACATTCTCAAGGAGATTGGGAAAGGAGCTAAGACATTCTTGAGAAGATTGGAGAAGGAACTAAGACTTTCTCAAGGAGATGGGAGAAGGAACTAAGACATTCTTAAGGAGTTGGTAGAAGGAGCTAAGACATTCTCAAGGAGATGGGAGAAGAAATTAAGACATTCTCAAGGAGATGGGAGAAGGAACTAAGACATTCTCGAGGAGATGGGGTAAGGAACTAAGACATTCTCAAAGAATGTAGTCAGATTCAAGTTTTCCTCCCAGCCCTCTGTTTCGATATTGCTGAATTTTTACTCCAGAATGCCCAAGAACCAAGGAACTAACTTGGTGCATCCTACTGTCCCAGATATCATCAGCACAGCTCCAGAGCTCTAAGGCCTTAAAAATGTTGTGTTTCCTGTTTCAGTCCTGAAAAAAATTAGGGTCGGTAGGTAGGGATTATCTTTTTTTTTCTTTTTTAGACTTTGGCGATCTTTCCTGATCCAACTTATACAATACAGTATTTTAACAAAGTAAAAATTGCATGAGGGCACTTATATTTTCAATGTCAATGTTGCAAAACCGATTGTACAATGTTTCATCACTAAGGTATCAGATCATGAAGCTAGAAAAGGTCGATCAGCTCAAAAAATTTACGTTCCTTGCAGGGGTCCACACCAAAAAAAGGCTAGGGTCGGCAGTTTTTTCTTGGGAAACAGGAAACACAAGATTTTTTTCCCAGGCCTAACAAAACAACCTGCAGAGTCATGCCGGTTTGTGAGATATTCCGCGCGATAGTTCCCTGCATTTTCCCCTCATTCATCAAGCTTTGTGGAACGGATGCGTGGGCGGAGATATATAATATAATGGCATTTCTCCAAGGGCAAATGGATACATCATTATTACATGAAAAGCCCAGATAAGATCTGAAGTTGATTCTCCTGCATGGACAGTTTGATGGTTACGCTCTACTGTGTATAAAGGACTCATTTGTTATTATAGGCTGAGAAACTGATAGCATTACAGTGTGTTTTGCAAATGGAACACAGTGTTGCCAACTGGGGATGCATGGACAAATGTCTCAATACTGCAGCAATAAAACAAAATAAAGTATGATTATACGATAGGGTCTAGGAAAAAAATGTATTTTTAACAAAGTAAAAATTGCATGAGGACACTTATATTTTCAATGTCAATGTTGGAAAACCGATTGTACAACGTTTCATCACTCAGGTGTCAGGTCATGGAGCTAGAAAAGGTCGATCACCTCATAAAATTTATGTTTATATATTTAATTGCAGGGGTCCACCCAAGAAAAGGCTAGGGTCGGCAGTTTTTTCTAGGGTAGGTCGGGAAACATTTTTTTTTCCTAGGCCTAGTAAATGTCGACTTGACCTAACACATGCCAGGTCTAGTTGGACAAATTATGCTCAGAGAAATAAACATAAAAAGATACAGAATGAAAGAAAATATAATCACCTTGAACTGAGCAGGGAGCAGGGCACGGGAGGGTGGAAGGAGACAGGAGGGCACGGGAGGGTGGAAGGAGACAGGACGGTAGGAGGAAAGGAATGAGGACATGGCAGGTGAGAAATCATAATACATGGGAGCCACATTATGAAATGGAAACTTAACTTTAACTGCCAACACTACAAAGAATATTGGGACTCAAGTTATCTGGCACGTATGACCCGCTACTACGGTCACGTGTCCCAATATTCTTTGTAGTGTTGGCAGTTAAAGTTTAGTTTCCATTTCATAATGACTTGTACCAAGTTACACAGATGAACTATCATGCTATGGTAGCCACATGCTGTACACATGCAGGCCTTCATCATACAGATGATTGGATAAACGGTAATGATAACTTTGCGGTATAGAAGTGACCATGAAAACCATGGACAAAAAAGTACGGTGAAAAAAATCAGCAACTAGAAACTTTGGAAAGCATTCAATACAATCATGATTGTTTACCTTCACATGGTCTAGCCTAACGAACTAACGAACTGCTGTTTACTCTTACTTAAACTAATTTATATATATATGGTGACCAGCCCCTGTCCTGCCACTTGCTACATAATGTAACCCAACACCACAGGGTGTCTGCTACAGCACAAGTTACCATGGTGACAGCCGTCTGGTCCAGGTCATTGACCTCATGTGTTTGGAGAAGAAGAAACAGAAGAGCAAAAACAATAAGTTTTCCTTCCGACAGAATTACGGTATGACACGCCGTGAACAAGAAGGCGTGGGTTACCTTGGCAATGAAGTTGTTGTCGAGATACACGTTGACCGGCCCGGCCAGGAGGGCGTACTCGGAGTCATTCTTGACGGTGGCGCGCAGGAAGGCGTGCGGCGAGCGTTTGGGCGCCGTCTCGTGCTCGAAGGACGGGTTGAAGTCGATCATGGCGATCTGCACTTTGTGTGGCTGGTTGTCTGACGGGATGTTGGCCTTCCTGGGGATGTCATAGGTCGTGCTCAGCAGGCCGTCCTTCCCCTGAGGGTCAACAGGACATGGAGGGGTCATGTTTTTATCGCATTGAAACCAAAACTTTAAGCATAGAATGAATAAAGAAACTCTTTCTACACAACCAAGTGTTTTATTCAGCGGACATTTCGGATGGGTTTACATTGCACTGCAGCATAGGTATCGCTGCTATAGATGCGTTCCGAAACATATTCACATATCTACAAGCACACATGCAATGTTTAGGGAACTGTATTTACAATGTGGTCCCAAACGTACAGGAGTGGATATATACAAAATAGTTGGTTGTGAATAAAATACTTAATTGTGTAGAAAAAGAGTGACGGTATTTTTTTTTTTATTCAGTGACTTACCAACCTGATGAAACTATTCACGGATGTTAAGCAGGGAATGTTTATAATCACTGTCTAGAACATTTCAATCGGAAAAAATGCTTTTAAATCCCAGGATGTTACCATAATCATTGTATCTTTATTTCTATCATATAAAAATTCTGTTTGCAGATGAAGACCTTTGTGTTAATACAATTTGCTACACAGCGTGCGAAATACTAGGTTGCCCAGTTGCACCGTGCAACCATATTTTGCTTGGTGCAACCTATATCCACACCCAGGTAGCCCAGTGCACTACCTAAATTTTGTGGTAAGGATGCTCCTTTCTTCCATTGGGAACTGTTTATTGAGAAGTTCCCATGGAAGAGTTCATCACTTCAGGTAAACAACTCTGTGTCAGAAATGTATAAATTCACATTGCATTCTAACAAAGTTAATCATAATGTAGAAGAGTTTAAATTCGGGGCAACCTGGAATTTTGATGGGCAACCTAGCTTTCATCCTAGGTTGCCACTGGGCAACCTGGCTCAAAAAAAGTATTTCGTACACTGCTACATTCCAATTTGCTACAATCCAAAAGGGCCTGTCATATGCCATTTTTCCTGTGCTGACAAACAAGATCAAAAATGCTTTAAGTTCACAAAAAGTAACAAGGATCTCTTGTTTGTTTGTTTGTTTATTGTTTGTTTCTTTGTTTACTGAGAAGAGTGTTTACCTGTTCGGTGGAGTCTCCGGATGTAGTGAACAGTTCTGAATCCTCCACCATATCGATGGTTCCCTCGTCATCGATGATGTTTGTTTGTTTGTTTGTTTGTTTGTTTACTGAGAAGAGTGTTTACCTGTTCGGTGGAGTCTCCGGCGGTAGTGAACAGTTCTGAATCCTCCACCATATCGATGGTTCCCTCGTCATCAATGATGTTTGTTTGTTTGTTTACTGTTTGTTTGTTTGTTTGTTTACTGTTTGTTTGTTTGTTTGTTTACTGAGAAGAGTGTTTACCTGTTCGGTGGAGTCTCCGGCTGTAGTGAACAGTTCTGAATCCTCCACCATATCGATGGTTCCCTTGTCATCGATGATGTTTGTTTGTTTGTTTGTTTACTGTTTGTTTGTTTGTTTGTTTGTTTACTGAGAAGAGTGTTTACCTGTTCGGTGGAGTCTCCGGCGGTAGTGAACAGTTCTGAATCCTCCACCATATCGATGGTTCCCTCGTCATCAATGATGTTTGTTTGTTTGTTTACTGTTTGTTTGTTTGTTTGTTTACTGTTTGTTTGTTTGCTTGTTTACTGAGAAGAGTGTTTACCTGTTCGGTGGAGTCTCCGGCTGTAGTGAACAGTTCTGAATCCTCCACCATATCGATGGTTCCCTTGTCATCGATGATGTTTGTTTGTTTGTTTGTTTACTGTTTGTTTGTTTGTTTGTTTGTTTACTGAGAAGAGTGTTTACCTGTTCGGTGGAGTCTCCGGCGGTAGTGAACAGTTCTGAATCCTCCACCATATCGATGGTTCCCTCGTCATCAATGATGTTTGTTTGTTTGTTTACTGTTTGTTTGTTTGTTTGTTTACTGTTTGTTTGTTTGTTTGTTTACTGAGAAGAGTGTTTACCTGTTCGGTGGAGTCTCCGGCTGTAGTGAACAGTTCTGAATCCTCCACCATATCGATGGTTCCCTCGTCATCAATGATGTTTGTTTGTTTGTTTACTGTTTGTTTGTTTGTTTGTTTGTTTACTGAGAAGAGTGTTTACCTGTTCGGTGGAGTCTCCGGCTGTAGTGAACAGTTCTGAATCCTCCACCATATCGATGGTTCCCTTGTCATCGATGATGTTTGTTTGTTTGTTTGTTTACTGTTTGTTTGTTTGTTTACTGAGAAGAGTGTTTACCTGTTCGGTGGAGTCTCCGGCGGTAGTGAACAGTTCTGAATCCTCCACCATATCGATGGTTCCCTCGTCATCAATGATGTTTGTTTGTTTGTTTACTGTTTGTTTGTTTGTTTGTTTACTGTTTGTTTGTTTGTTTGTTTACTGAGAAGAGTGTTTACCTGTTCGGTGGAGTCTCCGGCTGTAGTGAACAGTTCTGAATCCTCCACCATATCGATGGTTCCCTCGTCATCAATGATGTTTGTTTGTTTGTTTACTGTTTGTTTGTTTGTTTGTTTGTTTACTGAGAAGAGTGTTTACCTGTTCGGTGGAGTCTCCGGCTGTAGTGAACAGTTCTGAGTCCTCCACCATATCGATGGTTCCCTCGTCATCGATGATGTTTGTTTGTTTGTTTATTGTTTGTTTGTTTACTGAGAAGAGTGTTTACCTGTTCGGTGGAGTCTCCGGCTGTAGTGAACAGTTCTGAATCCTCCACCATATCGATGGTTCCCTCGTCATCAATGATGTTTGTTTGTTTGTTTGTTTACTGTTTGTTTGTTTACTGAGAAGAGTGTTTACCTGTTCGGTGGAGTCTCCAGCTGTAGTGAACAGTTCTGAATCCTCCACCATATCGATGGTTCCCTCGTCATCGATGATGTTTGTTTGTTTGTTTATTGTTTGTTTGTTTACTGAGAAGAGTGTTTACCTGTTCGGTGGAGTCTCCGGCTGTAGTGAACAGTTCTGAATCCTCCACCATATCGATGGTTCCCTCGTCATCAATGATGTTTGTTTGTTTGTTTGTTTACTGTTTGTTTGTTTACTGAGAAGAGTGTTTACCTGTTCGGTGGAGTCTCCGGCTGTAGTGAACAGTTCTGAATCCTCCACCATATCGATGGTTCCCTCGTCATCAATGATGTTTGTTTGTTTGTTTGTTTACTGTTTGTTTGTTTACTGAGAAGAGTGTTTACCTGTTCGGTGGAGTCTCCAGCTGTAGTGAACAGTTCTGAATCCTCCACCATATCGATGGTTCCCTCGTCATCAATGATGTTTGTTTGTTTGTTTGTTTACTGTTTGTTTGTTTACTGAGAAGAGTGTTTACCTGTTCGGTGGAGTCTCCAGCTGTAGTGAACAGTTCTGAATCCTCCACCATATCGATGGTTCCCTCGTCATCAATGATGTTTGTTTGTTTGTTTACTATTTGTTTGTTTGTTTGTTTGTTTACTGAGAAGAGTGTTTACCTGTTCGGTGGAGTCTCCGGCTGTAGTGAACAGTTCTGAATCCTCCACCATATCGATGGTTCCCTCGTCATCGATGATGAGAGATGACCTGTCCGGAGAGTAGATCTGCGGCTTGTCCTTCCGGCGGAAACTGCCCAGACCCCTCCTCGCCGCTTTCTTCATCTTCAGAGGACTGTCGGTGATGCTCTGGGGGATCCCCACACTAAAGGGTGAAACAACGTTTCTTACTTTCAAACTGCAGAGATATTGTCATTTTAATATAACAGATTTCAAAGTCTAATATCTGCATAACATATCTATGTTAGAACAGAGGGCTGTCTATGATGCTCTGGGGAATCCCAACACTGTAGGCGGAAACATAACATTTCTTACTTTCAAACTGCAGAGATATTGTCATTTTTATAACAGATTTCAAAGTCTAATATCTTCATAACATATCTATGTTAGAACAGAGTGCTGTCCGTGATGCTCTGGGGAATCCCAACACTAAAGGGGGGAAACATTGTTTCTTACTTTCAAACTGGAGAGGTATAATAATTTTTAACATCTCAAATTTGTGCAGTTTGCAGAGTTGGGAACACTTGGGAAAGACAGTCTGGTGAAGGGCATTCAAACTAGAAAGAAAATCTTATAGCCTTCTCTTTTAACTCATCAAATAATGTGTAGACCTCGATAAATCATGCGTTCAACCATCCATGCTGGCAAAAACCAGCACCTGGTACGCGTGTCATGTATATAATAACTCAAATATGGACTGGTTGATATACATTGTAAAAGCCAGCGGCTACGAAAACGTTTCAGGAAAAGGGAGTCAGAAAAGAGTGCATGCCTGGCTGGTGCAGCGCGGTGATAGGAAGGTGCAGAAAGGTGCAGAACAGACAGGCAATATACAGGCATGGTAGAATGAACCCGAACCCATCCACCCATGTGCACAGGTTTGTAACGTCACCTTTCCGGGCTTTGGCGTTGTGGTTTGGAATTATTCAGGTGGTAACATTGTCGCTGTGTTTTGTGTTTTATACAATTGATAAGTAGTAAAAGGTGATGGGGAAGGTGTCATCACCTGGGACTGTCAGGCATCCAGCGTCGAGTCCATCTGGTCACATGTACGTGCAGGTGGAGGGAGAGAGAAGTGCATTGCTCATTCACATTACAGGCAGCTCACAGGCCGGGAAAAAGGCATGTTGTGCTCCTGATGAGGCCACACCAGCACTTTGGCAGAACGTACTGCGCCTGGGCAAAACCCCGATTTTTCACATTTTTTGTTGGATGTTTGGTCAACGTTGCATCAAAATTTTGCCTGTTGCAGACGATATCTTTTCCTATACAACATCTGAAAACTACAGACAGGCTGTCAACCTTATATGTTCTAATACAACCTTATATGAGACGTTCTGCCAAAGTGCTATGAACAATACATTACGGGTTTCGCGCAGGTGCAGTAGGTTCTGCCGACCTGCTGTCCACAACAATTTATTTCCTTGGTTCTCAGACATTTTATGATGAAAAAATAGAAAGAGCATAACAACATCATAAAAGTTAAGTGTCTTTTTTTAAATCCGAGAACCAAAAAATTTAATTGGTGTGGCCTTACGGTCCTGAAGAAATCAGCTGAGCGTATTTTGTACGTGGGATGCAAACAGAAGTCTCTACCTACGGACCCTGATTTTTTCAGGACTGAAACAGGAAACAACATTTTTTCCCAAGGCCTAAGCACACATGAAGAGAAGTGCATTGCTGATTCACATTGCAGAACTCAGGCATGCTAAGAGCATGTAAGGGAAAACAATGTCAGCAGTAGAGTCATAGGACAGGTGCCTTCAATCTCATTGCTTAGCAAATACGTTACTGATTCAATGAAAAAATTAAACTGTTGCAGACTAAATAATCTTTAAAATGGGGAATTCAAACATAGACTCAGACATATTTCAAAAAACCATTTTGGGAAAATCGTGTGATATGGTTGGGCTTTTCTGAAAATTCTGAAATTTCCAAAATGACTTACAGCACACATACTAGTATTATATACAACCTTATCATTTTACCAGCAAAAAAAAAAAACTTTCAGAGCCCTACATTGTATATACTAGTCAAAATGTCTGTGTTGCCTACAAATTGGTGTCTGCAACGAGGAAAACACACCTGTCCTATAGTGCAGACAGAGAGGTACATGTAACAGAAGACAGGGCAGTTGTGGAGCATGCACATGTCATAAGCAGGGCTTCATCTCCAAGCAGATGTTACGGTGGAAAATCTCGGTGGCTAATACATATACCGCCTGGCCGGTTGGATACTTGGTGATTTTGCAACTGTAACAATTCTGCTTGCAGATTTTGCAGGACAGAAAACTGCAACACTGACTGTACCAACGTGTAAGTAAGGTTACATAAAGCTTAGTAATACACTGTCAGTTGTTTAATAAGAGCCGACGTTTCGATGACCATCTGTCATCTTCATCAGGGCTGATATGACTGGTTCACAGGGTACTGAAGCTAGGTGTTACAGGCAGTGCTAACAATGCAGTCCCAAAAGTATAGTAATTGTGACAGTGACTTACCAACCTGATGAAACTATTCACGGTTAGTTCTTTCTACCTTGCTTTCATTGATGTTACTTCAATGATCACTCACTATTTGTTTGTATGAAGAGAGGGCCTAGATACTATGTTATTACTGTTACCCATTTCCTCAGAAAATATATGGAAATAAGGAGGAATAGATAAATGTCTGTAGCCCCCTTCCCTCCTATGAGAGAGAAAACTCACCCTATTTTTGAGCCCCCCTCCCTACGAGAGACCTATTTTGAGCCCCCCTCCCTATGACAGACCTATTTTTGAGCCCCCCTCCCTACGAGAGACCTATTTTGAGCCCCCCTCCCTATGACAGACCTATTTTTGAGCCCCCCTAGCTCTCTAAGGGAAAGAAAACTCACCCGTCTGACCTATTTTTGAAGGAGAGGACCTGCGTGCCGAGGCTGGGCGCTGTTCCCCCCACGCTGGGGAGCGAAGTCGAGAGGGAGATCGTTGCGTCCTGCCAGTTCTCCCCCGTGGCCTGCCGGATCACCCCGAAATACTGGATCTGCAAGGCAACACTCTTATTCAGCCAGCGGTTAGTAGTAACGCGGCGGGCATGACTCGATCCGGGCCGGGGCGGCTGTGGAGAAGGCAGAGCGGAGTTATAGGCAGAGTCAGAGTACATCATGTGTACAACATGTGTACAACATGAGTACAACATGTGTACAACATGAGTACAACATGAGTACAACATGTGTACAACATGTGTACAACATGAGTACAACATGTGTACAACATGAGTACAACATGTGTACAACATGAGTACAACATGTGTACAACATGAGTACAATAGGAGTACAACATGTGTACAACATGTGTACAACATGTGTACAACATGTGTACAACATGTGTACAACATGAGTACAACATGTGTACAACATGTGTACAACATGAGTACAACATCTGTACAACATGTGTACAATAGGAGTACAACATGTGTACAACATGTGTACAACATGTGTACAACATGTGTACAACATGTGTACAACATGAGTACAACATGTGTACAACATGTGTACAACAAGAGACAAAGAAGAATAACCAAGGACTGGTGATAGGAGAAAGGCTGTTGCCAGAGCTTGGCAGATGGAAGAGCTTCAAAAACAATAAGGACTTCAGTCCAAGTATAGTTTCCACTCAAGGGACCTAAAGAAAGTGGACACTACTGTCAGGATTCTTGAAGCTTGAGTCAGGGAGTGAAAATGTTAGAGACTACAAAAAGTGTCCTTATACAGAGGTGGGCTCTAGTATGGGTTGGACTAGTTTTCTTACATTAGTAAACGTCATGTTCAACTATAATAGTATAAAGGGTCAAGGGTAACTGAATGTAGAATTTGAATGGGAAAAGGATGGTTTCTGTAGAGAGTACACCAGTATAAGACATGAGTAGGCCCCGGCTAGGATCATAGGCGCTCAAAAACATTCTGCCATAACGACAGGATCGCTTTCAGTACCAAGGACAGGACAAACCAGCACTTCAGCAGAACGTACTGCACCTGCGCAAAACCCGTAATGTATTATGCATAGCACTTTGGCAGAATGTCTCATATAAGGTTGTATTAGAGCATATAAGGTTGACAGCCTGTCTGTAGTTTTCAGATGTTGTATAGGAAAAGATATCGTCTGCAACAGGCAAAATTTTGATGCAACGTTGACCAAACATCCAATGGAAAACGTGAAAAATCCGGGTTTTGCGCAGGCGCAGTACGTTTTGCTGATGTGCTGGGAAAACCTGACCTAAAAAGGAGAGATTCAAATGTTATTTCCGGCTGTTTTCTACTCGGGCGATGAAGACTGATACATACAGGTACAACATCCACAGGTTGTTTGTTTGTTTGTTTGTTTGTTTACAGTTGCCTTCCCTATGACCAGTCCCTGTTTACGACTACAGTAGCTGAGCCCAGGCAAGCAGCTCCAGAAACAACGTGTAAAACACCAGGTACCTTGAAAAAACAGAAAAATTTCTAAAAATCTTTCAAATTACATGTACATGTGTATATACAAACTCTTTTTTTTTTTAAAGATTAGTAACATTCAGTTGTCCGTTTTGTGACGTTTTATTCTTTTTTTTCAAGGCACGACTTTTACCAGAAGTTTCTAGCAAGGCGATGCAAGCATTACTAACTAAACGTACTAAGCAGGCAGCAGTAAGGGCCAGGCAGGCATACTACAGGCTCCTCCTACACAGGGCAAGGATTGACGTCAAGACTGCCAAGGACGTGTTTTTAACCCCCTATCGGCAAAGGATGGATCAGAACTCAGCTGAGTATATGTGTGAATGCCAGGAAGACTAGTGGTGGACCCGGTTTGGGCCCACCGCTAATGGTAATTCGAATAAAGTTTCAAAGTTTCAAAGCTGAAAGGACTGACCTGGTTTCTCAATTTGAAGCAGTTTGTAAAGAGAGGATCAGGTTTAGCAAACATGACGTACTGTCAGCGTGACTAACATCAAGGTAAAACTGCATGCCAACAACAAGAACATTTGCCTTGAATCCAGATCAGACACATGTTGTATTCCGTACTAGGTTTACGTTTCATTTCAAAGACATGCAAATGACAGACATCCAATACAATTCAACAATGAAGTGTCTACCAAGGCTGGCAATCAAGCATTACAAGCAGAACGTTTGGACTAGTGAGAACTGCCCTCCTTGGCTAGGAGACGCCGGGAGTGACCGGCCAGAGAAACTGGACCGGAGAAACCGGACCAGAGAGACCGGACCAGAGAAATTTAAACTGGACCAGAGAAAGGTAGCAGGGAGGTGGTACTGACCTTCAGGAAAGGTGATGGTAAAAGAAATGTATGAATGTCCACCCAATCCTCGCCCTGCAAACGAGGGGCAAGTGCTACACTGAGCCTCGGCTTGCTTACATACGACAACATGCTACTGATGGCTCCGCCCTGGAGGTGTCGCCAAAAACTTTCTCTCAATGCTGCTCAGGCATGCCCACACATGCTGACTTTGGCATGCATTTCGCTTGTTAGTCATGATGCTCCAGAACCGTGCCTGTGTAGTTCTATGCCTGAACGGGTTAGGGTTAGGATCAGGCACAGTTCTGGATAGTCTCCGCGTATCCAAGAACGTAGATTTGCCCCAGGCACGGTTCTGGATATGCGTGGGCTATCCAGATAGACCATGGTTCTGGATAAAGCACGGTTCTGGATACAGCAATGCTTGTGTTCAGTAATTGATTTAAAATCTCTGTGAAAATGGCAGTCAGGCTTCCCCCATGACCTATCCAGGCTATATGAGGTGAGTGTAGATTTTACCTGATGAACTCATTAAAACTATACTGTAATGTTCATGACTTAAGTGGATTTAATGATAAAACTTGCATTTTCAAATATCATTCATTGGATTATCAAGTTATAGTTTGAAATTTTCGGACTTGAAATTCAAATTTTTCAGCAACATCTACAGGTAAAAATGTTACCACGTGACAGTCTTTTTTACACTACATGTGAATTCCATAGAGCCTGAAATGAAAAAAAAGCTGCAAAGACAAAATCATAAAAATATCAAATTCCACAGCACATCTCTACTCTAAAGTCCCCATGCTCTTGTTGAAAAACCGTTTTATAGGAAAACCAGGGGACATGAGCAACCTGAACTGCCTTTTCAACCATGCAGCAAGTTTACTTGTAAGAGTCCCAAACAAAGCACTGTGGTTAGAACCCTGTCAAAACATCACACACTTTTCAAACTGTGCCCAGTCCAGCTCTCAGCCAATCAGAGCTTTTTAAACTGTGCCCAGTCCAGCTCTCAGCCAATCGGAGCTTTTCAAACTGTGTCCAGTCCAGCTCTCAGCCAATCAGAGCTTTTAAACTGTGCCCATGCAGTCCAGCTCTCAGCCAATCAGAGCTTTTCAAACTGTGCCCAGTCCAGCTCTCAGCCAATCAGAGCTTTTAAACTGTGCCCAGTCCAGTCCAGCTCTCAGCCAATCAGAGCTTTTTAAACTGTGCCCAGTCCAGCTCTCAGCCAATCAAAGCTTTTTAAACTGTGCCCAGTCCAGCTCTCAGCCAATCAGAGCTCAGCAGATGTCCCTCCTCACACTTACAATGTCACACTCTGCTGTGAGGTAGGCACTGATTGGCTAAAAAGCTATGCCAGAATCTGCTGTATAAGGAGAGCACTGATTGGATGGAAACAAAGTCACATGCACCAAACAAGGAAAAATCTCAGAGGCACTAGGAGGTATAAACTTCCCAGCACTTACATGTAACCCTGATGAAAACTGCAGTACACGTCAAGCAGTCAGAGATATTGTTAGAACAAATTAGGTCGAGCTTTTAGAACATAGTGACGTCGGTGTGGCGAAACGGTTAGAGCGTTGGACTCAGAAACCATGGGTCCTGGGTTCGATACTCACCATGCCCCGACGTTGTGCCCTTGGGAAAGGCACTTAACACGACCTTCCCTTCCCTGACGGTGGAGTGACGCCCACCGAGCCTGTTCGGCTAATCTGTCTAAATGTGTGCCAAAAACACACTACGGATTTGGTGTTGCCAATGGGCCAACAACTGCACATTTGCCACCAAGAACCGTTTGTGCGGGTTTGCTAACCACAGATGCCAGTTTGGGACCCTGACAGATTAGGCCTCCATGCAAAAGTCTTAAAGAATTTCCAGACAATCTTAAGAAGTTTCCAGACAGTCTTAAGGAGTTTCCAACCAGTCTCACCTTCATTGCACTGTCCTTGGTGAAGACTCTCATGTCGTACTTGGGCGCCCAGCGAGCTTTGCTCACAACGTAAGACACAATCAGCTCAACCCTCGCCTCTTCCTTCGTGTCTAAAACCACCAGAACTTCCCTGGAACAACAAACAAACAAAGATCATCAGTTGTTTACAAACATTCACGTCTTCTAAAATACCACAAAACTTCCCTGGAAAAACAAACAAAATGTTTACAAATTATTCATCTTCTAAAATACCACCAGAACTTTCTTGAAAAAATTAATTTCAAAACGATTCATGCTTTCCAGTATTTCAAGTTTCATGTATTTTGAGCCTGTGAACTGATCTATTATAATAAGACTTTACCTTGTTGGATTTTCTTGCACACTACATGATCAAATATCTACCTTTGTGACTAAAAGGTACCAGAAACACTGTGTCAAAAAGATTACAGTCATACACTGCTCTTAACATTACTTGTGATAAGTTAGTAAGTTAGCATTAGTTAATGCTGCATTGTTATAGCCCTTTAGTACCAGAATTCACATTTTGTATGCCAACATGCAGTAAACCTTGCACCATGCACTGTTAGCACTCTTTGCTGTTGTCATTCACAGTGCAAATTTACCATGAGTGTTTTTTTCATTCATGACAAGAAGAAGTTATTATATAGTAGTGAACAGAGCTTGAAAGAGTGAGTAAGCCTCAAAATACCCTACAAAACTCCCTTAACCTCCATTAACATTTATCCGCCAGGTAACATATAACCGCTACTTTGAAAACCATGTGTTTGAGAGATCTCTAGTGCAGCACCCCCAGGTATGCAGAGTTTAGATGTGCAGGAGTGAAAAACTGTGTGTTTGAGAGATCTCTAGTGCAGCACCCCCAGGTATGCAGAGTTTAGATGTGCAGGAGTGAAAAACTGTGTGTTTGAGAGATCTCTAGTGCAGCACCCCCAGGTATGCACAGTTTAGATATACAGGAGTGAAAAACAGTGTGTTTGAGAGATCTCTAGTGCAGCACCCCCAGGTATGTACAGTTTAGATATACAGGAGTGAAAAACAGTGTGTTTGAGAGATCTCTAGTGCAGCACCCCCAGGTATGCACAGTTTAGATGTGCAGGAGTTAAAAACTGTGTGTTTGAGAGATCTCTAGTGCAGCACCCCCAGGTATGCACAGTTTAGATGTGCAAGAGTGAAAAACAGCGTATTTGAGAGATCTCTAGTGCAGCACCCCCAGGTATGCACAGTTAAGATATGCAGGAACGCAATTTATACTGGGGGACGTTGCTTTGGAGATCTCTTTAGATGCATTTTTCCAGGGCGGCGGATACATGTATATGTGACCTGGTAGAATTATGTTACCAGACATGTTTATGAAGGTTAGACATCCAGGTAAACAATATTCAAAGACAATTCAAACTTCATATGTGATATGTTAATGTGTTGACTAGTTCCATCAGTTCATTTTATTGATGCTGAACTTTACTGAAATGTCCTAAAGTAATCTCCAGTACTTATATAGTGGTAGAGTTTGAATAATGTCTTTGAATATGTTACTAGACGTTCCAACTATTAGTACACTGTAGAGGAGTGGAGACACACAGACGTGCGTTACCTTGGTTTTTCTATAGGCCTGTTTCTGGTTTTCAGAGGAGACCTAAACATCAGGCAGCAGGCGGAGACAGACAGGAGAAAGGGCAGACAGAGTCAGTGGGAATTATACGGAAAAAGCAACACAAGAACTACAAACTTGTACTACAAACGTCATACTACAGGTACCAGGCAGCATGCACATGCCATCTGTGGTAGTCTAGCAATGATGATGATGATGTCATCAGTAGGCTTATAGCAAATGCTATCTGCCATCACCAAACACTTTTTCCAAGATTAGGCCACACCAATTTTATTTGTTGCTTCTCGGATTTCTTTAAGAAAAATATGAAGCGACAGGGCGAAAAAAAAATAAAAACAGACCTGGGCATCCTATTATAGCCCCAAATACTAGAATAGGTGCCATGAAGTCAACACAAAAGACTGGGTTAAAATTCAAACAATGAATGTTGAACTTTTAATCAAACCACTGCATTACTAGATGTAACAACTGTAACAATTAGAAAGAAAATGACTTTCTTTAACTGTTGCAGGCAAAATATGAGCATTTTTTTAGTTGATTCAGAACCAGAATTTTTTTTTTTTTTTGCAAATCAGAAAAAAATGAAGAGGCGAATCCGAGAAGCAACAAATTTAATTGGTGTGGCCTTAGAACAGTTAACAGATTCCATTTTTGAGATGTACAGTACAACAAAACAAGCTACCATCATACTTATACTTACCATCATGATGATAATTTTTGATATATCAGAAACTGTCTTCTTTTTTTTTAAGAAACTTTTCAAACCGTTTCCTCTTGAAAGGTGACAAAAACCTTAAAGTTTTTTAGACCACGAGTGAATCTGTGCTGACTTGGGGGTTTAGAGATTTGCCTTGTTGACAGTTTTAGAAAAAGACATTTGATTTTGTACAATCCCGAAACAAGCACTTTTCAAATATTTTTTAAAACCATTTTTTTCTTGTTAGGTGACATAAAAACCTTAAAAGTTTATCTCATCATGAGTCAGTCTGTTTTTGAAGAAGACAGGTTGATTTCAAGAAAACCTTAAACAAGCATCTCTCAGACCATCTGCTCTTGAAAGTTTACCTGATCATGAGTGAGTCTTTGCTGATCTCCAGTTCCTGGATGTTCTTCCTGGTTACGGCTGCCGCGTCTTCGTTTGTGTCGATCTCCTGATCCAGATCCTGCAGGGATTCGTCCAGCTTCTGGGCCTGGGGAGGGGGGGGGGCAGGAAGGGTTAGCCAGGCCACATTAAGTTTTTAAAGAAAAATTGTTTAGCAAAAAGTCATTGTGATAAAACAGAGGGCTGAATCTGACTTATAAGATATATATAGATATAATTATTCACTGAGACCCTAAAACTCTGCAATTGTGACTGTTTAGCAAGGCTACATCAAGTTATCTCTCTGGTTCTCATACATTTTTTAAAGAAAACGTTTAGCAAGAAGAAGTCGTTGAGATAAAAGCAGGGCTGGCAGGAAAACTTGAATCTGACCTATAAGTTATACCAGTCATATATGGTTTACTTCCTAAAAGCTGTGTGCAATCGTCAGGGTTAGTCAGGCCACATCAAGTTATCTCTCTGGTTCTCAGATATTTTAAAGTAAACATTAAACAAGAAGTCAGGATGGAAACAGAGGGCTGGGAGGAAAACTTGAATCAGAATCCGAGTATCATGATTGTTCGCAGACTTTCCCTGCAGAGTTTCTCTGATCTGACAGTTCAGCATTACATTTTTACAATCCAAGATTGAATCGATGTTGCCCTTTTTTCAAAGAAAATATGTTTCTTGGCCCACAAAATATCATATGATTGTGTACAACAAAATTACAACCATGTCTTATCTTAAAACCAACAAGTTTACTATAAGATGTACACGTCTCTCAGCATATTACCTGTTTGTCGTACAAGTCAAAGAACCCCGACATGCAGTCCAGTAGGGACGTGTCCATGTTCACACTCAGTCTGTTGTCGCTGTTGGATTCCTGTGCAGGGAGGCAAAAGAACGTTAAAGAGCCCACCACACTCATCAAAAAGAGTAGGGGTCCTTCCTGGTGCGAGTGGCAATTACTGTTGTATTTGGTAGGGCTGTGTACCGGTTCTGTGTACTGGTACAGTACCGTAAAAATCAATTAGGTACAGGTCCAAAATACCGTCAACCTTTCCTACCTTATTTTCCCCAGGAGAAGTTGGTTTGATCATGTTATCTGCGAATCCGTCCAGGACGCTCCTCTGTTTTTCCAGCCGATGTTTCTTGGCCAGCAGGGCCTTTTTTGTCTTCTCAAGGTCATTCAGCTTGTCCTTCAGCTCTCGAATCTTCTTATTCTCCTCGGCCTCGTCTGCCGGGATGAACTTGCTGTGATATGTGACTTCTGTGATGGAGGCTGGACCCTTACATTCCACTCTGGAATATACGAAAAACAAAACAGTTTATAACAGGTAAAACTCGAGGAACAGTAACAGTGTTCAGTGTCTATGTGACTTCCGTGATGGAGGCCGGACCCTAATTGCATTCCACTCTGAAATATACCCCCCAAAAACACAGTTTATAACAGGTAAAACTCAAGACAAACGTTTCATGTCTTTGTGACTTCTGTGATGGAGGCTGAACCCCTATTACATTCCACTCTGGAATACAGGAGAAAATGTCCAAGAACCAAGGAAATAAATTGGTGTGGCCTAATCACCCTGATGGTGAATCAGTTGAAATGTGATTTCAGTGACAAAAGCTGGACCTAGCCCTAAAGCAGATTCCCCGCTACAGTTCGACTACTCTGGGCCGCTGCCAGCCATAATACATGTAATCACACGGAACAGTTGGGCTTTGGTGTGTCATTACAGTCAAACCGTATAAAGAAACAGCTTCTTCTCAATAAGGAATTCTGCTTACTGAACATTCTTTAGTACATGGTTCATGGACCCCTTTGTGTTTTATTGAAACATGCTGACCACAATAATCACAGGACTTGTATGTAGTAAGCAAGTCCAGCCTTTCAACAGAGGCAGTTATTACTTACTAATAGGTAACTAGCTGACTGCTATTAATCAGCTGTGCCCATTCTAACAGTCTTTAGGACTGGTAATCTGTATCTGTATAGCCGGTATAACTGCCCTTCGGCGTAACACACCAGCTTCAAGGTACATACAGGTAATCATAGTTGTAAGAAGATTAAGCGTGAAATAAGAAATGCCTGAGACATTTATGGCATGGAAAGTGTTATAACCACCTTTCCAGTACCATGGATAGAACCATCTACACTGGAAATGTACTCAAGTCAACAGGTTTAAAATTAAATGTCGCAATATCTGACGAAATAATACAGAAGTCCATTCCACTAAACTGTTTGTGTACATTGGCTTGATCCTCACTATGACTGGGTGCAAAATCGCGCAGTGAAAACGCTCCATCCTGTAAGCTGTTTTAACACTCATAGGAGACAGAATTTCTACCTCAAGGCTCTAAGTTTTTATTCCTTAAGACCTCGAGACTAGTACTTGTGACCTATAGTATAAGAAGCTTAAGTGTAAATAAGATTAATACCTAAGACATTCTTGCCATGGAAAGTGTTATAACCACCTTTCCAGTACCAAGGATAGAACCATCTACACTGGAAATGTACTCCAGTAAACAGGTTAAATGTAGCAATGTCTGGCAATGTAACAACAGTTCATTCCGCTACACTACACGAGCCAAAACTCTACTGGACAAGATTTTCATTCTAATTGCACAAACAAAATCTTGTAGTACAATAAGCACTTCTTCGTTTAAGCCATTTATACACCTACAACAGGAGTCAGAATTTCGACATGATCTCTGAAAAGCTGGTGTAAGCTGGTAAGCTGTTCTAGCTAGCCAGAGCTTGTGGTTAATATCATTAAAAGCTGCATTATGAGAAAGAAGGGACTTGGAAATGAGTTCTATTCCTGCGAACCTGAGATATGATATCCATTTAAACAAGACCTCGGGCAAGAATGTATTGCTAGAGCAGCCTCCATGTCTCATGGAATATTCTCATCATCATCATCAATAGAAAATCAACATCAACAGTAGAATATTTATATGCATATACTGTTGATGACGTATTTTGAGGCTAATGCAAACAATAGATAAATAAACAAAACAAATAAACAAGCTGAACCTGTTTTAATGTTGACGACTTTGAGAGTAAACCTGAAACACCAGAAGGTTTCCATGCAGCACTGTTGAGGACAGTTTGTTCAGTAATCTATGAGGACAAAGTTAGAAATACTGTACTATATATAGTCTATTTTTGCAACAACAAAAAACTGAGACAGCAGAAAAATTACACGCGACTTGCACTTCGCAATCCTACTATTGAAATCAAAGAACCCACATGTTATAGAAGAAGTGGGACGATTTGTCGTCAAAAGAAGAAGTCAAATCCAATCTACCCCAATGTATATTGTTACAGTAGAATGTAGTATTTAGTATACTGCAGAAACTAGTTCTTGATAACAATTTTGTATTTGTCATCACTATTTCTATGTTACATGTTTATTGTACCTGCAATTAGCCTTCGAGCATGTACAGATTTGCAATAGAGTTATTACTACCATACAGTATACTACAGACACACTGTTCATGATTTGTGTAAAAGAGTATTTCCAGCCCTGAAAGACTTTGGAATAAATCTTGCAATTGCAAGCTGGGGGCGGAAACGTCCATGTAAACAAGACTGTCGGACGGAATTGATCGATGACAGAACGCGATCTCTTCCTGCGGAGGATGGAGAACAGACTTTATCAGACTCAGGATCAAATTTCATCCCCTGTACAAGGCTGGAACAGCTCGCTATGGGAGTCAGGTTACAGGGCTGGATTTGGGAGATAACGGAATCAAATACTCCGGTTTTCACGCATGGAGCACGATGAACAGGCTATGGACAGCAAGGTCATGGAGGTCATTCAAGGTCGCACAAACAAAAGCAGCTTAGGCGTCGCCAATGTAGTTCTTTGTTTCTCATTTAAAAGAAAAACATTTTAAAAGTAAAAGTTTAGAGAAGAAGAAGAAAACAGAGTGCTGGGAGGAAAACTATGTGAATATATAGGTGTATGTGGATGGTGTATCTTTATTTGTGTATTGAAGTTGGTACCACCTACATTTTGAATGTCTAAAAGAAGCAACCATTATGGCAATGGTTTCTGAACAGTTTTTACCATGACCATACTTCCTTCCCAAGTTTTGACTTGAGTGGTGCAGGTAAAATTTGTCTGATGCAGGTAATTTTTCAATACAGGAAAAAGTATTTCAAGCCCTGACACTCCTGTCTCAAGAGAGACCACAGCAGAAACGACACTGGTTAGGCCAAATTCGGAGTGGTGTAGGTAAAATTTGTAATTTGCAATGTTACCTGCAGAAGTGCAGGTATGCAGAAAAAGTCCTGACACTCCTGTCTCCAGAGAAACAACAGCAGCCCACCAGCAGTAACAACACTGGTTAGGCCTGTGGGCTGATTGGTGGGGGAAGGCACAAGGGAAGATGTTCCAATTTCACAGAGGCTGCACACACTGTCAGCTGTGATGGTCTGGCCACTTAAACAGGGTCCCTGGGGGTCAAACCAGGTCAGGAGAAACACATGGTTGGCTGGACAGGGACTCAGCTGGTCTGGTAAGGCCACATTTAATGTGTTGGTTCTTGGATTTGAAATGTATGTAACAGACTTACTATGTTTTACATCAACAGACCTGCAAGGTCTATGCTACATGCCTTAAAATATATCACTTTATCCTATTCAGTCTAGCATTCCACAGTCTCCTATTTCTGGTTTGACTTAACTTGTAGATTGAAAAATCAACATAAAAACAGAGTCTGAGGGTAAAGTCTGTACCTCGGTACACACAGTTTCAGGGAGTGAATACGGTCCAATCCATGTATTCATACTAAAGTCAAACTTAAAATCCCACCCATGTCGTGTGGGTGCGCCTCCTGTACGACTTTGCGACCTCATTAGTACTACATTAGTATTATCACTTGTTTTTACTCTTTGCAATTTTTGTATATATCATGTATGATATTTCATGATAT
Organism: Branchiostoma floridae x Branchiostoma japonicum; assembly: GCA_013266295.2. Classification (NCBI taxonomy): domain Eukaryota; kingdom Metazoa; phylum Chordata; class Leptocardii; order Amphioxiformes; family Branchiostomatidae; genus Branchiostoma; species Branchiostoma floridae x Branchiostoma japonicum. Next base: position 331,133 of record CM023833.1, on the reverse strand, counting down.
TGTATAGTATAGTATTTTCATGTTTAATGCATAATATTTTGTAGAAATTTGTATTTCATGTTATTAAGTTTAATATTGTCATCTGTTTTGTATTTGATATTGTAATCAGTATTCATGTTGTAGTGTTTGGGAGGACAACTTTGTAAAGATGTCTGTGCATCTGTTTTGTCCTCCCTTCCGCTTGTATGTTAACAATGTACTTGTGGTAAACTCAAAGAAATAAAATTAAATAAATAGAATGTCCGAGAACCATGGAAATGAATTAGCGAGGCCTAACAGAGTGGTTTTCTCCTTTGCTGCATCATCAGTTCCTAGAGGAAAAACCCTTCTGGCAAAACCACTTAACTCACCCCTGGGGTTACCTCAGGTCAGGAGAGATGTGGCAGACTTCAGCCCCTTGGGTGGAACACACTAGAAGGGCTCGAAATACCTTTTTCTGCACACCTGCACTGGTCCAGGTAACACCAAAAATTACCTGCACCAGAAAAAGTTTACCTGCAAGACTTAGAATCGATCATTCTAAAAACTGTTCACAAACCACTGCCATTATTTCTTATACACTTTATAGTTGATGACAGTCAATACAGTTAATGAAAATACACATACACCTACATTTGTGTGTAAGCCCAGAACATGGACTGGTGCAGGTTAGGTACAAGTAGACATCCAAAATACCCGCACAGTCCCAATTTAACCTGTACTATGGTGCACATGCACCCAGTATTTTGAGCTGATTCTATAACACAGCTGGACCAGCAGTGACCCAGGGTTGTAACATCAGCACCCAGGACAGGACCATTCTATAACACAGCTGGACCAGCAGTGACCCAGGATTGTAACATCAGCACCCAGGACAGGACCATTCTATAACACAGCTGGACCAGCAGTGACCCAGGGTTGTAACATCAGCACCCAGGACAGGACCATTCTATAACACAACTGGACCAGCAGTGACCCAGGATTGTAACATCAGCACCCAGGACAGGACCATTCTATAACACAGCTGCACCAGCAGTGACCCAGGATTGTAACATCAGCACCCAGGACAGGACCATTCTATAACACAGCTGCACCAGCAGTGACCCAGGATTGTAACATCAGCACCCAGGACAGGACCATTCTATAACCCAGTTGGACCAGCAGTGACCCAGGATTGTAACATCAGCACCCAGGACAGGACCATTCTATAACACAGCTGGACCAGCAGTGACCCAGGATTGTAACATCAGCACCCAGGACAGGACCATTCTATAACACAGTTGGACCAGCAGTGACCCAGGATTGTAACATCAGCACCCAGGACAGGACCATTCTATAACACAGTTGGACCAGCAGTGACCCAGGATTGTAACATCAGCACCCAGGACAGGACCATTCTATAACACAGTTGGACCAGCAGTGACCCAGGATTGTAACATCAGCACCCAGGACAGGACCATTCTATAACACAGTTGGACCAGCAGTGACCCAGGATTGTAACATCAGCACCCAGGACAGGACCATTCTATAACACAGTTGGACCAGCAGTGACCCAGGATTGTAACATCAGCACCCAGGACAGGACCATTCTATAACACAGCTGGACCAGCAGTGACCCAGGATTGTAACATCAGCACCCAGGACAGGACAATGAAAACGAATCCTATGATTAACTGTGATATTTCTTGAACGAACCATCAGTGACTGATATGAAATGGGCTCCATAATTCAAGGACTTTGCAGAGACTATGACTGCAGAATGAAAGGAAACGTCATTAGTGAACAAAAATGAATCTCAGCTGACAGAATTCTGCTGAGATTAAATTGTTCTGACTTCCATCCCAAAGGTTGACAGTCTAATGGAAGCACAATCCCCCAGCTCCGGTGCAGTAAAACATGTTCGTCTTGCCTCCATTTCTATATCAAACTTAAAATACAAGAAACACTGATAAAAGAAGTACCTCCCAGAGTCCTAATTGTTATTGAATCATAAAGAACAGCAGAAATGAAGAGAGCAATTCATTAATATTAGGTAACATGTGACCGTCCGATAAACTGATTTTCACAATAACAAAGCACACTAACAAGATTACTGCACGATGTGACGTTAGAATTTAGAGATGATTTTTGGCAGGAAAACGATTACGAGTCCTGAGAGACCAACAGATCAGGAGGTACAGATGTGAGGCCACAACAATTCAATCTATTGGTTCTCGTCTCCGCCTCTTCATTTCTTTCTGATTTGCCAAAAAAAAAGAGATTTTAGGTTCTGAATCAACTCCAAACTGCTCACAATTTAGCCCCAATGGCTGAAGAAAATCCTTGTCTTCCTAGTAGTTTAAGTTTTTCCATCTACATGTATCAATACTGCACAACGCCCCTCAGTTGGGGCCACACGTGCAGGTAAAAGGTGAAAATTAATGTATGAATTATAACCCAGACCAAGTATGTTGACTTCATGGCTTCTATTTTACGATTTTAGGCTATTACGGGGTGCCTTGGCCGTTTTTTTTCCCTGTCACTTCATATTTTTTCTGGAAAAAAATCCGAGAGACAACAAACTAAATTGGTGTGGCCTGAGTACCACAAACACAGAATTCTTCCTGACACGGTTTCTGTCCTCCATGGAGACTCAGGTGGTCGCCCACTCGGAAACAGAATCGATAAAATCGATGTCGGCCGATTGTCCCTATGAACTAACTGGATTACGGAATGATCTTATTTGGTTTCAGAGTTTCATTTATAAACAACTGACCCAAATCTGGTATATACATTCCTGTACACAGCTGTTCTCATTTCAACATAAAGCTATTGGACCTTAATTTACAAACGATCCCCCAGATTATCAAGAAAAATATACTTTAGGAATTTTAGCTACTCTACTCTACAGGTATCATCGAGTTGAGTAAAATTTACATTGCTTCAGCTACATTTAATTTTTCAGTCATGCATATGTCACAGGGGAGACTGGAATCAAGGTTTTTAATTACTAGTATTGTTTCTAACCCTAAAATGTGCTGCATACTACTCACTAGTGACAGTAACCTTAGTCTATAGCTATATACTTCAAAAACTAGTGAGTAGTATGCAGCACATTTTAGGGTTAGAAACAATCATTAAAATTAACCTTGATTCCGCTGTCTCCCCTGTGACATATACATGATATTTCCAAAACTTTCCACGGCTTTCAAGAAAACAAACAAACCAAACTTCCATTTCAGAGATGAGAGTCGGTATTTAGCATTCCGCTCATTCCCTCCCTAACCATTTCCCTGCACCCCATCAGGTACAGATCTGCAGTGCACCAATTAGTTTCCACAGCTTATCAGATATGCATTAGGAAAGTCAGCCATCAATCCGACAGACTCTATTACCAGAACCTGCCTGATATAAGCACGTCTGCAGAACGTACTGCACCTGCGCGAAACCTGTAACGTATTGTGCATAGCACTTTGGCAGAACGTCTCATATAAGGTTGTATTAGCGCATATAAGGTTGACAGCCTGTCTGTAGTTTTCAGATGTTGTATAGGAAAAGATATCGTCTGCAACAGGCAAAATTTTGATGCAACGTTGACCAAACATCCAACGAAAAACGTGAAAAATCGGGGTTTTGCGCAGGCGCAGTATGTTCTGCCGACGTGCTATCAGAAACAGATCTGCAGTGCAGCAATTAGTTTCCACAGCTTATCAGATATGCATTAGGAAAGTCAGGCATCAATCCGACAGACTCTTATCACCAGAACCTGCCTGATATCACCCACGGGGGGATCAGAAATAACTCACTTCCAGGGATTCAGTTTGAAAAAGTTGAGTATTAACTAGTCTAATTAGTAAACTTTCTTACCCGTACATCATAATAAAGATTCCATACCTTAGTCTATAGCTATAGCTAACTTCAAAAACTAGTGAGCAGTATGCAGCACATTTTAGGGTTAGAAACAATCATTATAATCAACCTTGATTTCAATCTCCCCTGTGACAATTATACATGATATTTCCAAAACTTTCCATGGTTATCAAAAAAACAAACTAAACTTCCATTTCAGAACATCTTACTTCCGGACACATGTACGTTACAGTGGACCACATGTATTTACATGGATCTCCTTGTTCCCTTCCTTCCCAGGTGAAACAGTCGGACAGATGTTTTGTTAGAATCTGACTGGCTGATAGCTGATCATAGTGTGATGAACCTTGTACTAAATCAACATCTTACTTCTGACACATGCATGTATACACTCACTCACACTCACTATCCGGTTTAGCATCTGTTGTTCCCCATTACAACATTACATTACATTGCACTGCCTGTATCTCCATGGATCTCCTTGTTCCCTTCCTTCCTAAGTTAGAGTCACACAGATGTTTATATTGCTACAGAGACTGTCTGATATTAGTGATAACCAATCAATGGGCTGGATGACCTTGTACTGAATCACCATTGGTCCCAGGCAGCAGTCAGACCTCCTGGCAGCCAGTCTGCCTGTGCCACAGTACTAGTCTCTGTCTGAGACAACACTTAATGTTATTGACATATTAGTTCTTTCTGAGTCAGATCTACTTTATTTGAACAGGGAGGGGCATCTGTGAGGACTACAGATTTGCCTTCTGTCACACAAATTTCTTTGCTGCTATTAAGACTCGAATGTAACTAGATCCAAACATGATCGACTGTATCAATTTTTCTACACTTTCTACACTAAATTGTAACAATCTTCCTACACTAGCTATACTAAATTGGTGTTGTATCAATTTTCCTACACTAAATTGTATCAATTTTCCTACACTTGCTACACTAAATTGTATCCATTTTCCTACACTTGCTACACTAAATTGTATCAATCTTCCTACACTAGCTACACTAAATTGTATCCATTTTCCTACACTTGCTACACTAAATTGTATCAATCTTCCTACACTTGCTACACGAAATTGTATCCATTTTCCTACACTAAATTGGTGTTGTACATGTATCAATTTTCCTACACTTGCTGCACTAAATTGGTGTTGTACCCATTTTCCTAAATTGGTGTAGTACAAGGATGTATTTTGGTCCCTTGCCAGGAGCCAGAAGTGTAAGAGGCTGTCTAACACTGACTCAGAGTTACTTATAGTAAGTTATACTATGCTGAAGGGAGGCTGAGTTTATCATGGGAAAACATTCTAAAACAGAATCTTGGCTAAAAATAAGGCATGGGTTACATGAAAATTATGTTTTAACTTTGCAACATCTTGATGCTGATTGTCTCCTGTAGAATTTTTATCATCTCATGCTGTGACAGAGTCGACCGTCTCCCAGGATCTACAGCAACTTTCTCTGACACCAGAAAGATGAATTTTGTATGTCCACAATTTCCCAAATATTGCCGTCAATTTGGTGTAACAGAAACCTATCATTCATCATACCTGATGGGCTAAACTATTATTTAAAAGGAAAGCTCATTTGTGTTGGTCATTCCGTGATGAAGTTTGATACTTTCGTTCCACACAAGCAAAGAAGGTTGACGTAAATGTAACTGAAAATTCGAGGTGAGCTACAAGTACTTTTGCTTGTGCTGAATGAAATTAAAATATCAGACTACATCAAAGACTTACATCATTTACAAATTTTTCTACACTATCCTGCATACATAATAAGGAATAACTAAAGAATGGAATTCATAAATCATAAATCTAATCCCAGAAACAGATTCTCTTTAACCCGGATGCTTTGAAACAATTTCATTCTCCAGTGAGCCGGGAAATGACACTATTGTAAGGACACCTTCGGAATGACAATCATCAAACAGCAGTAAACATGACAAGCTTGGAGGAAACCTTGGCAAGGTGGGCCTGTGGTTAGGGTTGTTGGCTTAGAATCTAAAGGTGGACCGGTGCGGACCGGAAAAAAAATAGTATCCGTCCGGTCCGAAAAAACCGAAACGTCGGTGGACCTGTTTTTTGGACCGGAACAAAAATCCATACTTGTTACTACTGATGATCACTATACATTTCTGCTGTCTATGTTTAGGTACGTAGCCCTAGTTCTGGGTATGAATCCCTAGCAGGCCCCAGTTGTTATGTCCTTGGGAACGGCACTATAAATTAAACCTACATGATTTCCTCACTCAGGTGAAAATGAGTACCTAGCTTCGGTTAGGGACTGCCTCTTAGATGGGATGTAAAGCTGGAGGTCCCGTGTTTGAAGAGAGCCACACCTTGAGCACGTTAAAGAACCCACCACACTTATTTAAAAAAGAGTATTCCCTCACAGTGTGAGTGGATCAAACCTTTTTTTTAGTCTGGTCTTACACAGCTTGTACTTAAGTGCCTTTGCACAATGAATATTACAGACATTGAGATAAAAAATGTAATACAAACTGTGGTTAGCAAAAATGACAGTAAGTTGGATATTTCACAGAGTTATAGTCTGACAAATATCATTCCTTCCATGTTTTATGGGCGTTTCAAGTACTTTCGTCTGCCAGAATTGATGGTGCCAACATTTATCTTGAAGTAAATTTTGCAAGAAAATGTCAAAGTTGACTTCATCAGTCTTTACTTCCACACAAAATGTTCAAGGTCACCAACAGGGTGTCCAAGGTCACATTGTCACCAGCAAGAGACGTCCAAACCGCTCTCTTCAAGGTCAGGTTCGATAAATGTCACCGGGTAAGTTTTATTCTGATCCCGGCTGGATCAAATTCATCTCGTATGAGACACACCAATTTATTTCCTTGGTTCTCGGACATTTTAAGGTGGAAATACACCAAGCTGACATCATTGTTATGTTCAAATTGTTAGTAATTGATTATTATTTCTTGTTATGTCATCTCTGTTATTTTATTTTATTCTATTTTGGTCAGGGAGCAAAAAAGGAAATTCCTGTTTCCCTCGGCCATTTATTTACAGATGATGTATGTGTAATAAAGGTGATATATAAAAAAATAAAAATGAAAAAATATAAAAAGCAGAGGGCAGGGAGGAAAACCTGAATATGACTGTATACTCAAATTTTTTCTATGAAAAAACTCAGCAAGAGAAACCTGGTGCAAATCATTCTGATCTCAGTTGGTGTTTGGGGTAATTTTGCCACAATATCAGATCTAGAGCTATAGAAGATTGCCATATTGTAGCAAATAACAGTGACAACTTGCTAAGAAGTCAAGGCATGATGCACAGAATGAATAGAGCCAGTCCAATTTTTTTTCACACTGTGCTCAGGCTTGTATCTGACACAGATGGATCATAATGAACTGGCCTGACAGACTTGCCCATTCATGTTAAACTACTGAGGCTCCCTCCAGCAGGACAAAGATCCAGTTTTATATGTTGTCACCGGACAATGCCCAGCCCTGGCTGGGTCTGCCCTTTTCTTCCCATCAATGCCCTTTGACCCACGTTCTATGTGCAATTACATGCACTAGGCTGGCTGAATATGCCGGCATGTTATAACAATATAAGGCCACACCATTTGTTGGTTTTTGAATATAAAAAGAAATTCTTAACTTCTTAACATAGTGAAAACAAAGCCTGCGGCCCTTTTTTTTGCAATCAGTTTTATGGAGTGAATACAATGACCATAGTCAAATTTTCCTCCCTGCCCTCTGCCTTAAATTAGTGATGTCTGCAATATCTACTAATCTAAAATATAATTCAGCCAAATCATATATTTCTTCTACATTGAAAATATATGTCTAAACAGATCTCCAATGCAACATCCCCCAGTAAAATGCACTCCAATTGTGCATACCTGGGGGTGCTGTACTAGAGATCTCTCAAACACTGTTTTTCACTCCTGCACATCTAAACTCTGCATACCTGGAGGTGCTGTACTAGAGATCTCTCAAACACACTGTTTTTCAAAGTGGGGGACATTGTACACATGTGCCTAAACATGTAACACACATGACAAATTACTGCTGAATTTGGTACTTGATAGACCATAAAGCAGACACTAAGGAGAAGAGAATCAGTTTTATCTCTGCCTGTCTGTACTTTTATGTCTGACATGAACAGCTACTGCAGCAGCACTGATGAGAGGTGCTATCTCAGCACACTGATATGTAAAGGGCACTTCATTCCAAGCATGACAAAAATACCTAGGCAGCTAAGCAGCACTGAAATCACACAGTTAAAACATAAGTATTCGCCAGTCTTAAAAGCCAATTTTAAAATATGTATTTTTAAAATTACCATCACATTTCTTTATTCATCTATTTCTGTACTTCTTTTACCAGGAAGGCTCTCTCACTGACTGGGCACTGCTTTTCAGAACCCAGGGTACATACTAACAATATATCAGACTACACTTGACAAGACAAGAACAGAATTGTGCATCAAATGAAAATTTAAACATCATGCTAAATGAAACATTTATGAAAGAAAATTTTCCACATTTCTGTGTTACAATCTTTTACATGATTTACTTAACAGGTCCTGACATGTCTGCACATTGTCTCTAGGTCTTAAGTTAAGCAAATTACTATTAATGACCTCCAACACAGGTTACAGTTATGCATGGAACAATGTAATAGCAAGGCTAGGGTAGTTCACATCCACAAGCCAAATTACATTTCATTCTTGAGTATTATTCTCTAATCATCTCTTACCTTGAAATTGGTTACAGAATTTGATACAAACATATTCTCAATATACACATTAGAAGTAAGACACAAAACTGTCACAGATTCCCTGTTACAATATTGTATCCAGAGCCAAGTTGTCATCGGGGAAACAGACACCTTAAGTGAGCTGCAGCAACAACACCCCAACACGTACCTCCCATTTCCACCCCGATTTACGCCAAACAAATCTGACTCCAGCGTCAGCGCTGTAAGGCACGGCCATTACTGGTGATGGATAACCACACACAAATAACCTGGACACATCGCTACACTCCAATCACACACTCCCTACAAAACATCACAATCGCTACATCAGGCCATTACGTTACACCACTCCTCTTGTACAACCTCACAATCGCTACATCAGGCCATTATACTAGTCACCACTCCTGTTCTACAACCTCACAATCGCTACATCAGGCCATTACACTACACCACTCCTGTTGTACAACCTCACAATCGCTACATCAGACCATTACACTACACCACTCCTGTTGTACAACCTCACAATCGCTACATCAGGCCATTACACTACACCACTCCTGTTGTACAACCTCACAATCGCTACATCAGGCCATTACGTTACACCACTCCTCTTGTACAACCTCACAATCGCTACATCAGGCCATTACACTACACCACTCCTGTTGTACAACCTCACAATCGCTACATCAGGCCATTACGTTACACCACTCCTCTTGTACAACCTCACAATCGCTACATCAGGCCATTACGCTACACCACTCCTCTTGTACAACCTCACAATCGCTACATCAGGCCATTATACTACACCACTCCTCTTGTACAACCTCACAATCGCTACATCAGGCCATTACACTACACCACTCCTGTTGTACAACCTCACAATCGCTACATCAGACCATTACGCTACACCACTCCTCTTGTACAACCTCACAATCGCTACATCAGGCCATTACACTACACCACTCCTGTTGTACAACCTCACAATCGCTACATCAGGCCATTACGTTACACCACTCCTCTTGTACAACCTCACAATCGCTACATCAGGCCATTACACTACACCACTCCTGTTGTACAACCATCACACAGGATTGAGTGAAATATGGTGACTTCTCTAACTCGGTAGGGCTGAACCAAGTTTTCAGACTGTAAAGATAAAACAGAGAATTGGACTTGGCATACCTTGGAAACTTGCATCTAACTAATAATACAATATATCATTTCTCTAAAGCTTGTGTACCAAAGTACAAATTCCCTCAGACTCTGATTTCATTTCATAAGACTCACTCATGATCACTCACAATCCATTGTTTGTTGTTTTTTTATCCAAGAACCACCAGATTACCTTGTAGTGGCCAGAAGTTGAGGGGATTGTTACCCTTCAGGCCAGCAATGAATCCCTGGGATCCAAGCTAAAATGGTTTCAAGGCCCTTAGCATGTTTTGGTTTGCACTGTCCTTGGTGCTGATGTTATCTTCCATTCAACTGACTGCTTCAAAACACACAAAAAGCAACCGTGACAAACTACTGAAAACCACTGATGGATGGGGGTTTTTTCTTTTGATAAGAAAAAGTTCACAATGAACACATTTTTAATTTCCAGTTTTTCCATGCCTTTCAAGTCCTGCTCTTACATTTTGCGTCATTTTACAATATCATGAAATCAAGAATCACAGAAATCCGATTGACATCTAGAGGAGCCTGACAGTATCATTGTTGTTGACATAGCGGCGATCTATCATGCAATGATCACTCAGTGTGTTGCTTGTGTTACAGCCTGGCTGTCTGGTGCCTCAGGCCTGACTGTCGGTGTCAGAAAGGGCACAGAAACATGGAGCACACATACAGATGTCTGACTGGGCAGGTTTGGGGGAGAACTATGTACAACAAAACTGTACCATAAAATCTTAACATGCTAACAGCTACACAACTATTACAAAACATGGAGCAAAAAAGATGTCTCACTGGGCAGGTTTGAGGAGAAATCTACTGAGAGAACTATCATGTATAAACAAAAATGTACCATGAAATCTTAACATGCTAAAGGTGTTTAACAGCACAACTGTTACAAAAACATGGAGCACAGAATTTTCTATTGATACAGCGTGCGAAATACTAGGTTGCCCACTTGCACCGTGCAACCATATTTTGCTTGGTGCAACCTATTTCTACATCCAGGTAGCTCAGTGCACTACCTACATTTTGTGGTAAGGATGCCCCTTTCTTCCATTGGGAACTGTTTATGGAGAAGTTCCCATGGAAGAGCTCATCACTTCAGGTAAGGGGAAACAACTGTGTCAGAAATGTATAAATGCACATTGCATTCTAACAAAGTTAATCATAATGAAGAAGAGTTGAAATTTGGGGCAACCTGGCTCAAAAAAGTATTTCGTACACGGTCAATGATTCATTCGGTATAATGTCAGCTCTATCCAGGTGACTATTGACAGGACAGACTAAGCCACAATTACACATGCCTGCACTTGAGCCGTATGTCTGAACTGTGGACACCTTCCGCAGGTGTGGAACATGGGCCGTTAGAACCTTTTGTTTCATGTTTACATCAACAACACCCGTCACAACAGCCGTCACAGCACGGGGAACAAGAGATCTGTTTTGTAAACAACCTATCAAAATAAACAAAGCACCCATCAGAACAAACGTTCAGCAACGGTCTGGTATGTAATGGACGGGGGGTAAATAACGTCAGACCACGCCAATTTAATTTGTTGGTTCTAGAATTCTAAAAAATATGCTTATGCTAAAAACATAATGAAAACAAAGCCTGAGGACCAGGTTGATGCCTTGGTGCACTCAGTTTTATGGGGAACTTGCAATCATGTTCAAGTTTTCCTCCCTGCCCTCTGCTTTTATGATCAATCGCCTAACTTGCTGTATTTTGTCCTTAGTCTATAGAGAAGTTAGGAAATAACTTGGTACGGCCTTAGGGGAGGTAACACATGTTCAAAGACTCCAATTTGCTTTGACATGAGGACAACAATTCCTTGGCTCTCAAACATTTTAAATTAGCAAAAGGTCAAGGTTACGACAAAGGGCTGGGAGGAACACTTGAACCTGACTTTATTCAAACCCTGGAACTTAACTGTTCGCACCGAGGTTCAAACAGGCAAGTCCAATGCCAAGGAGTCGACCACCTGGTGTCAAGTTTCACAACAATCACGGCACCACATTCGGTCCACCTTTACAGACACAAAGCGCAGTGTTTACGGGCAAATGCACAGGTGGCATGTCCAGCATTGACGATGTTACAAACAATGCAGAAACAAAAACACTTTTGTGTCAAACGGAAACAATGCCTGTTCACCGCGGCTGTTCACAAAAACACCTGCGGTGTCCCAACAATTGATATGATTAGTCTGAAGTTACATCACACTTTTAGTATGAGCTTTACAAGACGTCTCTCTCTCTCTCTCTCTCTCTCTCCAGTGTACGAAATACTTTTTTGAGCCATGTTCAGTGGCAACCTAGGATGAAAGCTAGGTTGCCCATCAAAATTCCAGGTTGCCCCAAATTTAAACTCTTCTACATTATGAATAACTTTGTTCGAATGCAATCTGCATTTATACATTTCTGACACAGAGTTGTTTCCCCTTACCTGAAGTGATGAGCCCTTCCATGGGAACTTCTCAATAAACAGTTCCCAATGGAAGAAAGGGGCATCCTTACCACAAAATGTAGGTAGTGCACTGGGCTACCTGGGTGTAAAAATAGGTTGCACCAAGCAAAATATGGTTGCACGGTGCAAGTGGGCAACCTTATTTAGGAGGTGAATTGAACTGCAATATCCTCTTAGCTGCCTGAGGCTCAAAACTTTCTTGGATCCAATCCAACTAAGCGAGACATCTCATAGTATGTGAGAACTCCATTCAGTAGATTTTCCCACCCTGAAGACAAAAACCTTCCATCAAACATGCCAAGATCTGGTGAGATGATAAGAAAAATGGGAGGTTCAGATCCACATTATTATTCCCTGGTGATCATATGCAGGGTTCAAAGGACTGTATAGTCGTACAGGTAAAATTGGAGCTGTGCAGGTATTTCTGATGTCTACCTGCACCTATATATGCATGTGTAAGGTGGAGGGAGATAGCCTCCGACACTTGTGTGAATTATTGAAATCTAGCAGCGCTATCCTTTTGTGGTCGGGATCAATCACCAGCGATGGTAACTGGTCCCGGCCCAGTATGTCACACCTACATGTGTGTACAATATTACATCCGGCCACTCTAAGTTACTTCACTGCTTCCTGTACATTTAGAAGAAAAACCCGAATAAGATGAAAACAGAAGGCTGGGAGGAAAAATTGTATGTATTGACTCATCTCTATCTAGACTATTATTAGTATATTCACTCCCTGAAACTGTGTGTACCAAGGTACAGACTTTTCCCTTAGATTCTGTTTTCAAATTATGTTCATATTCCCATTTACTTTGAAATTCTTATTTTTCAAATCCAAAAATCAGCGAATGGTACATGTATCATATCAGTGTGACCTTGTTTTACCAGGAATTTCACTTCTCCAGGGTCCGAAAATTCAAAGCATCGGCCTTACAATTCAACTATATCGAATTAAGATTCAATTTTCCATAAAAAAATCGTCTGTCCTTGCACTTTTGGCCCTTAGCTGTCCTTGAGAGCAGTAATTGAATAAAGCTTGCGGCTTATACCGTTTGGCAACATAATTGCGTGTATTGATGTATCCAATTACAGCTGAGAGAACCCAACATGTATTTCCACTTCTGGTCGCCACTAAATTGGCAACAAAAGTAACAATATTGTGCGTGACATGGCATTATTACTGTAATTCTGTGATGGTTGATATTGATTATATTGATTATCTATATGGATAAATCCCCCCCTGTGCAATGTAATACATAAATGATGATTGTATCCAGGGCATGTGTATATAAATCATTTGCACACATGGCGGAAAGCTGCAAACATCGTAATCAGAATTTCCTGGCAGTTTTAATATTTGATGTAACAATCCTTCATTACATTAATGAAGGTTAGACATCCAGGTAATGAGATACACAAGAAAACAGTTACTCAAGCAACTCGACAGATTTTGAAAACTGTCAGACGTTTCAAGTAGCACCATTCTCTACTTTTCGTCACTGATGAAAAGTAGTGGACGCTACTTCAAATGTCTGACAGTTTTCAAAATCTGTCCAGTTGCTTGATTTAACTGATTTAATTCTTGTGAATCATTGCTGAATAAAAAGGACTGAAATGTTCAAATGTCCCAGTCATTTCCCATGAAACATTAGGCAGCCCCACTGCAAGTCAGCTAATGACATATGAATAATCATTGGGTGATTAATAAAATGTAATTAAACAGTAATCAACAGTAATGAGGTCTTATTAAGCCTGTTTTTGCTGACTCCGTCCCCTGAGACAATGACATACATATTTAAATATTTTACAGTGTCACTGGCCCCCATGCAAGTCCTAGAGAAATTAGGGAAAGATGAGACTGAATAGACTTTATAAGGAGTCAATTATATCTCCTCCTGAGGCCACACCAATTTAATTTGTTGGTTCTCGGATTTTTTTAGAAAAAATATGAAGCGACCGGGCGAAAAAAAAATAAAAATAAAAACAGGCCTAGGCATCCTCTGATAGCCCCAAAAGCTACAATAGCAGCCTTGACGTCCCCATTCCAAGCTGGTTTATAATTCAAACAATGAATTCTGAATTTTTGATCAAACCAGAGCATTGATACATGAAAAAACTATAAAACAAGGCAGACGAGGAGCTTTCTTCAACTGTTTTGGGCAAAATCGGAGCATTTTGCAGTTGATTCAAAGCCTGAATCCAATTATATTTTTATTTGCAAATCGGAAAAAAATGAAGCGGCGAATCCGAGAACCAACAAATTAAATTGGTGTGGCCTGAATTCTGAAAACACACTTTTGCTTTGAAATACAAGAAAACAGTCTAAAAAAAACCTTCCAAAAACCATTCTTCCTTCATCAGACCTACACAGGTACCGAAATGATTATTCAACCTGAGGACCAGGCTTATGCCTCGGTGCACTCAGTTTTATGGAGTGAATAGTCCTACACTCATATTCCAGTTTTCCTCAATGCCCTCTGCTTTTATGATGTTGGCCATTTCTACCTTAAAATGTCTGAGAAACAAGGAGATAAATTGTTGTGGCCCTTATATTAGGGTTCATTTGGCCTGTAATGCCGTAAATGTCAGAATGTGTGTTCCACTGTTGGACAAGGGTCACCGCTCAAGCCTCACTCCAATCTCATCTTTTATGATGTTGGCCATTTTTACCTTAAAATGTCTGAGAACCAGAGAAATAAATTGTTGTGGCCCTTATAAAGGAACATTTAGCCAGTAAAATCCCCCGGATGTCAGAATGTGTGTTCCACTGTTGGACAAGGGTCACTGCTCAAGCCTGGCTCCAATCTCATCCGGGCACAGAACGGCACCCAGGAGTCTACAGCACAGCTGATGGGTCGTCAGAGATCAATGCACAGGGCATTATGGAAATGTCTCATTATTTTAATGATTATGTACTTGTACAGTTGTTTATATATATATATATATATATATATTCAGTTTTATTCATTTTTGTGTATGCCTAATATGCGTCTGATTATCTTAATTATTATGTACTTTGTATTAAGTTGTTTATATCAGTTTTATTCATTTTTGTATCTGCCTAATATGCATAATTCAGTGACTTGTATTATGTACAAGTGGTAAATTATTGGGGACATCAAAATAATAAAAGACTGTCCTTGATAACAGATTTGTCAAGTAGAAAATCAGTTTGTTAACAATGTTATTTGTTTAATTGACTAATAAAATGTCTGCAATTTTTAAGGCATTTCTAAGATATTAAATCCTAGTTTTGTTTACCTCTACATAAAATTTGCCATAGTACTAGCCAGAGCGACCAATGGGGTTAAGGCAATATGACCTGCCATCAGACTAACTACTGCAGGGAATAACTTTCATGTGATTCTGGGTCGGAACAAAACAGATTATGACAAAATCGTGAAGAGCTTAAGGAAAAAAGACGTGGATCTGGAGGGTTTAGAATAACTCAGACCAAACTGAAACCTGTAATTTAAATTAAAGAAAAAATTATCAACAACGTGTGGCAATATGGCAAGCTACAAGAAATAGGTTTAGTAAAATGATATTAATAGTAAAGTCCTCAACCGGGACGGGGGGCGATACCGACTTCCAACAACCTTTGACCCGGTGCTTACGTCACACGTCTACAAAAGCGTGTGTTCACAGCACTCGGGTCATTAGAGCTGAAGAAGACTGTGTGATACAGTCGAAAATTCCTGGTGAGTCTTTTATTTTGAGTTGGATAACAGTTTAGTCCTAACATAAGTCTATACCAACTCAGATGAACTTTCATGCTAATAGTAAAGTTGATTGCAAATACATTGCAGGTACAAACAATATTGTATGAAAAAAGAAAATACAATGATATATGAAACTTCATCTAACGTTATGCTAAATTTCTACAACATACCGTACTAGTTTTGCTGGGTTTGACTTCTTCTTTTGAGGCAGTGCAAGACAAAATTACCCACTTCTTCTATTATACATGTCTGGAAATCTGTGATTTGTACACCGTGTTCCACTGTAGACACATGACGGACCAGGTATGGTTTGTTCTTATTGACCCCAAATGGCGTCTATCCTGTTACAGGCCCATCAGCATTCATAGCTTTCCGCAGCCAAATTACACAGTGGGTTCTGCGGGGTCCCTGCAGATTACACTCAGTTTTCCTGTGGCCGTGGACGTCGCATGTCGGGATCTATCAGTCTGGCAACAGCACAGTACTAAGGCCTAGGGAAAAAATTGTTGTTTTTGCTGTTTCCCGACCGACCCTAGAAAAAAACTGCGGACCCTAGCCCTTTTTTGGGGTGGACCTCTGCAAGGGACATAAATTTTTTCGAGCTGATTGACCTTTTGTAGCTCTATGATCTGACACCTGAGTGAAGAAACGTTGTACAATCGGTTTTCCAACATTGACATTGAAAATATATTAAGTGTCCTGACATTAGTTTAAACTGCAAATTCCAACACAAGAAATTGGACTTGCCCAAATTTTCGACTGTGCAACTCCAGTTTTTGTCAAGGAATGAGCGATCCACCGCTTCCGTGACATCACGTTATGCAGATGACACGCGTGACTCGGTGAGCAGTGGATCGTAAGTTGCAGAAAGTCTGTGGCGCCCCCCGTCCCTGCTGAGGGATGGTTGTAATGCCCTGATGTACATGACCTCTTTAAGTTTAACACCTCGTGCAAAAAAGTCTGGTTCTCAATCACACCAAACAGTCCTGACATGTTCTGTACCCAGACTCCACGAGCAAGGACGGCATTTGTATTCTATCAAACGCTTTCAATGAGTCAAGACATGGCAGACTCTGGTTCCCATCTTTGCTAACCCTGTAACATTACCCTACCTCTGGGGCAAAGATTTCTTGTCTGAGGGAACATCAATTTACTTTCTTGCTTTTTGGATTCTATCAAACACTTTTGACACAATAAATGAGGACAGGGGAGACACTGGTTATTACTATCCAGACAAGAAGTCGACATCACGCAAAGAGGTCTTGTCCCATACTCTACAAATTGCCGTATCTTTGATATTGTGTTCAACTTCATGTCACTCTCTGGAAGATTTGAATATATTAATCACATTTAATGTTATAGGTTCTATTGGTGTGCCAGCCACTGTACGTTTTGTATTTGTTACGCCATCTTTGTGATTATGTTCTTTATGTTTTATGAGCAAAGGATCCTTATAGGCACATTATGTGCTTTCTGTCCAAGGCTCTCAAATGTGAATAAAATAAAAAAGTAAAGAGGTCTTGTCTGAAGGAACATCAATCTACTTTCTTGTTTCTCAGAGTTGTACCATGATAGTCAGGCAATGCTAGTTTGGGGGGGTCAATCAAGGTCAATTTCAAGTTCCTGTTTCCAACTTCGCCTTTTCAATGCTGAATCTTAAAATGTCCTGGAACCAAAGAAAGGAATCGGTTTGGCCTGAAATGAGACTCAAGCCTTTACCACTGCAGAGTTAAACTACCCAGAAATAATCAAATTCCTCCAATGAAACACAAACGTGCTTTCACTAGAGTCTGCCTCCTATCTGCAGTGATAGACTAAGACACTTGGCGATATTCCAGATGCCCTCAACACACAAGCCAGATTTACTCACTATGAATATAAAGCATCTGTCCCGATATTATGTTGGTGTGCCAGGTACATGTACTAAACTGTTCCTTTCCAGTTCAACTGTGAGGTACTCAAATGGGATCAAACCATTGTTACTCTATAGGCCTCACCAATTTATTTCCTTGGTTCTCAGACTGTCTTTTGAAGTAAAAATTAACAGCAATAAGACAAGACGAAAATAGAGGAAAATTTGAATCCGTCAATAGGTTATAATTACAAAATATTGACTGACTAAAATTGTGTGAACCATGGTAGGCTTTTTCACAGACTCTGTTTTTTATCTTTTTCAAGTTCAGCATTTTTTCTAAATTTCATAACCAATAAATCAATTCATTGTGGCCTAGTTTTACTGTAAACTGCTCTTTGACTTATAATAATTATAAATATGTAGGTATTTAAATTCTATACAATATAACACTGTGTTACTGCATGTAACACTTGTCCATAATCAATTTATTATTGCTTTTTGCAAATTCATGCCTAATTGCAAATACAAGAGGCTAGGTTCAACATTTGATATTAGTACAAGCAACTAATACAAAACTAGACACACAAGAAAAAAAAACTACCGTAACTCCTGAAAACTACTGGGTTCGACTTCTTTTTTGAAAGACAGAGGAAGACAAAAGATCCCACTGCAGCCATTAGACTGATAATGATATATGGGTCGTGGCCAACTTCCTAGGTCAACTAATCAGTGCAAATCCCCGGAAACCTGCCAGAAACCAGCGTGTGTGGAGGGAAAGTGAAGCAGTTGCATTCTGTAGGAACCCCAGGTCAGATGTGTCCATTGATTTCACACTGACGGTGAACTTTAGTGCATTTTCATGTCCAACATGGGCTAAATGTGATCACTAATGTAGAAGAGGAGGAAAATTACACTATATTTCATCTATAGCTACAAAGTCCCACATTTAACACTGCTGCCAAAGAGTTATACTACATTCATGTGTGACACAATTCTGGGGTTTTGTTTCACACTTGTCAAATCAGAATATTTAATTTAGGCCACGCTAATTTATTTCCTTGGTTCTCAAACAATTTAAGGTAAAAACAAGCAGACATCATAAAATCAGAAGGCAGGGAGGACAACTTGAATATGACAGGGGAGATTGGAATCAAGGTTTGTGATTATTGTTTCTAACCCTAAAATGTGCTGCATACTACTCACTAACTAGTGACAGTAACCTTAGTCTATAGCTGACTTCAAAAACTAGTGAGTAGTATGCAGCACATTTTAGGGTTAGAAACAATCATTATAAAAAAACCTTGATGCCAATCTCTGTGATAGCACGTCGGCAGAACGTACTGCACCTGCGCGAAACCCGTAATGTATTGTGCATAGCACTTTGGCAGAACGTCTCATATAAGGTTGTATTAGAGCATATAAGGTTGACAGCCTGTCTGTAGTTTTCAGATGTTGTGTAGGAAAAGATACCGTCTGCAACAGGCAAAATCTTGATGCAACGTTGACCAAACATCCAACGAAAAACATGAAAAATCAGGGTTTTGCGCAGGCTCGGTACGTTCTGCCGACGTGCTCCCTGTGACATATATACTGGTCAGCACCCAGAGAGTCAAACCTACAGACAGATATCGACATAAGTGGACAGTTCTGATTGAGAGCTCAGCCTCACCAGAGCTGCACTAGAGACAAATAGTCTGTTTTAACGTCTCATTCAGGCATGGATCGACTTTTACGATCTGTTTGAAAAGCAAAACATGGCCGGCTAGTGAACTCGGCAAATATTACATCACACAGATGTTATACACATATCTTAATTATGATGCTGGCATTGGAAGTGCTTGAGGCATGCTCCAATGGCCATGATCGATCTCGAGGACAAATACACAAACCTGTTATGGGAACATCAGGGCAGATGTAGGTTTATTTGACACCTGGTATGACTACAACACATGTTTAGGCGGCCGTTAGAGTGAAAGATGGGACTGTCGAAAAATGTTTTCACGTTTTAGTTTTATAGTGGCCAATGCATATATCTGCATAATAAGCACTTCACCATAGAAAAGATGGACAACAAAACTACTATTTCTAAAGCTATATGGCAACAGCACAGCAGCTTTGAAACCATCAGGAAAACAGCTGCTAACAGATTTCTAGCAAATGATGGTATGATAATGTTTTTAAGCTTTGCAGCAGCCTATAGAAAAAAATAACGCATATCTGTATGTAGTATTAGTAGTAGTCCTCAGTAGTAGTGGTTTATGGTTTATTGTTGTTTCTCTTTACAATTATCACAGAGTGGCAGAGCCTTGGTGTCACACAGTGGCTCTGAATTGATCTATTTCCTTATTCAAAACATTTCACCAATAAAACAAGACGATGTATATACGGATAATAGAAAATATAGAAAGTATAATGTGTTGCAGCACAGGACGTCACAGGTAAACATTAATCTTAAAAAAGAAAACACGATATGACAGCAGCAGGGAGCCCTGAGACCATGTAGGATTGTGAGCAGACAGATGTTCTGTGGTAGTAGAGACTGATGGGTGATCATAAAAGGCTTGAGCCTTACAGTTACATGCTGTCCTACACACAGCATTTCCTTATGTGAACACCATGGTGACCTAAGATCTCAGCCACAAATTCTTCGTCTATATAAGAAGAGCTTTACCAGATTGGATATATGCATATCCATGAAGTCATGCTATAATAATGTATCACTACTACATCTGAACGCATCTACATTATATCTTGAACCTTTAAGTACATAACTAATATCAAGGACTATAAATAATACTATATTACAGCTACCTTTAATTTGCTGCCCCCCCTTTCACTAGCAACGGTGACCAAAATTGGATTTTTGTGACCCTTGAGTACGTGATTGGAATATCATGCAAGATCTACAAGTATGATCTAAAAGACAACAAAATGCACAAAAGGTAAAAAATGTGTTCTCTATGAATGAAATTTGTTGAGCGCCTGTCAAAGCTTAGTTGCTCAAGCCGCTAGTACAAAGGGGGTGTTACTTAATCATAGGAAAACTATCGCAAAAGGAAACCGTTGGTTCAAAAGTTCTAATTATAAATTTCAGCCGCTATGACCATCTAATTTACAAGACAATCAGAAGTACCATTAGAACAAGCTTTAGCCCAGATAATATATATCCTTTGTCAACCTGTGCTGTCGAGTCATTTCTCACCCTCAATGGTTCATTGTGTATTAATTTACCACTAATGTCCCTGAACATGAATAATGGAACAGCTTAAATTTGCTCAACAAAAATTGCTTCAATCATAATTAAGGATTTTTAGATAGAGCTTAGCCGGTATAACCGCCCTTCGGCGTAACACACCAGCTTCTGTATCTGTATAGCCGGTATAACTGCCCTTCGGCGTAACACACCAGCTTCTGTATCTGTATAGCCGGTATATCCACCCTTCGGCGTAACACACCAGCTTCTGTATCTGTATAGCCGGTATAACCACCCTTCGGCGTAACACACCAGCTTCTGTATCTGTATAGCCGGTATAACCACCCTTCGGCGTAACACACCAGCTTCTGTATCTGTATCTGTGTATAGCCGGTATAACCAGCCTTCGGTATAACACACCAGCTTCTGTATCTGTATAGCTAGTCTAACCGCCCTTCGGCGTAACACACCAGCTTCTGTATCTGTATCTGTGTATAGCCGGTATAACCAGCCTTCGGTATAACACACCAGCTTCTGTATCTGTATAGCTAGTCTAACCGCCCTTCGGCATAACACACCAGCTTCGCAGGCACGTGGCGCGGCTGCAGCTAGCTATATTAATTACACCGAACAACCTGTTATAACCAATCTTTGCATATCTAATGCAGGAGTTGTTTAAAGCTTTCTATATCTGTATCAGTCAACCCTTTCTGTCACCAAACAGCTGAATTTTGAAGGACATTTCCACGCTTGTCACAAAAATATCTCCGATTTGCTGTCATAAACAACATGCGCAACTGGGACTTAAAACAAAGAACCTTAGAAAACAACAATGGAACTTGGGCTAGCCACTTGTACATATATGTAATAACCATTATGTAATATTTCAGATGATATTCAAAGCATACAGAGTAAGATGTTTGTGAAAGGAGAATCTAAATTCGAACCATCCTTTCTACTAGAACGTAGAATTCCATCAGTGTCAACAAAGAAAGAGTGAAAAGGCTTGTTCTATTGTCCACGTTTGCCCAGAAAATCAAAGCTCCTTTGTTCCGGATTTACCGTCGCAAAATGACTACAGGCAGAACATTAATTATAATTTATCTACAGTTCACCCACCAATTTATATTCAAACCAATATATCATCATTGCTGTTGTCATTATTAAATATCCCATTTGATATGCAACCAAAACAAGAGGCAAGAAAATGCAGTTTTTCAACCATGTCCTCAAGTTAGTGTTTACATAACTTATAAGTTATTTACATGTGCACTAGATTAGAGTGATTTAGATTCATAACTCTATAGTTTATATAAAAATGGTTTGTTGGAAGTTGGGAACAATCTTGTCAATGCTTTATACTGAAACTCTACCTGTAACTTTTTACCCTCAGCTCATGACCAACCACCCAGAATATTCTCCAGAAATTACACCAAGGAATCCATACAAGCCGTCACTTTAGGCCTCAACTATTTACTTTGCTGGTTCCTTGAATTTAGAAGGAAACAAGAAAAGCATAATGGAAACAAAGTCTGAGGACCAGCTTTATGATTTGGTGCGCTCAGTTTTATGGAGTGAATACAGTCATATTTAAGTTTTCCTCCAGGCCCTCTGCTTTTATGATTTCTTAATCTGCTATATTTTCACCTTAAAAATGTTCGAGAACCAAGGAAATAAATTGCCGTGGCTCTAGAGAACTGGAAAGCGATTTATTCTACCCCGTCAGATTTCTGCGTTGCTTGGAGCACGTTGTCGTTAGCGATCTGCTGACGAAGCTTCGCTAATGCACAGGGTCATCAAGTCAACCGCCTCCCTAAAAGTGCTGGCATGCGAAAGGTTGGGTAGTGACGCATGCTTCTGCCTAATACTCCCACCATCACGACCAGGGCCCGCCACCGTACAGTTTGGTAAGGGTAATTTCCTCCCTAGATGATTATAACTACCATAATAGGAGTGCATTTACATGTACTGCACAGAAAATTACCTGTCAAGCTGCTATCTTTCAACACTAGATACACAATCATCATCTCAGTTCTGAGAAAAAATTCTGACTGACGCAATAACACTTAAATGAATAATTCCTTCAAACTGTTTACCTTGTACTAACCCTCTTCCAGCTGCCTTAGCAATTACAAACAAAATCTGTGCTGGTTATACAGTTAAGTAGCAGGGAGAGGGTTGAAATAAAAAGACTATTAATCATGTAATGATGTTAATTGTGTAATTTGTACATTTTTAATAAGCTTCCTTCTCTTACCAAACACTACCTGGTTTTGTGACACAAAATAGCAAAGAAAATAGAACAAAAACAGACGAAACAGATGACAAGACAGCATATTTCTCCTTCCTCCAGATTTTCCACAGCAGATGTAAACAAACTGTGCTTTACCTGATCTATATTCCTACAGATATTGGAGCCCTGGGCTACTTATTAATCACACAGGGTGATCCAAATCCCATAAGGCCCTTTCCACTAGCTGGCGACCAAAATTGGATTTCTCTGACCCTTGACTTGATAATTGGAATATGATGCACAATGTAAAAGTCTGACTTTAAAGCCAAGACAACACAAAAAACAATTTGAAAATTTGGCAAAATTCACCAAGAGATTTGTGAAATCTTTATTTTCTCATAATTTGCAGCCTTTAGTGAAAAGAAGGTGTTAGAATTACTCTATGCAGGAAATTTTCCCATATGTAAAGTCTGCTGCAAGTCCAGGGTTCGAAATACTGGGTGCATACGTACCTTAAAGGCAGGTAAAATTGGAGGTGTGCAGGTATTTCTGATGCCTACCTGTACCTAACCTGCACTGGACCATGTACTGGGTTTATATACATATGTTGGTATGTGGATTTTATCTGCTGCATTGACTGTTACCACCTATGAAGTATAAAATAAATGATGGCAATGGTTTCTGAACCATTTTTAGTGTGATCCATACTTCCTAAATTCTGAGCGGCGCAGGTAATTTTCAGTGTTACCTGCACCGATGCAGGTATGGAGAAGAAAGTATTTCGAGCCCTGAAGTCAGACGTCCCAGCCTGTACCACCCATGTTTTCCCCACACAGCACCTATTGTGCCTGAATCTTATCACCCCCACAATTTGCATGATTCGCACCCGGGTAAGGCTGTTTCCAGCCGATAATACTCTTGATCCATAATTTATCGTCGCGCCCGCTCAACCAGGCAGCCGGGGCTTTTCCTGCGTCGTTTGATTTGATTTTGTTCGTAAAAATTAAAGACACACGAAGACAGGAATTCAGCATCGGGGCTAAGTATGTGTCTTTTAACCATGCTGAAAATAATCTGTATTCAGAAGCAGCATGTTTGGATTCAGAACTTGCGCACCACACGTCCGTTGGCGTGGAGACAAGAGCGTGAAATTGGGTCATTTTTTCATATTTTGTCATCCTGAGCTCATGTGGAGCGGGGAATATTGTGGCATGATAGCATCTATCTGATCACCCCTGCACCGCGCGCCTAGTTACGCAGTCTCCGCACGCACAGACCTGACGATATGGAAAATAAAGAAGGAAAGCAGATGTCTGCCTGGGATTTTTACGGGCTTGTGTTTTGTTTTCAATTTCCTGAAGGCGGGTATAAAATTGTGCGCGCCGTTATAATTTAGCTTCCCCCTTCCATGTAGCAAATGAAGCAATATGTAGCTAATTAGTTTGCCACATTTCGGACAGATTGCACAATGAAATCAAACTCTCCTTCCATCCAGCACAAAATCAGGGTTACATTTTCCCCTGGATTGAAACCTTTCCTACAGAAATAAACTGTTTGGATGCATTCCTGTCAGAAACAGGGCTGGCTGTGCTGGAAGAAAACGCCTCCCTTTTGTTTGTTTGAATTGAAAGCAGCGTGCTAACTGATAAACAAAACAAACAATGAGCTTTTCACTCCTCCACAGTCCCAGACGACTTTTTTCTCACAGATAAAAGCGTGACTAAAGAAGGCGGGATACTCCCCCGATCCCCTCTACATTGTTTATCAATTAACGGCTTAGAGTAAATTTAGCGGGCACTTGACAACGTGTGAACGGTAGCTAGCTGTCGTCTGCACGGGTAAGTGTGGGGAGGCAGCCCCGCTTTCTAATCTACAACACCGCACTTCAAATTACACCAGAAAATGGGCATCATATCGGGTAATTTGACAGCTCGGGAGTTATGTGGTACAGGCGTGAGCAGGAATAATCACCCAACTGGGGGGAAAACGGCTTTGTTTTCGGACGGAGCGGGATAGGGAAGCCGTGTGTTTCTCTACTCGTGAACAAGGCTGGAAAAAGGCCAACTTACAAATGTCAGCGAGTGGTCCGTCTATTCCGGCCACCCAGCCGTAAAGGAAAATCCATAAATTTTATATATTTCTTCGCCAGCTATTGGATTTCTGCATGTCCTGCCAACAAGGGGGGCCGTGTGAAATCTGGAAGTCTGATTGTTTGTACAAATCCTGCGGGGAAGTTGAGGAAATTTGCGGATTTTCCGCGCGCCGAATCGTCGTGTGGCGCCGCTCTAGGCTACGGACCTGACGACGCCAACCGTCACCTTAGCGCGACGTCCGTTACGTTTTGTACGTGACGTCGCGCCGTACACACCTTGTCAGCAAGGTTCCAGGTGTGAAAATCACCTACCACAGCCTTCTGAAGACATTCTGAGAGAAAACATGTTCTAACGGAGCGAAGAAAGCGGTTGGCACCTACCTGATGGAGTCCTTGTCGATGTTCTGGGACAACTTTTTGAAGAGGACCTCATTTTCGCCCTTCTTGACGTTAACCAGGACTGACCGCCGGACTTCTGCGCGATCCAAGTACACAGTGACATGTTCCACATTCATAGCGGTGATATCATAGTGCTTGACCTGCACGGAAGCGGGCCTGGTGTCGATTTTGGACAGCTCGCCGTCCAGGTTTGCCAGAGTGGGGCTCGCCGTGTCCGCCATTTTCCCTGCCTGCTGTTCGATCCCGTTAGTCGAGCCGCTCTCGTTCCCGGGACACGCCGCGCGCACCCCTGGGCACGTGACGTACACACGCACGGCCACGCCCCTCTGCTCAGGTGTGATGGTGGCGTACGTGCACGTGCAGGTGCGCCAGGTAGACACAGGAGAGCCGCCGTCACGACTCGCCTTCATGCTAACCTTCCTACACACATCTCCAGACCTGGCGTCACGAGAAGAAACCTCTCCGACTGTGAATCGTGTTGAACAGGTGGCACAACGCTTTCCCAGTTCATCTGTGAAATTGAACGCCTGCTGTAGAATACTGAATCAGATACAAACTGCACACAGTCAGAAATATGGCTCCTCTCGACACAATCACCCGCCAGAATACCACACGCCTACACTCGCCACTACTTATCCCCAGTGCTGAATTTACGGCAATAGCGGGCCGCGAGTAGATTTGAATCACTGCTATAACAGACTGCTACGCCCAGCCTTTCTCACTACTGCCTTCTCAATTAACAGCTACCACATGTGACTATCACACTGCAACAACTGAGGATTATTTGGCGGTAATAAAAGCTACAACGTAAGATCTGGGAGCGTTTGGACTATCTCTTGGAATCTTCCTTGAAGAAGCGACTTGAAGTTGAAGACGCCGCCTCAGGGTGAAGACTGCGCGAAGGAAGCGAAATAAGCCCGCTGATCGCTGCTGCAGTTGTTTTCATGTCCAGGAGAAATAAAAGCAGTTTCCCTGAGGACTTCCACAGATGGTTTCTCCGGTTTGCCGGGGGAACTGTGCAGAAAGGGCGCCGGATGGAAATTCCACGCCGAATTTTACGGCTGTTGGCTCCTCGGTTTGTTGCCAACTTGTCTCCCATCTGCCGAATTACGGGAGATTCGGGTGATAGTGTCAGACGATCCTGTAGCTGAGTTTTAGGGAGATCTGGGTGATAATGTCAGACGATCCTGTTGTTGACAGGCGAGAAAAAATGCCGAGAAAGTGGTGTGCACCGCGCGAGGTGACATGAAAATCCCGCAGTATAAAAGTTCACTGAGAGGGAGGGAGAGAAATAGGGCCAAATAGGGGTGGGGAAAGAGAAACTTCAAAAGAGGAGAAATAGAGACAGGGAAAGAGACAGTAGGGACAGAGTGAAAGAAAGAGAGACAAAAGTTTAAGTGAGAGAATGAGGGAACAGGGAGTGAGATTTAATTATATGATAGGAAAGAGGACAGGATGAGAGATGAAATGAGTGGAACTCTTGCAAGACATTTATCAGATAATTGTGCAACAAAGTTTTTTTTTTTTTAGGATAATCTATCCGATAAGCGAGCAGTATACAGAGAGAGAAAGAGAGAGAGAGAGGCCATTGCACCTGAGTTTTGGGGAAATCTGGAGAGGACGTACGGTACGGACCAAATTTGGCAAACAGCGACTAAGTCGATATGATACGTACACTGACCCTGATCTTGATTTCTTACGCAGGTTCTCTTCGTGAGAATGATATAGCCAACATCAAATGAAATAACATTCTTTTGCAGACAATTACGTTAGCATCTCCTTGTAATAGAGAGAGAGAGAGCATGAAGTAGGCCCCGGCATATGAAAGTTTCTAGCTGAGGGCCCTGCACTAGTTGAGTCCGGGGGGAGAACAAGCCGTCAGCAGGACTGCCGGTAATGACGCCGGGCTGGAATAACGAGCTGGCGGGGAGCGCGCGGTAATGAGACAGACAGGAGTGAGATGTCGTCTTGGGAAGTTGGAGAAAGTAAACTTTAAGACGCTGCAGGGAACCTTCCTCAGGGATTGTCGCACAGTTCAAGGCTGTAAAACATCTGATAAAGTCACTCTCTAAGCAGAGGTCTAGGCTGCGTTTTTTTTTATCGGGCTTTCTTTTTTTGTATCAGTATATCTTTTTTCCGCACGCCAAACGGTGGTATACTTGATACCGCCCTGCCAAGTTGATACCGTCTTGCCAATTTGATACCGTCTTGCCAATTTGATCATCAGGCTTCGGTAAGCGGCTGGAAAGAGTAGAAATTGGCCAAATTGGCCGAAAGTCGGACGCGGCAAACTGTACTCTCTCCCGGACCAATCCCCTGGTGTGTATATCTGTCTATTTGGCCAATTTCTACTCTTTTCAGCCGCTTTCTGAAGCCTGGTAGAGGCTAAGTTGGGCAGCCTTGGCTGTGTCTTCAGCCGAATAAATAGATTGTAACAGGAAAACGGGCGATGAACTTTCCGTGTGTCTAACATGTCGGAGTTCTGGTTTGTCCATCATCCCAACTGCCCGAATTCCAGCGACGGTTTCCACATGACGACTTGGCGGCGGCGATGTTGTTCTGTCGCCTTCCAACAAAGTTTAGCAGCCGATTCTCATCAAAACATTCCTCCTCTTTCGGTTCTTGGGACGTAGATTAACATTAACATAAACTCGCTCCGCCCATCCTTAAACTATATAAATACAGGTAACAAATCACCCTGTATTCACATCGTGACGGAAAAGCTCGCCCTGAGATGGCGTGAAAAATGGCGCCCGCCCGCCCCCGATGTTATCGTCATGCAGTCTCCGCTCTAACCCCAACTGACGCCTCAGACCCACCCAACTTAACAACCGATCCAACCAAAGAAGTAACTTACTGTGGCCTATATATATTACACGCTGTCCTTTGTAATATTTAACTACATCCCGTGTTACAATAGGTATTACTTCCCTTTTCTGTGCAACACTCGATATCTACACTGTCAATGAAATCATTACTATATAGACATCAATAACAACCCCACAATTCGGATAGAGCGATTTTTGCGTTCAGAATTTTAATGAGAATTCACTGTCGACCTCATATCGAATTCATTATGCGGTACATTCGTTTCCCGAAAGAGGAATATTCCGTCAAACGTCGACAACATCCCGGTGCCATTATGAATTTTTATAAGTTCATTATCCACATGTCGATAAAATGACGGAATGACAGTTATATTTCTTTATCAATCTAATACATTCATTCTTCCTTTCTTTCTTGTGGCCCCGTCATTCTTCGCAAGAGCACCTTGTTCTGGCTGTAGACATTGATACGTACGAGTCCTGAACCAATTTTTATTTTATTTTTTATCTTATTCACATAGATTTTTGAGCATTGGATAGCAAGAACATTCGTGCTTATATGATCCTTTGCTCAACATAAGACATACAAAATACAGATTGAAGACAAATACAAAATATACAACGAACATAAGATGAAAAAGGCTGTGGGAAAACTAATTTTCCCCAAATCGTGCAAAATTTTACACGAATCAGATCATCATGACTGCATGATTAATGGGCGTTCGGAAATGACCACCAGGCCGTTGCTAATTCAGCACCAAGGAGAGATGCTGTCATTTCATTCACTGTTTTAACACTGAGACGTGCTACACCGATCATTTCAGTTATTTGCATGGCAATCACTCCAGATCTTTATTTGTAATCAGATACAGATAGAGTCATGTACAGATACATATTCATGCACAGATGTATAGATTTTCCGAGTATGATGACCGTGTCAGTCCCTACACCTGTCATTCATTGTTTTAGAACCGAGACGGGCTTTTATTTTATTTCTGTATTCTTTTACCAGGGTAGCACCAAACTCGGTGACTTAGCACTGCTCTTCCGAGTGGCCCTGGGTACACATAGACAAGCAAATGTAACAATATGTACAAGACAAAGACGGGATCAAATCACAATCGTAATCCAAATTCGTAATCAAGGCCATGCCGGGTCGTAACGGTGGAGAGTCAGAGGTCACGTAACTGTGCACACAGTGATATGAAGGACTGTACAGACGATGCAGTTCTAACACTGAGACGTGCTACCATGATCATTTCATTTATTTACTTTACCAGAAAATACACACTCAGGGCGAAATCAGGAGTTCCTGGGAACACTAACAATCAAAATGATCAAACATGACAGAAATAAGTGAATAATAAAATAAGTAAACAGTAAAATGGTTTTAAAGAGGCCGCAGCCTTTTATGTTAGAATAAAGCGGCTTTTGATAGTCGTGTTGGCGGTTCTCTATCATGGTACAAGTAAAAAAACAAACCAATGTGGGCTGAATTTGAATTGCGTGAACATAGCACATACAAACGTCCGCGTTTCCCCTCGTCGTTTTAATGACGCCAATTCCGCGCTAGCTTCTGCAATCAGCGGGGGATTTGGGACTTCACGAGATCATTTCAGGCTGATCGACTCGTGATCCGACCGTAACGGATGATCCCCGGGGGATTAGGGAGAATCCTGGATCAGATCGGGCAGGAAATCCGCAAATGTAGCGGCGAAATCGATCCCCAGTCATCCGGAACGCCTCTACCTTTCCGGGCGTGAGAGGGCGACACCTGGGAGGGACGTTTATGGCCCCGCTTACCTTATATGGCAGGGAGAGTTTATGATCCATATATGGCCAGACGGCTGTTCGAAATCTGCCATATTTGGGCAGCTGTAAACTTTGACGAGCCATTTCGCGCGTCAGGCGCCATTTGGCAAATCGGCAAGATTTTTTCTTCCAAACAAATATTCCTGAAAGGGATACAAAAATTTTATAAACACTTTTCTAACATTTACATTTTGATAGGAATATTGACCTGCTATTTGCCCCATCAAACACTCGTCCATGCGCCTGTAAAGTATTCCCTGCTTGCAGTTTTATTGGTCACGCATATTATTCAATGCTAGATCTTCCCATGTTCTTACCAGTTACTGTAGGCCTGATGTGCGTTTGAGTAGAAGCTACCTATAACCGTATATCGATGTAACATACTCGCCGTGAAACATATATATACGCTATCATAAATAAACCCACTGCATAGGTGAACCTGCGTCCATCCTATACTTACCATTCCTGACGTCACTTCCGCCGGATACAGGTAGTAACCACCTAGAATACGTGACGTCATGAGGCTTGTAGACGGTCGTTAACACTTTACCTGGTTACCCCCCGCGATGTCTGGACAAGTATTTTGATAAAAAGGAAAGGAAAAAAGAAAAGTGATCTCGATCCAGTTTTAGCTCACTGAAGAGCTACTCTTCCACTGGTCGTGACAGAGAAGACAGACGCTATGTACAGTATTTACAGGTTCATTGTACTGGGGAAATTCCCCTAGCTCTTTTCGACAAGCACAATGAACAGTGGACCACAGCTTAACGTCCCGTCCTAAGGACTGCGACCCTCTCCAGTAGCGTGCATGTCGGGTGAGCGACAACAGCCGGGATTCGAACTCCCAACCTCTTAGTCCAGAGGCAGGGTCGCTAACGTATGTCACACAATGTTCAAAAGGTCAAGTTCAGGTTTATTTGATTACTCAGTCGCAATAAAAGAAAACAAGGTCAGGAGAAGAGATGTTCAGTTGTAACAGAAATTTGCTGGAGACAAACTTGGTAAAAACAAGCCCCGGCACCGCGTCAAGGTCTTGTCTCATTGCCGAGGTAAATTGGGACGTCATCCTGACAACAACCACTGACAGCCTCCACAACATTACAACAAAGCAGCAAAGTTAATACAGGTGCACTCAGCTCACAGTAGTTTGTAATAAAAACTGATGACGGCAATATATTTTGGGGTGAAAGTAAACAGCCAGAAGTGAAGGCGTGATGTTATTATTTGTTGCCCTGTCTTGCTAAGTTTTTTGTTTTCTTCCCTGCCTATCTGGATACTTTAGTTGTTTAAGTCCTGCTCTACGATTCTACAGTTTGTTTGTTTGTTTGTTTGTTTGTTTGTTTGTTTGTTTGTTATACAGCTAGACTGCCTATTTTATAAGTTTTATTAAGCCTCCT
This sequence comes from Branchiostoma floridae x Branchiostoma japonicum, assembly GCA_013266295.2. Classification (NCBI taxonomy): domain Eukaryota; kingdom Metazoa; phylum Chordata; class Leptocardii; order Amphioxiformes; family Branchiostomatidae; genus Branchiostoma; species Branchiostoma floridae x Branchiostoma japonicum. Next base: position 299,394 of record CM023833.1, on the reverse strand, counting down.
TGGCTGTTCACAATCTTCAAAACCGAATTGTATTTTTCTTTGCTACTGATGTGAGCTGAGTGCATCCCATACGAACACATACAAAGAATGGCAAGTACTAGTATACTGAGACTGGCATAAGCAGTATTGTCAGGATGAGCGTCGGCTTGCCAATATACTTGTGCGCCAATTTCCCATGGCAAAGTGCCTGGGACCAAAGTTATTTCAACATACAGTCCAGTCCTAGTCCGCCTGCTATCCAATCCAACCCAACCCTATACCGTCCTTGTCAACAAACAAAATCATAAAATCCTTATGAAAAATTGTGTTTCCTGTTGGTCCTGAGGTTCACTGGCGATCTTCCTGCAAAATATGTGGCCTCATAAACAAGTAAACAAAATAACCATCAGTACGAAGAGGATACATGTCAGCTGCGGCTGAAGTTGTACGTCTGGCCTCCTGTGTTTGTGGGCTGTACGTGGTTAGCCAGTTTACCTCCCTTCACCAGTCAGACACCACAGACACCGCTGCCACAGAAGCTCACATGGACGAAACAACAGCCTTCCAGGTCATGATGAAACTATTGTAAGAAAAGAAGAAAAGACGACTTTCGTTAACGCTTGATAAAAGTATTTCTTTTAAAACCCTGTACAGGGAAGGAAACTACAACATGTACTAAACATACAGCATTACACACACACTCATCCCCATGTTAGTTCATTCATTCATTCATTCATTCATTCACTCAACCATTTACTCGTCCATCTATCCATCCATCTATCCATCCATCCGTCCGTCCGTCCGTCCATTTTTCATCCAGCCTGGTCTTCTGAGCCATGAAACAATCCACTTCCTTCCACCACTCAGTCTGTCCGGACAGCTAAGTGTTTCAGAAAGTCCACCCTTCCAGTGGTGGATCTGTATGGTAGGAAGAGAAGGAAGAAGGTACACATTAATGTCAGATGTTATATGCATAGGATCGCTACACAAATTCATGTACCCGTTTTCCTTCTAACACAGCCTGGTCTTCAGAGCCTCGAAACAAGTCAAATCCTTCGACCAGCCAGTCGTCAGGGAGGCGTCTTCGCGTTGTAGAATCTTCTCATTCAGTCGTCCAGTACGTGGTGTACCTGGGAAGCAGGACGACTCGGACCATTACCAACTCGGCCCATCGCAAATCTGGTCAACTCGGCCCACCCCCCTGGTCAACTCGGCCCACCGCCCTGGTCAACTCGGCCCAACCATCAAATATACACAACTACAATAGTGCGGTCGCTAACTAGGTCTCGAGTCTGGCTGTTGACTAATACATTTCATATATGTAAAAATACCAGGTCTTTGTAAAAAAAAGTGTTCTGCTTTCTGTATACATATTTCTAGATAAAGCCCGCGTTTTTGTCAGACAACTTCGAACTGTTGACTTTGAGGTGTTTGACGTCCCAAACCGCCGGCGCTTGGACAATCAACATGATTTTCATACAGACCGCGTTTTTTGTCAGACAACTTCGAACCGTGTTGAATTGTTCGGCTATGGAAACAGTCTAGTCATCCAGTTTACACCTGAGACTAGTGAGAGCGACAGCCATAATAACTTGTGTGTGTTGGTGCCTAAATTTCTGTCTCCGGTATCGGGCCGCTAGTTGACCAGGGAAATGGGCCGAGTTGACCAGGGGGGTGGGCCGAGTTGACCAGGCAGATGGGCCGAGTTGACTGGGCCGAGTTGGTAATGGTCCGAGTCGTCCGACATTCGTGTACCTGTAGTGTTGGAAGACATAAGAAAAGAAAGACGCACGTTAATGACAAGTAGAAGATGCAAATACGCCTTGACTCCCCCTGTCCTGGGAGAACCAAGCGATACCAAACATCGCTGTCTGCCCTGTACTGGGTCGACAAACTAGAGAACAAACAATGCACTAGGAGCATTACATAGAAGTTGTCCTAATCGTTCGTTCAGTCATTCCCGGACGTCATAAGACTTTAACCTGGCGGTAGACTTCGTGGGGCGATCCTGCAAAACAGAAACAAGAATGGCATGAAAACCAACAACCACCAGGGTAAGTAAATTACAAGCTAGACTGTTATACATTAGGTACATTTTACGCCTATTTTTCCACAATTCGCGAACCATAGAACTTTGGAATACTTTCCATAGAGTCACACTTTTTAACCTCAGGTCTTTTTAAGTGAAGTGTGTGTACGTGTGTGCGAAGAAAAGGCAATCAAAGAGCAAACAACACTTTAGATGTTTTTCATTGTTTTTCACTTTTATTTGTGTGTGCAAAGAAAAGAACAATCAACAAAGAACGGTCAACACTTCAAATATTTGTATTGGAAAAAAACTTTTTATTCAATGTACTCGTTACAATTACATGTCAAGAAATGCATACAGAAACAAACACCACTAGCCTTACGTAAATACAGACAGAGAGAGAGGCGATATATACACGTAGGGGGGGGGGGGGCTAGGGAAAGGAGAGGCACTACAATATACACCCATAAGGCACCCTAGGGGTTCGGCACGAGCCTAACAGACTTTATATAATTATTTACAAACTACTGCTTAACATTTATAACCCCAAACTACCCACCCTTTCCCAGATGGGGCGAACGAAAAGCAATATCATGGGTTGGACCTTACCCCAGGAAAAACTACACAAGCGGGTCAGACCCCCCGTTTAGGCATGGGGACGAAAGATGCGTTAATACATGGAATTCTAAATAAATACCTTATAAATTCTTATAATAATCCATCAATTCCTAAGAGAAGGTCTTTGGAATTATAATATGGATTTTAGTGGTGTCAATTCACGTCGGTTCTAACTTCTAACATATATATACAGGATTCTATCGTGTTTGTGTACGTGGGTGCGAGTGTTTGCAAAAGAACGACACCATTGATGCACTGTAACATTTTTGTGTTGTAAGATATCTTAAACCGCGCTGCATGTGGGCATCATATTTGGGGACTCCATGGTTTTCGCGAGTTACTTTTACCATGGAGTTAAAAAAACGCACGGGTTACAACTAGAACGTCGCGAGATGCCCCCTTTCGTTGCTAAATCATTAACTGACTTCCCAACGAAAAGATGGTTGATGTGAACCTTGCTGTAAAAGATTCACATCCTCGCACTGCAAGCAACATACAAGCATAAATCACAACAATACAAGCATAATATAATATACAAAGCAACCACGTGAAATGCCACCACTAAGATTCTACCCATGATTTCATGGAATTTTAACAAAGTTCCATGAAAACTCAACTCCTACACAAAGGCAAGGAATGTTGTGTACCTCTCAACATTCCCTACTTGTTCACCCATCCACTGAAGTTCCGAAAGAGTAAGTCTTGGGAATTCTGTTAGATGGATTTGGCACATGACAAGTGACATAACATGTTCATACAACAAATCAAGAAACAAAGTTTCCCCGCCCCCGTGTCTCAAAATGAATCCCGAATTTACAGTTATACAACGTAAGCGCACGCACTGCAGTTATACAACGTTAGCGCACGAAATACAGTTAATTATACAACGTTATCGCACGAGCTATACAACGTTATCGCACGAAATACTAGTACTGTTATACAACGTTAGCGCACGCACTGCAGTTATACAACGCACGAATTATAAGTATATAAAAACGCACGTGTTAATTCTATACAGCGCACGCATCTTTTCGTTGCTAAGGCAATATTGCCTGCCTTCCCAACAAGAAAGATGGTTGATGTAAGACTTGCTGCAGAGCATCTTAACAACCGCGCACTACAAGCGAACGCGAGTTGCGAGGCAAAAAGCAAATCTTTACACGAGGTAGGAAAAATAATAAAGAGTAACGTGAACTCACCCCAGCCATCTTGAACCGAAAAAGTACACTGGACAGGGATACCTAATTTACACAACATATACCCTAGGTTCGGACTGTTCCATTTGTTTCTACGGGTACATTCTCACGTCACATCGAAAAAGTAGGGTCTTTAACTGCCCAAACGCGAGGCAAGGAAAGTTAGGGTCAGTGAAAGGTACCGGGTATATTCGTTACAACATATATTCATCGTTTTTTTTGTGACAAACCTACACTTTTTTCCTCTGTGATGAAGTCATGATAAACTTTTAACCCCCGGTTTGGACGCAAACAATGGTTTCATCCATCGTTGTCGCACCTGCGGTTCACACCTGTTGGGAACACCTGCCGCCAATACTGTTGGACCAATCAGAGGGCGAAGGAATTAAGAATGGACAAATTTTTTTAAATTTTTTAAATTTTTAATTTTTTTATTCTAACATTTCATGACAAGACACGGTGACGGCAAACTCAAGTTTTTTTCAACTTATTTTATGCCGCCACCAACACAGGGGACAAATACAGGACAGGACAATGCTCATTCTCACCTGAGCTAAGTGAGGAAAGTCGTGTTAAGTGCCTTTCCCAAGGGCACAAGATTGGTGGCATGGCCTGGATGGAATCTGTCTTCCTTCTACATTTGGAAGTTCAGCCCGAAGACATCTAAGTTTACCACGAGACACTTGAGTTGTGATAATCAAACGCGAAAAAAATGAGGGACAAGTTTGGGATGTGAATTGTTTGAAAATACGTCCGTAAATTCATGCGCGCGTGGATGTTATCCATAGTGTTGAACCTCCTTGATGAATGAAATGAATGAATGACTGGTTTATTATGTAAAACATCGCAGCCAATGCAGCCATCAGGCTGAAGTACGTTTCACTTACATAGTTCATAGAATAATACACACGTCAACTCAATATTTAACAATAGCTTAAAATATTACCAGGTATTACGATAAAATATTACAATAACTGAACATCTGAGTGTGGTTGATTTACAACGTACTATTTGTTCGTATTAATCAGTCTCAGCAGAGATGGTACAGGGCTGTTTTGATACCGAGCGGTGCGGCAAGGCGCAAGAGTCAGTTTGTTAGAGTTTCTGAGGTTTCTGCCGTGCTCCTGTCGCCGTGTGTTGGGGAGGAGGTCTGCTGTGCGTTCCGATGCGGTCATGATATAATTAAATCAACATCGCCTACATTTGTCGTATATTCGTACATTTATCAAGCTTAACTTCTGTATGCCGTTTTGCCAAACGTTCCTCCCAGGTAAGGCAGGCGTGGTTGCGTGCTGAAGGAGTCAGAAACCGCCGGGGACTCACATGCTTCGCTGACTCCGCCAGTTTTTTTGCTTCCTTATTTCCTTTTTATTTCAACATTTAAAGAAATACAATACTTAGTGGTGACGCACTCAAGTGAACTAGTTTATGTTAACGTCATAATTACAACACGGGACAAAGATACCAAATGGGAAACTTCCAATGTACAAGAACAGAATTAAACAAGAAAGGATACTGCCTTGCCACCGTAGGATCTGCTTGGAGATTACGGAGCGGACTAGTCAACGTTGTTGAGTCCCCCTGACATTTATTTGCCTCTTCACTTCAGAAATGTCATGTGAATTACTGTGGAGCGCTTCGCTTGTCAAGGATAACATTTCCGGCTCATCTTTATCAGACTTGTGACCGAACCTGACGTTAAATGCCGCCGCACGGCGTTCCTGTGGCATTCCGTACTTCATAAATGTCGCTTCCATGATTGTTGGTGTTTTGGCATCGAAAAGCGACGACCGTTCTGAAATTTGATGACGACACGGAAATTTGCGGCGGCGAGGGTTGGTTCACTCAAATCACGGTGCACCATACTATAGCACTAAGCTGTGGCGACTAAGAAAGCCGCATTTACACTGTATATATATAAATTATAATGCTGTAGTTGTTGAAATATTGTTCACTGGTGACTGTACTGGTAAAGAGCTGTGCATTTTTGGACAAGAACATGCAAATAAAGATCATTCATTCTACACATTTCATTTGATTTATTCCAAGCCTGACTTTATTTTGCCAGGAAACCACATATCGCAAACTTTGGCTACAAGAAATTCAAACAGAAACAGAAGGATGAGACTAACAGCAAGTAAGCTGAAAAGTAACAGAGGAGTAGAAATAACTTAATGATACAGTGCATCAAATTTATAGAACATTATTTGAGACCATATTAATAATAAGTACTGCCAAGTTATACACAAATATGATGTGTAAAGCAGAATGAATTGACTCTTTCTACACAACCAAGTGTTTTATTCAGCCGACGTTTCGGTGACCGTCTGTCACCTTCCTCAGGGCAATTCTGACTGGTTCACATTGCACTGCAGCATAGGTGTCGCTGCTATAGATGCACATGTGTATGTATAGATATGTAAATACGTTTGGGAACGCATCTATAGCAGCAACTCTTGTGCTGCAGTGCAATGTGAACCAGTCAGAATTGCCCTGAGGAAGGTGACAGACAGTTACCGAAACATCAGCTGAATAAAACACTTGGTTGTGTAGAAAGAGTCTCTTTATTCAGTGACTTACCAACCTGATGAAACTATAATTCATGATGTGTAAAGCAGCGACTAGTTCTACCATAGATACTACAGACATGCACATTTGATAGAATATATACTAGATCACAGTCACATGTGTAACAGAACTGATAAATGTAGTACAGTATGTACAGATGAACATTAAACATTACTGTCTTGTCATGCAGGCACATTACTTACATGTCTATGTCACATCCACCAGAGCACGTTGGCAGAACATACTGCGCCTGTGCAAAACCCTGATTTTTCACGTTTTTTGTTGAATGTTTGGTCAACGTTGCATCAAAATTTTGCCTGTTGCAGACGATATCTTTTCCTATACAACATCTGAAAACTACAGACAGGCTGACATATATATGCTCTTATACAACCTTATATGAGACGTTCTGCCAAAGTGCTATGCACAATACATTACGGGTTTCGCGCAGGCGCAGTACGTTCTGCCGACGTGCTATCCACCAGTATTGCCAGTTATAGTAGCATTCATACGTCGTATCATACTTTTCACTTCATCCCCAAACATCAGCTGTAATCATGACATCATTTCAGTCAAAATGTGCCCCTCTTCTAGATTAACCTTCTCCCTGCTGCCTAACCCCAGAACTGATGCAGATTTGGTGCCAAACAGCTACCTTGGCAGGCTGAAGGTTAAAGATACAATGTTTCATATGGATGTACGATTCTCTTGTCTCTATGTATTATGTTGCTATGGGTCGGTGTACCTGAAATAATGACATTTAATTCAAGATGCCTAACTTACACCCCTACCCCCGTGCTTAGCTTATGTTACATATTATTTTTATCCAGCATGTCAGTAGAACATACTGTGCCTGTGCAGAACCTGGAATTTTTACAGTTTTGGTTCGATGTTTTGTCAACATTTAACATCAGAATTTTTCCCGTTGCAGACAATATCTTTTCCCACACAACATTTGAAAACTGCAGACGGGATGTCACCCTTAAATACACGAAATCAACCTGAAACGAGACGTTCTGTCAAAGTGCTATGCACAATACATTACAGGTTACGTGCAGGCACAGTATGTTCTGCCGACGTACTTGTTTATCCCAGTTTATAACTAACAGAGCTCTAGTCCTGAATGATACCCTAGTTATGTTGCTAGTCCAGCATAACCGACTCCTTGGAATCATCTCCTTGGAGAAGTCTGTTCTACTCTTCCCCTGCCGGCAAGGCGTCTTCTAATCTCCGGATGAACTTAAGACGTATCTCTGTGGTGCTGTCGCCCTTCAAGGCATCTTGGAGGAACGTCACGTCTACTTCCATCTGAACCTAGAGAAAAATGGGCAGGAAGTCGTTTAATGTTCTTTCCTTAACATATTTTCTGTTCAAACTATCATTGTGGTACTGTAAAAGATTATTTAAGGCCGCATCAATTCATTTCCTTGATTCTCAGACAGTATAAGGTGAAAATATTATATAGCAAGCGGACATCATTCTCCTATTTTAGTTTTTTGTAAGTGTATGATATGTTTTGTGTTTACATGTTTTTACAGTGTTTAATTTTGTGACTCCAGGAAGACTAGTGTGTATACATTGTACTCACTAATGGAGATCAGTCAACTAAACAATAAACATCATAAAAGCAGGGAGCAGGGAGGAGAACTTGAATATGACTGTATTTATTCCCTAAAACTGAGCTCACCAAATCATCAAGCTGGTCCTCAGGCTTTGTTTCCATTCTATCTGTTTTTCCAGTTAATCATATTAAAAATCAAGCTGGTGAGGCCAAATCCCAATCAGTCAGCTTCAGATTTATTTATTGTAATCAACTTGCATGTCATATACAGCAGTGCATGATGACATGAAATCTGTTAATTTTCCTTTAAAATCGCACTTACAAAATAACAATCATAGGGAACAATTTACACAAGGATAGCTGTACATATTTACAAACAATTTTAAAGGCAAATGAAACAACTCGGCATATATCATTAAAAACAAGAAGATAAAATCAAACCACTGACTGTTACGTCGTATAAACCCTGTAGTCCCTGCTACAAAACATGAGCTGGAGATGACAGGGGGATTTCTGGGTAATGGTTAGAAAATAAAGGCCGGTGGAGCCACATGTGAAAATCATCATTCATATTATGGGTTTGTTTGGCCTTAAATAATACACCAGAGCTGGTTCAGATATGGTCTGTTATTTCATGTTGTATAAATGTAACCTTCTGTGCATCATTATAACGGCACCCTGTGGTTACTGTGCTTGTTAGGGTTTAGAGCCGGCAGGTTTTGATGTGAAAATTAGAAGTCTGGGCATGTTTTTCTTGCCTCCTGTGTACTACATAGCGAGTCTTGTACTGACTGTAGGGTAGGTTGTGTGTTGTAGCACATCGGCAGACCGTACTGCTCCTGCGCAAAACCCTGATTTTTCACGTTTTTCGTTGGATCTTTGGTCAACGTTGCATCAAAATTTTGCCCGTTGCAGGCGATATCTTTTCCTATACAACATCTGAAAACTACAGACAGGCTGTCAACCTTATATGCTCTAATACAACCTTATATGAGACGTTCTGCCAAAGTGCCATGCACAATACATTACGGGTTTCACGCAGGTGCAGTACGTTCTGCCGACGTGCTACTGTAGGGTAGGTTGTGTTTTGTAACCGTCAATTGGTCGTTTGGTAGCCTGTGCTACACAATCCCTCACTGCACTTTGCCGTAGAACACATACCGAAGTCTTGCGGGGGCATTTCTATTCTACAGGAAAAGCTAGCTATCAAAGGTAGTTTTGATTTGATTTGGTTTGGTTTATTCCTTTGGCTGTATAAAGATGTACAACTATAGCGACCCAGCCAGCTGGAGGCTGTTACAAAGAGCTAGCCGACTGACCAATCCACAGTCTTCAACTTAGGCCTAGGAAAAAAATGTTGTGTTTCCTGTTTCAGTCCTGAGATAATTAGGGTCGGTTGGTAGGGATTATCTTTTTCTTTTTTAGACTTTGGCGATATCTAGTGATCAAACTTATACAATACAGTATTTTAACAAAGTAAAAATTGTAGGAGGACACTTACATGTATATCTTTAATGTCAATGTTGGAAAACATACTGTACAACGTTTCAAGGTCGATCAGCTCGAAAAATTTATGTCCCTTGCAGGGGTCCACCCCAAAAAAGGCTAGGGTCGGCAGGCAGTTTTTTTCTAGGGTCAGTCGGGAAACAGGAAACACAACATTTTTTTCCTAGGCCTTACAAGGCAGATGTCCAGAGTTGCTTTGTCAAAACCTGAAACATCAACTGTTTGTCACTCTACAATATAACCTGCTATGACTAACAGCTATGGGCAGTTAATGGAGCTGTCTGCTGGACTCAGGATATCAGTTTAGCAGGAAAGTCTTTCCAAGGGAGTTGGGTACAGAGTGGCTGGTAAAAGCTGGGGATGTGTACGTGTATGTGTGTAATGGAGCATTATATATTCCCTTTGGCTGCAGGATGCTGCCAGGAACAAGGTAATGGGAAATGTCTACAGGGATCTCCAGCACAGGTGTGGAGGGCTGGAAAATCTTTCCCAGGCAGCCGACAGGGAACTGTTTCTGGTGCCGTTTTGTCTCATTTTGCGTAAATCAGTGTACGAAATACTTTTTGGAGCCAGGTTGCCCAGTGGCAACCTAGGATGAAAGTTAGGTTGGCCATCAAAATTCCAGGTTGCCCCAAATTTAAACTCTTCTACATTGTGATTAACTTTGTTAGAATGAAATGTGAATTTACACATTTCTGACATAGAGTTGTTTCCCCTCACCCGAAGTGATGAGCTCTTCCATGGGAACTTCTCCATAAACAGTTCCCAATGAAGAAAGGGGCATCCTTACCACAAAATGTAGGTAGTGCACTGGGCTACCTGGGTGTAGAAATAGGCTGCACCAAGCAAAATAAATATGGTTGCACCGTGCAACTGGGCAACCTAGTATTTCGCACGCTGCAACCCCTCCAAGTCCAACTCTGGCTTGCAACATAATGTAACCCAACACCACAGGGTGTCTGCTACACCAGTTACCATGGTGACAGACGTCTGGTCCAGGTCATTGACATTATTTGTTTGGAGAAGAAGGAGAGGAAGAAGAAACTGAGCAAAAACAACATAATGAACCGACTGACCATCTCCAGTGACCCCCTGAGAACGCCGCTCAGCAGGTTGGAGTAGTTCAGGTTCTGATGTCCGTCCGGAAGTTCCACAAACTCCGTCAGCGGGTTGTTATCGAGGATCAGCGAGAACTCGTCGCCCGCGGGGCTCCAGTTGGCCACGGTCGGGGTGATGCCCAGGAACATCTTAAACCCAACCTGGAGTAAACAAACAAACAAGTAAATAAACAAACTCCGTTAGCGGGTTGTTATCCAGAATCAGCAAAAACTTTTCTACACATCTTAAACCCGACCTGGAGGAAAAAAGCTGAAAATGGATGTTTTCACGCTCATTCCTTCCGTGAAGCTGGCTGAAGCCTGGTTGACTACAAGGAAAAGTTTGCTGGTACAAAAACGCCCTCTAGTGATCTATGTTAGTATTACAGCCTAGGGCTGTCATGCATTCACAATTTCTTTCAGTTGATGTCTTGTAGCTGAATTTGATGAGAAATACTTTTGTTAAGAAGAGTGTTGCTTATTTGTTTTTTGGGCATGTTGTCTTGTACCTCTGTTTAATTTTTCCTAATTTTTTTTAAATGAGAAGCTCTAGAGTGTGCATGTTAAGAGGAGTGTTTGTTTGTTTGTTTGTTTGTGTCGTACCTTTGCGATGACGTCGGCGGTTTCCCGGAAGTCGTGACACCGCCCCACGGACGAGCGAGCCAAGAAGTCTTCGATCAGCCTCACTCCGATGTTGTAACCCCTACAGGAAAAATACAAACATAACTAGAAAGGTAACATTTGCAAAGCAAATACATGATGTTTACCTTCGCACGTGGTCTGCTCTGTTAATTCTTACTCAAACACATTCATATATATGGTCAGACAGGAGACTAAATCCCTCCTGCTATAAAATTGTAACATGATGTAACCCAACACCAGTTACCATGGTAACAGACAGTCTGTTTCAGGTCATTGACCAGGTCAGAGGTCACTGTTTGGAGAAGAGGAGGAGGAGGAAGAGGAGGAAGAAGAAACGTAGCAAAAACAATATGTTTTCCTCCGGTAAACGTAACCAGACTTGTGAAGTAATGTCACTGCTGAGAATCTGTTTTCAATGAGGCATCGTGTGGCGTAATGGTAGGGCATTCGGCTCGGAACCCATGAGTCCTGGGTTCGATTCCCACCTACATACCTCGACGTTGTGCCCCTGGGAACGGCACTTTACACAACTTTCTTCACTTCACTCAGGTGTAAATGAGTACCTAGCTTCGGTTAGGGACGTCCCTCGGATAGGACGTTAAATGGAGGTCCCGTGTTTGAGGAGAGCCACACCCCACGCACGTAAAAGAACCCACCGCACTTTATATATCGAAAAGAGTAGGGGTCCCTCCCGGTGTGAGTGGATCAAACCTTGTAGTCTTGTACGTCCTCATACGTACCGTGCTTGGAGCCCTCAGCCTATTGAGGTTAAGCACGTAATATGGAAGAAACAGAAGAAGAAGAAGGATGAGTAAGAGACTCACATCTTGTCGAGCTGCTTGTTGACTTCCTCGTCGCTCTCGTAGTCCTTAATGAGCTGCGCCACCAAGGCCCCATAGGTCAGGGTAAACAGCTCCGCACTCTGAAGGGGGGGGGGGGGGTACCAGTAAATTAATTCGTCTGCACTCTACTTAGCCGTGGCGACTCAGGTAGCCGGTTTTACAAATTTGTATGTAGGTACTGGCTTGGGAAACCAGTATATACAGCGTATTACATAAAAGAGGCTTCTTGAGTCGCCACGGCTACACTCTACTAGATTACTTGATAGATATAGTTGTTAAGTGCTAAATAAACCACACTGTACACATTATAGATCACACATTTCAATGTGAAACATGTGATTCATGCAAGGGATAGAATGTAAGGCACAAGGTTCCAAATAGGGATAATAATGGTTATAATATCCATTATGGAGATTCTTCGGTGGCAAGACCGAAGATCTGCCTGGAGATGTGTGGGGTCGTGTGGCGTAACAGAAGAGTATCGGCTCAGAACCAAGAGGTCCCGGGTTCGAATCCTGCCATGTCACCGATCTTGTGCCCTTGGGAAAGGCACTTTACACGACTTTCCTCACTTCACTCAGGTGAAAATGGGCATGCCAGAATGATCATTGTCATGATCGTGGGCATTAAAGGAAGAAAGAAAGATTAGTAAACGGGTCCTTTTCCTTGGTAAAACGATATTAAGTTGTTGTCCTATGTTATTACGCTAGACGTGGTTCTTCTTCTTTGTTTCTGCTCAGCCTCATTGCTGGGATCAATAGCAGGTCGTGCACGGGTTAATTACAAGTGATCCGGTACATATAAACGTAAGGAAAGGAACGGTTTCTACATGTACTAACATTAGTAGGTCAGTGAACAACAATAAAAGGCTGTTCTTCTACAGCAACAGGGTCGTACCATGGTGGAACAGTTTACCCGAGGAAGTGGTAACAGCCCCAAGTGTGAACAGCTTTAAAAACAGACTGGACGAACACATGAGAAGCCACCCAGTAGTGTACAACCGCAAAAGTACCGAAGTAACGGGTTCCTTTTCCAGCACTCGGTGTACAGAGGTGAGGCGGCTTCCGGCCAAGATCTCCAGTGCCGAAGTTACGTCAACACTTGGTGTCCAGTGTCGGCGGCTTCAGCACTGGAAACTCCGAATCGGCAAACCAAACCTTGCCTTTAAAAAGGGTATCGAGACGCTGCCTTTGAATTCTAACACTCATCATTTTTGAGATCATAGCGCCCGGGAAACAAATTACAATCTGGACAACAAGGTGATCGGCAGGACAGGACTGTGCGGCATCTTTCTTCACATTTTCACAGACATAGACTTGTACGATAAATGTACTGTACGCCGACGTAAGCACCAGACGCCAAGTGCCGAAATGATTTGAGGGCTCGGCTTCCAGCGCCAAAGAGTCACCGAGCACTAGAATATCGAGCGCGGAACCCGTTACTTAGGTACTTCTTCACTTGCTATCCAGTGCTGAACGGCCTCCGAGCGCTGGCACCCGAGTGCTGAGTGGAATTTAGCACTGGAAAACGAGTGCCGAGACAAGATTCAGCTCTGGAATTCCAGTCCTGACGAAGCTTCAGCACTGGATCATAGCCGTTCAGCACTAGAAATCCTGTGCAGAGTTTCCTTCAGCACAGGGCCCCAAGTGGCGACGCCACTTTCCCCGCAAGTTACGCACTGGGCGGCCAGTGAGGAACCCGTTACTTCGGTACCCTTGCTGTACAACCCCCGGGCACTAGACAACCCCCACAAGATGACCATGTCAACGTAAGAAGCTACAAGGAGCGACTCACAGTGGAAGAGAACTTCCTACCGAGACGAAAAGTCTACTCTACTCTACTATATATATAACGCTACCAAAGGTGGGGGGAGGGCGGACACACAACTGTACCGAACCTGCGATCTGCTGCCCACTTTAACCATCATAACGGCGATGAAAGAAAGAAAAATCCCGCCGCACTCACCACTTTCTTGGCCTCCGTGCCCCGCCCTGCTTGCCGAGACATCCTGGCGATTTTCGCGGTTGTACCGGACTGACTTCCACTGGGTCGATCGAGTCCACTTCCCACAAATTTCTCCGTAACAGCTGTTATATATTCGTCTACGTACATTCACCACAAGGTAAACAACTATGTTTACCCACAACTATGGCAAAATATCGTAAAAATACGATAACTATCGAATATAAAATATCGATAACTAGCTTTAAGATATTAATTTTCTTTCTAAAAATGAAGATTTGTTGTCAATTTTTATATCTATTTGGATTTTCGTTCAATATTGTCACAAGTTATTGATATGAATCGGCGGCTGCGAATGACGCGCCTTGTCCACATCTCAGTTGACCCGTGGTGACCCTAGCATGAGCACTCCGGCTCCAAACTTGTGAATTCTCCTCTATTTTTCGGCAGAATTTGTGCTTCAAACCGGACAAGAGTGACTTTATAAATGACAGACTACGCAGAAGAGCAGGCGAACGAGATAGAAGCGCTTGAATCTATTTATCCAGACATTTTGGAAAGTAAGTTACAGTTTTCTGACAGAAGCTTGTGTGCCCCCCTCCCCATGAAATTTAAACTTCTGTGTGGCTTCCATATTTTTGGGTTGCATGCAGCTAAAAGTGATTTGATCGTTCATTTTCTATCTCATAAATAAGGACCATAGGTAGTTTGATTTTGTGCAAGATTCAAACTTAGTATACTGTGTCATCAAGACATGCCAAATAAAAGGGCTCTTATATAGCTGTGAAAGTCTTTCAAATCTTTATTCAGTTGAAACAACATTGCAGATATCAACATTGTACTCCAAGACGAGATCTGACTTAACCGGGTTGATGAAGAGACAGAGTGCATCTCGAAAGTTCTGTTTTCGTTGTGTGTATGGTTAAAATTTTTGTAAAAAAACAAACAAACAAACAAACAAACAAACATTGTACCTGTAATTGAGGGAAGTTTAAAGAAACCTTCTGATATCCTGTTCCTATAGCATGTGTAGTCCAGTGGTTAGCGACCCTGCCTCTGGACTAAGAGGTTGGGAGTTTGAATCCCGGCTGTTGTCACTCACCCGACATGCATGCTACTGGAGAGGGTCGCAGTCCTTAGGACAGGACGTTAAGCCGTGTTCCACTGTTCATAAAATTGTGCTTTGTCAAAAAGAGCTATGGGAATTTCCCCGGTACAATGAACTGTACATAGCGTCTGTCTTCTCTGCCACGACCAGTGAAAGAGTAGCTCTTAAGTGAGCTAAACTGGTTCGAGATCACTTTCACTTTCTTTCACTTTCACTTTCCTGCCGTTCCCAGTTTTAGAGACAGAGCCGCACTGCTTCAAGCTCTCCCTGTCAGCAGAGACAGACAGCCATGAAGGTGAGGTTTGAACCAGGTTTTCATCTTGCCAGACATAACATGACTATAAAAGAACATTTCAATGACGTCATGAAATGGAAACTAAACTTTAACTGCCAACACTACCTACAAAGAATTGGGACTTACCCCAAATTTTCAGTTGACTCCATCAACCTTGTTCACGGAATGGACCCGTCTACTCTTGGAACGTGACGTCAGAGACACATGACTGTAGTAGCGGGTCATACGTGCCAGAATTGACTTTATAGATAGTGTTGGCAGTTAAAGTTTAGTTTCCATTCCATTTCCATTTCATATGACTTGTACCCGACATGCAAGCTACTGGAGAGGGTCGCAGTCTTTAGGACGGGACGTTAAGCCGTGGTCCACTGTTCATTGTGCTTGTCGAAAAGAGCTAGCTAGGGGAATTTCCCCGGTACAATGAACCTGTAAATACTGTATATAGCGCCTGTCTTCTCTGTCACGACCAGTGGAAGAGTATATAGCTCTTCAGTGAGCTAAACTGGTTCGAGATCACTTTCACTTTCACCAACACAGATGAACTTTCATGCTATTTCAATGACGTCGTTTACAAAGCCTTAGCCTTACCCAAGAACACCTTAATTTACTGTTAAGAGTTGCTGGCTTGCCAGAATTATTTCCCATGAAGTGTTGCCAGGATCCCCCATGCAGGCCCTCCTCAGTGGTAGTCTCATTTGTTACTGTAATTCACTTTGTGTTCACGGTAGCAATATTTCACGATCTGAAGTCTTGGACAAGAAAATGGACATGTTCATGGAACTTTATCTTCACGGTGGTGGCAAGTGCAGGGAAGGGGCAAAACACAAATGATTTTATAACGGTAATAATAAGTTCACGGTACAGAAGTGACAGTGAAAACAGTGAACATAACAGTACAGTGAAAAAATCAGGAATTACAGTATTCACCATGGGAATGTTCGTGCCCCCCCAGAAGGGGCCCCCCTGGGGGTGGACCTGCAGTTCACCTACGTGCCGACCTACCCCGACGCCCCCCCGCAGATGGAGGTGTTGTCCCCGCAGAACCTCACAGACGAGGACGTCAGCTCCATACAGGATCTGCTGCAGCAACAGGTAAACACATAAACACAACAGGTAAACAACAACAGGTAAACACATAAACACAACATGTGAACAACAACAGGTAAACAACAACAGGTAAACACAACAACAGGTAAACACAACAACAGGTAAACAACAACAGGTAAACACAACAACAGGTTAACAATAACAGGTAAACACATAAACAGACACAACAGGTGATCATAACAACAGTACAGTAACTGGAGGCTGTACAAGAACTAACCCAGCAGTACAAAACTTAACCCAGTAACTCATCCAGGCTGTACTGTAACTCACCCAGGCTGTACGGTAACTCACCCAGGCTATACGATAACTCACCCAGGCTGTACGGTAACTTTCCCAGGTTGCACAGTACCTAACCCAGGCTGCACAGTAACTCACCCAGGCTGTACTGTAACTCACCCAGGCTGTGTAGTAACTCACCCAGGCTGTACGGTAACTCACCCAGGCTATACGGTAACTCACCCAGGCTGTACAGTAACTCACCCAGGTTGCACAGTAAGTAACCCAGGCTGCACAGTAACTCACCCATGCTGTGTAGTAACTCACCCAGGCTGTGTAGTAACTCAGCCAGGCTGTATGGTAACTAACCCAGGCTCTACAGTAACTCACTAGGCTGCACAGAAACTCACCCAGGCTGCACAGTAACCAACCCAGGCTGTACAGTAACTCACCCAGGCTGCACAGTAACCAACCCAGGCTGTACAGTAAGTAACCCAGGCTGCCCAGTAACTAACCCAGGTTGTACATTAGCTAACCCAGGCTGTACAGTAACTCACCCACGCTGTGTAATGTCCCCAGGCTGAAGAGAACCTGGGCATGGTGATGGTGTTCACTCTGGTGTCAGCTGTGGAGGAGAGACTGACTGAGCTGGTCGAGGAGAAGAAGAAACAGGCGGAAGAAGAGAGGGAAAGAAAACAGAGAGAAGAAGAAGAAAAAGAAAAGGTAAGACGCTTCTCCTACAATGTGAAACTTAAAGGCACTGCCGTTGCAGACAGCTGGTGGTGTTGGATGACATTATATAGCAAAGGAGGGGCTGGTCACTATATGATTATATATGAAATTGTGAAAAAACAGAGCAGTAGTTCGTTAGGCTAGACTATATGAAGGTAAACATTATGCATGGCCAGTAGAACGTTTATTATGCATTTGTTTTGCAATTGTTTCCGTTCTTGTGTATTTTGTATCACAGCAAGTTGCTTTTATCTTGTTGCAGAAAAGATTTGAGGGCACCCGAGTTACTATAGAATCCTTCCTGGCGTGGAAAGCCAGGTTTGACCAAGAAATAGCTGAAAAGAAGAAGTCTAGAAAAGAGGAAGACAACAGTAAAAAATTAACAGGTAAGTTGCAGAGTCCAATTCAAACATATTTCTTACTTACTCACTATGCGGTTTAGTGTCTGTTGTTCCCCGTCTTCCGAGGGTTAGACATGCTGCACACTGATACTGGTGCTGGATGGCATCCCGCCATTTGCCTCTGTCCTGTGGGTTCACGTGGTGTAAGTTGAGGGAGTGGAAATCCTGCTACATGTTTAATTTTTCTTGTAGATTACCCATGTACATGTATGACTTAACACTTTCAGTTGGCTGTGCTGTCAAAATTTCTTCTTTCCTTTGAAACATTGGAATTGCCATGCAAACTTAGATCCTTTTCGTTTTGTTTATTTTATTTAGCTCTCCATCACACTTCTAACTGGAGTCCATAATAAAACAAAGTAAAACAACGGAAACATGCAAACAGACACTTTAGTTGATCATAAGAAGGTGAACAGAGAGGTTGATGTTAAAGGGAAAAGGACACATTATATAAATAAATCTGTTCAAACTATGCTCTAACTCTGTTTGTCTAACCAGGAAAACAGCTGTTTGAACGGGACACGTCACTGAACGATTCAGACGCAAGATTTCTGGACAATGAAGGTAAGACGGTTGCAGGAAACATGGGCCACTATTTGGGTGGTTTTAGAACCAATTTATTAAATTGGTGTATCTAAGAACATGTGCATAATTTTGTCGGTTGTTTTAATGTGGTTTGTACTAGAGCATATTTCTAGCCCTGGAATTAGTTGTGTAGTACTACAATATAATTATAACATGTAGTGCAACATGTGTATGTTATGTATGTTGTGTATGTGACATGCCAGCACTTCGGCAGAACGTACTGCACCTGTGCAAAACCAGTAATGTATTGTGCATAGCACTTTGGCAGAATGTCTCATATAAGGTTGTATTAGAGCATATAAGGTTGACAGCCTGTCTGTAGTTTTCAGATGTTGTATAGGAAAAGATATCGTCTGCAACAGGCAAAATTTTGATGCAACGTTGATCAAACATCCAATGAAAAACGTGAAAAATCAGGGTTGTGCGCAGGCGCAGTACGTTCTGCCGACATGCTTGACATGCCAACAGTGGATACTAAATGTGCATTGACATGTGAATAACTACATTTGTAACAGTAAAAATTGATCACGTTACACTTGGAAACTAAGAACTGTTCACCATCTTGTGCATGCAGGCTGTTAACTAAACCAATTGTCAACTGTATACTAAACACACTATCCAATCTGTAACACATACACACAGACCTCTTTGTGTTGCATGTTCATAACCTACATGTGTGCTAACACTGTCTGTTTCCTCCCCATTGCCCCCCTCCCCCTTACTGCCCCCTTCCCCTTACTTCCCCCATTCCTGCCCCCCTCCCCCTTACTGCCCCCCTCCCCCTTACTGCTCCCCTCCCCCATTCCTGCCCCCCTCCCCCTTACTGCCCCCCTCCCCCTTACCGCCCCCTCCCCCTTCCGTACCGGTTCCCACAGACATTACTCTTGGTGCAGGTGATGAGAGCGTCGAGGTCGACGAGTCCCTCTTCCAAGACATGGCCGATCTCGACCTTGACGAGGACCTTCTTGACCTTGAAGACTGAAGATCCTCCTTAAAGGCATTGTGCATCTTCCCAGGAGGGACAAGACTGGGTGGTTACTCTGGATGCCGACAGCTAAGACTTAAAAACAACTTTAAGGGCTTACAGACTCTACATCAGGACTCCCTGGAATATTTCCTTTGCGGTCCCAGTGACTACAGAATCTCTAAAGGCTCCATCCTACTCTATCTCCGATTCGCCCCCACCAGGATAGTCTGGCACCAGCTAACAGAAACCATTGGCCTTTCTGTCTTCGCCTGAAATTAAGGCGAGAATTCTGACTGACTGGCAACATTGCACAGGCTTCTGAAACGACAATGGAAATCAATCAAACTGCATTGCAGGCTTTATTTTCACCCATCAGCAAAGTCTTACATCCTTCATATATATATAGCAGTTTACTGTATGTGATGGTCACTAATGCTTTTATATCCAAATTGTTTTCCTTGATTATAGTTCAAGTCACTTTCCGTTGTTCATGTACATGAAGTATAGCTGGAGTACAATGTGACACAAAACTGCTAAACATTGGCAGAGACAAGAGGAAAGTTTGAAAAATAAGGATTAAAAAATGATTCTTCCATCATGATGTTATTCCTTGTCATTTTTCTGTTGTACATAACTTGAAATATGTAACTACCAAGTAGTACCAACACAGATGAACCTTTATGATAGTATAACGTTACACCTTGATAATAAACCCATGACTACAACATTACAGTTACATATTAACTGCCTTAGAGCAAATTACCTTACAGTAAATATACATTCTTAGACTTTTCTTAGACATATTTTCTTTCTAGAAGAAAAACATTTTGCTCAGAAGGATGAACAAGAAATGGTGCTTTGGTAAGAAACTTTGAATAAATTTTATCACTCAGCAATTGTATATAAGATACAACATAAGGCAACTTCTACTGCTGGGTAACTATGGTTACCGTAACAATAGTTCTCAGGGACGAATCTATTCTACAGAAGACTATGTAGTTTATATGTGGAATACGGCTATGCACTTGTACAGTCTTAAGTAATAAGGAATCCATGACTACAACACTACGGTTGTGTAAGTATGTTACTGAAATTCTACAACAGAAGAAACACCACATTAAGACCATTAAAATATTAAATCAGAAGCGCCCAGCATCAAATAAAGCCACCAACAAATTTCTAATCAGTCGCTAGATATTTCAATTATCGTCACTTGTATCCAAAACTCACATTGAACAGTTTGCTCCATAACAACTATATCTGAACACTTCTCCAGTTAGCTGAACATAAATGTCTGCCTCACTGATACATTCAAATTAACTCATTCTGGTGTAAGTTTGTAACAGACAAAGCCCCTACAATAGAGAGCGTTACTTGTCAGCGTTACAGACCATGTAGGATTGATGATTTTGTGGATAACTGGGTGTGATCAGATAAAGTAGGGCAAATGCAGTTATCGTGGCCTGATTTTCATAGACACAGACTTCAGGGAGTAATAAAAGCCTCTCCAGGTGTCCCACATCACACCTTGCGAGTATGAACAGGAGCGCCCACAGTTGCCCAGGTAGCGGCCGTTGAGGAAGGAGTAGCCGCAGGACCTAAACCACCAGCCCTGCCTGTAACCCTGAGAACAGTGGCCGCCGCTCCAGCCATCATTGTCCCTGTCCACAGTGGAGAACCTCTGCCCGTTGTTGGAAGAGATGCCAGTCATGGAGTCTCCTGCGGTGCCTGAATACCCGGAAATCGTCAGTCGGTACAGGTCCGACTCACCGGACACCCTGGATGGGAACATTAGATCACTCATTATTTTATGAACAATAAGAGTTCCACAACCTCATACCTGTGCCAAATTATGTTAAACCTTCCGACTGATGAATTATACATTTTTCTCATTGATTTTTCATATAAGAGCCTCATTTGCATGAACGTATCAGTTAATCATATTCTCCAGCCAATATGATCAACTGTCCTATCTTAACAAAGAAGGCTATTCTAACATTTCTCCATAAATTATGCAAATGAAGTCCTGATTTTGAATAATTTTGAATAAATGACGTTTAATGATGTTCACCTTCACTTTACTTTAAAATGCAGCAAGTATTGAATTCCCGGCAGTTACCAACCATTATGAACTTAGAGCAATTTGCCACTAATTATGCAAATTAGTTCTTTATTTACAATGCCAATGTTTCTCTCGTTCTCAATTACATGTCACAAGTGTCCTATTACCGAACGCAGCAGATTTATAGAATTTCCTCATCAATTATGCAAATTCTACTGCAGCTGTACAAAATCATGATTAGATCAATCCTAGAATAGGCTGACATTGTATGGGGTGGTCTCACCTTCCGCCGCAAGTTCCATACACTGACTGCTCTCTATAAACTGACTTTCCGCCCCACTTACTATTCATGGCGAGTGCCCAGGGTCCAGCTATAAGGAAATACTCCCTACTGTAGCAGTGGCGACTCTTAAAGCGTTGTCATTACTTCATATTCTGGGGTAGGTAAGACTAACTCCTTTTATGTATAACCAGACTTCAATTCCTCATCTGTTATAAATTTCAATGTGTCTTGAAAAGTAACTTGTCTTGGTCACTGTCTTAGTCAGGTCAGGCCTCTACCTGTGTTACCACCACGGTAGTTAGAGGTAAGACTGAGGTCTGGTAGTTTACGTTAGCTGAATTATTGGGTACTTTTATAGTGCCACCTTGGTCTTTTAGTACGTTTTACCAACTACAAGGTCATCTGCCGTTGAATCCAGACATTACTGGGGTTAGATATTATCCTCCCAAAGTTTTTCAACAAATGCTCCTGCAGTTGCAGAAGAAGCTGCTAGGGACATTGAACTAACGTCACTTCTTCCCGAGCACAAGAGCCATTTACCAAGCAAGCTCGGCGACTCTAGCATGTCTAGATCACTAGGTATCAAAACCGGATATTCTGCTGCAGTACCAACTAAATCCGACAGGGGTGCCAAAATCTAATCATTTTGAGGTCTCATTAAGACCTACCCACCAACCTAGTTTCATAAGAAAGCGTCTTAAGTTATCGTGCTAAACCACATACACACGTACATACATCGCGTTCAAGTCTCTCTGGAAAATATGGATTCGTCGATCAAAAATTCCACTGAAAAAGAAGCTTCAATTGTACAATGCCACCTTTGTGTCAATCATGCTTTACAACTGCAACAGTTGGACAGCACCACAGACAGCAATAGACAAGCTAGATGCCTGCCACCGGAAACATCTCAGAACAATCACAGGACATCGATGGCCAAACAGCTTAATCTCAAACAAAGCGTTGTATAAACTGTGCAATACAAGCCCGTTGTCAACTAAAGTGAAATGTGCCAGATGGACCATGTTCGGACACATTCTAAGAATGCCGACAGACACACCTGCTCAGCAGGCCTTGACCTTCGCCCTGGTAGGATCCAACTCTTACAGATCGAGAAAGGGAAGGCACTGCAAAAATCTGCTAAGTTTGCTGAAGGCAGACCTCAAGGACAGAGGATTAGGACCATTGCGGTCAGAAAGAAAACTCCGGGAGCTCAGGAAGCTCGCGATGAACAGGACAAAGTGGAGAGTGCTGAAGAAAGACTGATTGCTGCTGCAGTATTATGCAGCTACTGCAGAAGCAGAACACAGTGGACTACTACATACATACATGTACATCATACAAACAAACGCTACGGAAAACATAACCTTCTTGGCGAAGGTAACAATCTGCAGTGACTCTAATTCTGGTCTGTTTGTAAAACAAACTAGAGTTCAGAAACCTCATACCTCCACCAAGTATCTTAGCTTTTGTAAATTTTGTTGTGTCATTTTGTCATATTGATGATGAAAATGTTGTCATTAGCATAATCTATTTTAATTGGTGGTCTTCTCTACTAAAATTATGTGTACGTTTGAAAGTCTTATCCTGACTTTAACACTTTATCACTAATCATGCACATGACAACTTTACATAATCTATACATGGTGATGTTCACCTTTAACTAACTTAGACATGACTTTCAGCAGGACTTTTAGGATAGACATTTTCCTGCGTATTTTACGTATTTCCGTCTGTTTGGACTTCTTACCAGAAGGAGGAGTACCAACCTAAATGTGTCGTATTCGGCGTAGCGTTCCTGCTCATCCCAGTCCATCATGTCAATCCTTAGCCGATAGTTTTTCTGAGCAGTCAGGATGTGGATGTTGTCGTTCCCAAGCCAGTATTCCCCGTTCTTGTTCCCGAACCCCTGTTTGTACTCCTGCCAGTTCTTGTTGAAGGAAACCGACCCGTCCATTCTCCGCTGGATGACGGTCCAACCACCGCCTGTAGGAAAACACTCATTGTTACTTTGTTGAGGCTTAGAAGAAAGAGTTTTCACATGACAACAGCACAGAAATTGTTTACAAGATAACAGCACGGAACAGTTTTGCAAAGGAGATCGATTGGAATAGACCGACTTGGGCTACCCATCGAGTTGGTGCAAATACTGCATTTGTATGTTATAGTTTTGTGTGAGTTGGGCAGAGAATCGGGACCGTCTATTGTTTAGACTCATGTACAACATGCCTTGTGTGATGCCGTTTGAATAAAATTGAGGAACTCAAAGCTAATAACCTTCTCATTGTTGCCCTTATAACCCCATAGTCAATAGATGAATGGTAGTTAAACAAAATCAGTGTGCTAAAGGGTAAACCGCTGGTGTATATGTACGGCACATCTGTGTATATTACGGATCTCTGTGTGCATTAACACAATATCTACCTGCTGTATCCATGTCACAGTAGACCTCAACGCCAGACAGGGGTGGGCCAAGTGGGTAGACTCCACTGGTTGTGTGTCCGGCGGCTTTATGTTCAGCACAGTCTGTCTCTGGGAAACGGTAAGTAGCAGGGGACAGAGTCATTGTTACGATTGTGATAGGCAGATTAAGTCTACAATGTGCAATAAATGTTGATATGTTTGTGTATGTGCATGTTTGTCTATTTGTGTGTGTGTGCATGTGCATATGTGTGTGTGTGCGTGTAGTTTGTGTCATATACTATGTAAGTGTGTGTGTATCTCTGTCGGTAGAACCGACGCTTCCACCGGCAGAGACTACAATTGCTTATTGCTTCTACTTCTGTTCTAGAGGAAGGTCCTCTTTACCTTCATATCCCTGTATATTGATATGGAATCTTCTACCATTTTAAGCTTAATCAGGTTGGGTTCAAAGTTCATTCCATACAAGTTGACACATGTGTGTGTGTGTGTATGTAGAAACTATGTACGTTTGTGTGTGTGTGTATGTATGCATATGTGTGTGCTGTGTGACACAGTGTGTTGTTTGTGCACGTGTACATTAGATGTATGTGTAATAATGTAAGTGTGCATGCGTGTGTTGTTTGTGTGTACATGTATTTATGTGTGTGTGTGTGACTGTGTGTGTGTGTGTGTGTGTGTGAGTGTGTGTGTGTGCTTGTGTGTGTGTGTGTGCTTGTGTGTGTGTGTGTGTGTGTGCTTGTGTGTGTGTGTGCTTGTGTGTGTGTGTATGTATGTGTGTGTGTATTTGTGTGGGTGTGTGTGAGTGTGTGTGTGTGTGCTTGTATCTTGTGTGTGTGCTTACATCTAGTGGGAGTTTTTGAAAGTTTGCATCTTTAACGTTACATTGTAGCATTAAAAGAAATACAAAACTAATAGCTAATATGAGTGGAGACTTTTTCATATAAATATGCAATGAAATCGTCTTGTCCTTACGTCTAAACATGATTTGAACTTGCTTTGTCCATTGATATGGCAATAAGTACTTTGAACAAGGACAATTATTTACAGGAAGCACCTTTAAATATTTATAATCTCATAGATAAGTATTCAGAACAGTAAAAAAACACGTCGTGGTTTTACCAATGGAACTTTCCCTTTCTGTTTCGAACACCTCGGTCAAAATCAGCGGGGAAAGGGTCGAGGTGTAAGTAAAATACATAGAGGCTCATTCTTGTTTTACTTAGTAAGGCTGAATATGTGACATTGGATGCACTTTCAAGTGAATCAAAGGCCTTTAAATCTGTTATTCTTTTAGTTGTTGATAAATTAAGCTATCATTTGTAGGTGTTGGCGTGCTGATGTTTCTGCATGTATCACAAAGGCCATGAAAGTTTTTATATAAGTTGCCCCCTGTGCCCTGTGAGTGCCTGAGCTGTTTTTTTTTCTCATTTCGTTTTTGTCCTGAGCTTGCGTGTCACAGTCTGTGATACATGCAGCCAAAACACTGGAAAAACTATAACATAACATACTCTGCATAACACATGCATCGACTGTTTGTCAGTAACTGCCCAACCTCTGCCCAAGTCCCACCCGCCAAGTCTCGATCAACTACGGCCAGTTTCGTTGACATCCCTCATCGCTAAGGTGTGCGAGGACTTTGTTGCCACATGGGTTTTGCAGGATATAAAACACACCATAACCCCAAACCAGTTTGGCTGTCTAAAGGGCCGATCGACCACTCATTGTCTAGTAAGTCTGGCCAACCAGCTTTACAAGTCTGCAGACAAACTGGGGACGGCAAGTACATGGGTTCTAACCGACTTCAGTAAAGCGTTTGACTTGGTTGACCACACAATCGCGATGAGGCATTTACTTGAGCACGGTGTCAGACCAGGAATCATCCCTTGGATCGCCAGCTTTCATGAGGGACGGTGCCAGAGGACAAGATACCGAGGGACGTTGTCCCACACAGAACGTCTTACTTGTGGCTTGGCGCAGGGCACCAAGCTTGGCCCAATTGTATTTATAGTCCACGTCAACAAATTACCTGGGATCATCGATACTCCGTCGTGGTCATTCGTCGACGACTTGAACGTCATAGAGTCTAGACCCTTATCTCAACCACCCAGAATACAGAATGATCTCGATCAGCTCTCCTGTTGGACAGTTGAGAATAAGATGAAACTTAACCCAGGCAAATGTAAAGCCATGCACATTTGTTTCTCCCGTAACCCTCCGCCGCCACCAGCTCTCAACATCGACGGTCACCTGCTGAAGGTTGTAAAAGTAGCCAAGTGTCTTGGAGTCTCATTCCAAGAAGATCTGAAATGGGACACTCACGTCACGGACACAACTAAGAAAGGGAGTCAAAGGCTATACTTACTATGTAGACTACGTCAATTCAACCTGCCCATAGAAGACCTTCTGACTGTCTATACGTGTTTTGTCCGCGCTGTGTTGGAGTACGCTGCGCCACTATGGCACCCTGGCTTGACAACGAGACAGAGACGCAACATCGAAAATATCCAGCGGCGAGCAACAAAGATTATTCTGGGCACGAACTTTACTAACTACTCGTCAGCCTTGAAAGTGCTGAAACTCCAAACACTTGAAGAACGAAGAGTCGCTCTGTGTGCTAAGTTCGCAAAGAAGGTACACAACTCCGATCTGTACGGTCACTGGTTGCCTGAACTTAGAGGAGATGTTAGCGGCAGGGTTACCAGACAGAACAGAAAGATTGACCAAGTGCCAGCAAGAACCGATCGTTACAAAAAGAGTTCAATCCCATACTTTGTCTCACTGTTGAACAACTCTGTATAGTGGGTAATCCGTGCAGTCCTTTTGTGCCTACAGGTTGTATTTAGTGTCCGTGTATCTTGAGTCCTTGTATATATTCTACTAGTAGTTATAAGTAAATAAGCTAGGGTTTTAAATAGTTGCGGTATTGAGACTTTAACAATTGATTTGTAACATGTGCACGCAATTCAGCCTGTGGCTGCGAGGTGAAACATGTTTTATACTGTTTACTGTTTATTGAAATAAATAAACCAATATATATAACTGTGAGTGGGCACTCCTGTCCACCAACAGTGTGATCCAATGCGCATTTCTTCATACGCTTAAAACAGACAGTTTCTGTGCCTAGTGAGTACATGAGTAGCCTTGTTAGAAAAACAATCCTTCATTGACAGTTTGCTACCGAGACAGTCTCTAGCTTTTTCCTCCATTCTCATAGTACTGATTGGCTACATTGAAAATGTAACGTTATATTTTTTTAAATATAATATATCTACACAAAAGTATATACACTAAGTAAATACTCCATGACTACAAATACTGACAGTAAAGAAGAATAGGCTCTACATTGTACTTATGGGCCTTCGTAGGTACCGTACCATACCTATACAGGTACTGGTCTTTCCCCTTACCAGCTTTAGGTTCTTTACAGATGACTGCTGCGTCTTCCTTGTGGGTGCAGCCATCATGGCCTCCCCACTTGGTGATTCCACAGCCCCCCAGAGAAGACTCGCTCCCCTCGCAGTTGAGATTGTTCAGCCAGATGTCTCCCGTCCCTCCAGGATAAAGTTTTCCCTCTGCTGCGTCTCCCACAAACACAACAAACCCGATCTGTCCGCAGACCACCTGAGCGTCCCTGTCGTCAAACCCGTCATCACAGACCGTCCCCCAGTCCCCGTTTCCGGCCCGGACCTCCACACGGCCTTCCCGTGGATTTTGTCCTCCAGCAAGTCGGACGGACACGTCACCTGAACATTTATAGTGTCAACTGTTAGAGACTGATCAGGGATTTTGTATAGAAGTGAATTTTCCAGCTTCTCTTGTCATATCAAGGATTATTTAAGACAAGATGGCTACTAAAAGATAAATTTCCATGCAGAGTAAGAGAAGAGATCTTAAATAAAAAAAATGTAATCTTTCTTGTCTTTTGTTTGGTTTGCTGGGTCGAACAGCTGATTTATTTAGCGCTGCGCTACATCTTTTCAAGAAGGTCCTTGATCTTTTGTTTGCCCTACGCTAGTTCTGATGAGCTGAATCTGCAAGTGATGGAAACCTGTGAGCACCAACCTGTGCAGACGACCTGTACATTCTTCTTATATGCTGGGCAGCCGGAAGAGTCCCAGTCTAATGCACAGGACGCGATGTTAGTCTTAGTTCCGCTGCAGGTGACGCGACCCAGCCAGGTCCGACTTGTATGGATGTCTGTACGAGCTGAGCTCACGCCCCCTGAAAACCCCAACTGTTTGCACACGGCCCCCGTCTCAGCCTCGCTCCAGCCGTTGTTGCACACGGAACGCCACTCTGACTTGTCTCCCGGACGGAACTCCACTCGTCCTTCCCAGGGCAGGCGGCCGCCGACCAGCCGGACAGCTAGCTTACCTGTGGACACGCACAGAACTTCTGAAATACTGTTGAAACTAAGTTCCACGGCCTAAACTGCCAGGTGGGTCCAAACCTATACCGCTACTTTACTACGCCAAACGCTATGATGTAAGACCGGCCTAAAATCGTGACTCTTAGCATGTCCAGAACACGAGGTATGAAAACTGGTTCTGCTTTAGAACCATAGAAAACCGCTAGGGGGTCCATAATAGTACTTGTCCTTTCTTTTACCGACACCTTTTCACAAACCAAGTATCATATGGGTTCATCTAGTAGACATCTTTTGGAGTTACGGTGCTGTCTACAAACAGACAGATAGAAAAATAGCACAATGAAAATAATTGTCATGGTGAAGGTAACTTTGCACCTAATTGAGTTGAGTTTGTACCTTCACAGACGACTCCTGCGTCCTCCTTGTGTCTACAGTCACTCTGTTCGCTGTCACAGTCTCCCAGGTTCGTCTCGCTCCCCACACAGTCCACATCGGCCAGCATAACGACCCCAGAACCTTCCCCGAAATGAGCCGCCAGCTTCACCGCCAGGGCCCTCCCGAAACCGAGCTGTCTGCAGACGACTTGAGCGTCCACGAGGTCCCACCCGTCATCACAGACGGTCCCCCATGCGCCGGCCCCGATCCGCACCTCCACTCGGCCTTCAAGCGGGGTGGAACCGCTGGCAAGGCGGACTTGGAAACCTGCGGCAGGACATTAATATGAGTGACAGCGCAATTTTCCGTTTTACTTGGATGGTATGCCAGCTATTGCTTGACTACATTTGCCTCCTAGCAATCTGGCCATTACGGGTGAAGTCAAGTGAAATACGGTATATCAAATAGAGACAAAAAGTGGATGGGTCTTACCATGTGCATTCCCAGATGACAGCGCGGTAGTGGTTGCTAGCATTGGGAGGCTCGGGGCTGCTGTGGCTCCTGCACCAGCGCAACACTGGATATCAGGCAGAAACATTCATTTAACGAAGTGTGCAAATTGCTTGGTTCCCAGATTTATTCATTCAATTACATATCAGACCACCATGTGACCCCATCTGCTTTAATCATCTGCTTTCTGGTGAAATAAGGAAAAATGAAAATAAAGGAAATGAAACAAGGGTGGTGTTTAAAAAACACACCAGCGACGAAAGTATTTAATAATATGGTAGGAGGCATTGTATCGTGCTTGTGTCATGTATTTTTTGTGACTGACATAGGTGAAAGGTCTATGGAGGTAACCGGTTGTTTTGCTACATTGTTAGTTCGCTACAGACGTTTCGCTACATGGCAGAAGTCTCTAGATAGTCTAATAACATTAGAAATGATATCGTATTCCTACAAACGCGTACATATTTATAAATGTCAAAGAATGAAATCATGACATTTCAGCCAAGAAGGTTATGGTGACTTAAGCTCCTTGAGTTAGCGTGAAATACAATTTCATACGGATTGAAGAAGAAATTTATTTCGAATGTGTGTGCAATTTACGTACGGATTTGCTGGGCGCATATATTTTGATACGGGGCGATTTATTGAGCCATGCATGTGTTTAGTCTGGGTGCCAGATGCCAGCGGGATACGACACTGATCTCTTCGGCCAGGGTAGCCACACTTCTGCCATGTAGCGAAACGACTTACCACGATGGAGCGAAACGTACTGTAGCAAACTGACAATGTAGCGAAACGACCTGTATTCTCTATGGATGTAATGCAAGGATTTTTGCCTGGATTACGTTTGGAAACACCGCCAGGCTCCATAAATATTGATCCTGTCGTTTATTTGTTTGACGTCGGTGTTTACGGCTAGTCATACAGGGTTGAAATTAAAAAATGCATATCGTACATAATCGATTAAAAACAAAACGTGCATACAATTTTACTCGTCTGAAAAAAATTGCATGACTTGAAAAATAAAACATGCATTCTCAGGCCTGCCATGATATATGCGGCGCGTCCACTATACGCGCGGGTGCTTTTCGTCGATTTTTAAAACTGCTATAACTCCGGGTTGCGTGGGCGGAAAGATGTGAAAATTATACTGTAAGATCAACAGTCTTACAATGTAAATAGGAATACCACACACGCCCCAAATGAAATGATACTGAAGTCTACACAAGGCACAGATGCTACCGGCATTGCCAAAAGTGAATTCCCTAGGGGATGCATCGGTGGAATTTTTAGAATTCCTGGCAAATCGGCCGCAGTACTAATGCTCCGTCCCCTGAGGACGTCGCAAAAAAATTCTCAAGGGGGCCCAGTCTATAACAGAACAGATTGGTAGGGAGGCCGACATTTTCTCGCGAGTAAGTACAGCGTATTGCAGTGAAAATCACCCTCCCTATACAAAAATGGACTGTTCCAAACTCATCCTTGTGCAAAAGAAAACATTCCAAAATACCGTCCCCCCAAAGTACAAAGTATTGCCAAGTTATCCCAGTCTAAATGGAGCCTTCTCAATTTGACCCCAATGAAAAAGATTGTTCCCTCTATTCATGAATGAACTCTTCCAGCGACACCCCAGACTAAAAATGCACTTTTTCGAAATCACCTTAGTCCATAATCAAATTTTAAAAGAATTGCCCCCTACTCACGAATGGATTATTCCAGCAACATCTATGGTATGTTGTGTGTTCAAAATTAGTTCCACACAAAAAGTTGACTTTTTCCTAATTATTACTGCCTTTACACGCCAAAATGACTGCACAGGTCAGTTACTAGAAAGGCAACATTTGTAAAGACATATCTTCCGAAAAGTACCAAAAACGGACTTAAAAATTGCTTTAAAAACTTGCATTGCACAAACTGTTCCAACCAGTACTATAACCATTCACTGATGTGAATAAAAGTACGCAGTAATTTAGAAATGAATCCGTATAAAGAAAGTTTGATTAAGATGATTAGTAATAAGTATCTAAATCAAGGTAAAGTCAATGATGAAAATATTTGAAGCCATGTTTTCTTATGCAACGACCCTTAAGGTCCACATTAGCCAGCGGTAGACCGTCTGTTGGTGTAAAGCGGTGAATTGCACGGAGCGATAGTTAGTTTACTATTGCATGTTTACCTGTCCAGGAGGTCCACGTCGACCGGGCGGGCCTCGTTGGCCATCTCTTCCATCCCATCCGGGTGGACCTTGCGGACCTCGCTGACCGCGCGGGCCTCGTCGCCCTTCTTTTCCATCCCTTCCGGGTGGTCCAGGTGGGCATCGACAATCGTTTACACGTAAAAACTCTAATTTACAAATAAAAGTATTTACAGTCAAACACCTGATGGGTTAGTATGTGGCCATTTTCTATGAGCATTTTGATACATCCTAATGGACATTAATGGATATTACCATATAGCCTATACAAACTTTTTTCATCCACGCTTCATCTATCTGGTCAAGCTGCTGTCCATTTTGACGAGCAAAACGAGTATGTGCGCCCTCGTTACCTTCGGGTCTGCCTATTTACCGGAAAACAGCGGAAAACACACATGGGAGGCTGAAATCTACCGGAATACACCCTGCTTTGATGAGATAACACCCCATGTTGCTGTATTTTTGCATAAGATATACTTATACGTGGCCCAGGGAACAAGGGACCACTATCAAATTATCGGCAATCGGCGGAGGCGACCCGGCCGGTCGCCATGCTTATTACACACAAACACACACGCACACAAACACACACACGCGCGCGCGCACACACACACACACACACATATACATACACACACACACACACACACACACACACACACACACACACACACACACACACACACACACACACACACACACACACAGACAGACACACAGGCACAGACAGACACACAAACTTTATTTACCTTCAAGCCTGTTACGCAAGGGGATGGTGTTGTCCATTGAGTCCCGCTTGGATCTGTGGTGCACCTCCGCACTTTTCCAAAAGGTGTCGCTGTGATCACGTCGCCAGTCTCCAGTTGAGCGCACGTCACCAGTCTGCCCCTCCGGGCTGAGCAGTGCAGCGGTCTGTGAATAAGGCAATTATCTTTCCGTTACAGTGAACAGCTACAATCAAATGAGAAGATAAGCGCACAGAAAGCATTAAATAGCCCTATTGGACGAAACGCGTTAGTGTATATAGTCACGTGTGCAAGTTTGACTCGGACTTGTATTTATGTTTATATGATTTCTGTACCTATATTTATGCTTATGTTTATGTTTATGTTTTGGTGTCTTATAAGCTCATATGGGCTGGGCGACAGAAGTCGCAAGACACGTTAATAAAATTCATTCATTCATTCATTCATTCATTCATTCATTCATTCATTCTATATCTTCTTCCTCGACTCTATATTGAATAGTGCTATTGGAAGACACCAATAAATGTATGGGGGTATGGAAGAAAACTTTTGGGGTGTGCTAAAAATACCAGTTATAGTTTAGTATAGACCTTAATATTTTAACAGTAAGTACCAGATTTCAAGACAATTATTCATGCAGTTCCCCTAATCTGCAGCTGGTGACAACACGTGACTGCAACAAGGCGTAACTATCTGCAGAAGGCAAAGGATGGACCTCCAAAAGGCACTGACTGAGAAAAAGAACTGGACTACCTGGGGGTATCTGAAACATGGGACCTTGATAAGGTTACGGATGAGTGTATTCTATTGACCAGAGTAGTACAGAACCAAAAGCTTTTTTGAATGTATGCAAAGTCTCGCCTTAGCTCAAGGCCCAGGATTGGCAGCTTGGTCAAGCCGGATGGTTCAATGGCATTATCAGAGCAACGAAGCAAAACCAGTGGTTTCAGTCTTTGACAACCTGGAAATATGTGAGGAAACCGTGGGAAAGAAACTAGCTTAGTTGAACCCAGCAAAGGCGGTCTACACCCAACACTACTAAAGGAACTTGCCAGTAAACTGGCATATCCCTTTTCAGTTATCTTCAATAAATCGCTGGAATCCGGTCTTCTATCAGCTGACTGGCAAAAGGCGCACATAACTCCAATCCACGGGAAGGGTAGTAGACAGGAGCCGGGGAACTACATGTATACAGACAAGTAAGTTCGACTTCAGAACCAGAATCCATTATTCATGATGCACTGGTAAACGTCTAACGGCAAATGTCCCTGAAAGATCATGCATGAAAGACGCAGTTACTTGTGGTCATAATGTCTTTGGGGTGTGTGTGGGGTGGTTGGTAGTATTACCCGGATTATGAAAAGACTTTTGATTCAGTTACCAGAGGTTGAGGTTGTTTTCAAGCTTACATCATATGGAGTGGGGGGGGGGGGGGCATTCTCAAGTGGATGCAGGACTTTCTCCACAATGGAAAACAGAGGGTAGTGCAGTAATTTGCCATTGCCTTTTCACGTCACATTTTGGCTGGCGGCGTGCTATTTTCTCAGGCTACCGTGTTCTGGTGACAAACTGTAAAAACCATTCTTACCTTGTCCTCAGCCTCCTTCTCTTGCTTCAACTGCAACAGGAGCACCTGATTCTTCAGGCCTTGAAGATCTGTCTGGAACGCCATTTGCTGGTCCCGCATGGAGGCGATCTCTTCTTGTTGTTCCCGTATCTCTTTCATGAACGCCTTTTGCTGATCACGCATGGAGGCGAGCTCCCGCACCATGAACAGCAGGGTGACGAAACTCACCACAGCCGCGATTCCTGACAGCGCGAGGACGATTCCATTGGTCCACCGGTTTCCATGGCGACCTACAGAACCTTCCGGAGCTGCCTCGCCGTTTGGGAACAACTTCTTGGACGACATTTTCAAGAAAATTTGCCGACAATCCTTACTTTAAGGAATGTCCCACAATACTTCGTTTGGCAAAGCCAAAATGCCTCACCTGAATTACGCGGGTGCACGCAGGTGAGACAACGACGTAGTCGGTCCGGTTTACCTGCAACACCTGAGGCCAAAGACAAGTAAATGATGAGTTCATGTCTAAATATGGTACATATGAAACTAAGAAAGATAAGCAACTGTAATACCATAATGGTAAATGATGGGAATTTCACATCAATAAAGCTTTGAAATATGAGACAAAGTCAAACTATCAACAAGCCACCCTTTGCGAAATCTCAGCTTCGTTTCCATACCCGTCTATTCTTATACCATTTCTGTTGAAGACTTTCTAATAAAAATTCGAAACCGGTAAACTCGGCCGTCATCCTTCTGAAGAATCTGTGACTATGCTTAATAACATTATTCAATGTTCATTCCATTAACAAACTAAGTCTACAGACCGCAAAAGGACGTTGTCAAGCTCGACTTTCTACGCGCCATAATTTATAAACTCCCGCGTTGTGTGACGCATGCGGCCTGGGCATACGGGTTTTGATCCGTAAGAAGAGAATAAAAACTACACGCAATATTTGAGAGAAATTAGATGGATTCTAACAAGTGGTGCCCAGAGCAACATGTTCAGACACCAGTGGTCCTGTCATGCACGCATGGTCAGTCATCAGGTTTGGTTAGTAGTTAGTAAAAGGGAAATTCTCAGGGGCAGTGACCAGGGACTTGAAAAAGCTACCTGCCTCAATACACTTTCGCATGCATGCACAGTTTCTTAAATCTGTACAGGTGTCATAACCACATAACGTGGTGGTTTCTTTTCGGGGGAGGGCTGTGTCGGGGGAAGGCTGTATCAGCCGCGCTCGTAGAAACGCATGTCGCCGCTAGAAAGTCTTGGCAGGAGGCTATAGACGGTTAGACGACTAAGACTATTCGTTCTCCGAGGAGAATAAAAGAAGAGAAAGAATCATTGCCGCCTTCAAGACAAAACAAGACATTTACAGTTTCCAAACCCAACTTCAAGGTCATACGTCGGTATATTTCCCTCTCCGTCTGTCTGTATATTCTCGGCAACATTCAACACTACTTAGATATTCTGCTGTCTTCTGAATGCAAATGACCACAGAAATGTCCTACCTTGCTAAAACGCAGAATACCAAATACCAAATGACTACGTCACCAGGCACCGTGTTGGACAAGTACTGCACCTTTGTTTTCCCTTTTAAGGCAGTGTATCTCTGGTTTAAAATGCATCAACAGATCCATTCCAGGAATTTCTGCACAGTTAACAGAATAGAAGTGCACTAGTGTGCAAAAGCCCAGGTGCCACACCTCAATGACGTGTGTGCCCGCAGGTGAGGTCGTTGTGGGTCCGGTTCGCCTGCGACACTCCGGACCGAAATTTACTGAAGCAAATTATATTTTTAACGTAACAAAACCATCACAAGCAGGGATGTGACGAAAATATAGGCCTCTGAGGGTCTAAGACGTCAGCATAAACTCGCAGTGACTGCTACAAACACCAGCCGTTGTTCAAGCTAGGGAGTGTTAGAATAAATGGCCAGTCATCCATTGAGAGAAAATTGCAGGCGTTGTCAAGATAATTGCACAAAGGGAATTTTCACTGTCTGGGTCTCTTTATGTTGGATATTTTTCAAGATTTGATGCGTAAGAACGTGTTACTAGTATGTGCATTACTGGGCCAGGCACATTTCAAGTCTACCCTAATTCAAAGGGAAGTTGTGTGGCAGTGACCAGGGACTTGCAGAAGCTACCTGCCTCAATGCACAATGCACTTTCGCGTGCATGCGCATTTTTTCTCAATCGGTTCAGGCGAAAACGTGACTTTGTCGTCATAACCACATAACGTGCATGTTTTCGAGGAGCGAGCTGTATTGGGGGGGGGGGGGGCAGCTGTATTGGGGGTTAGCTGTATCAGGGGTGGAGCTGTATCGGGGGAGGGCTGTATCAGCCGCGCTCGAAGAAACCATGGATTTTATACCTCCATGAAGAAACGAATGCTGCGGCTAGAAAGTTTCCACAGAAGGCTAAGATGGTTCGATATCCGAGGGGAAGACAAGAAGAGAACTAATCAAGGCTGGCCACCATGACAGAACATTTACAGGTCACACACCGAACTTCAAGGTCATGCGCCCTATCTTTACAGTAATAGGCTTACCACCTGTCTATATATTCTCGGCAACATTCAACACTACTTAGATCTTCTAAAACTGTCCTCTCTGTAAAAATAACTACAGAAATGTCCTACCTTGTTAAAAAGGAGAATGGGAGAAGCTCACGGTGTTGTCAGGTAAAGACTTTTGAAACATACGCCCTCCAAAAAGTTACCAAACAGCTTCTGTCAGATAATTTGATTTGGCATGTCACCAAAGGTCGATAGTACTATCTAAGTCCCACCTCAAAGTCACCACTACACAAAAGACTTTGTCTCATTTTTCTGGGGGGTGAAATGTCACCAAATACCAAATGACTACGTCACCAGGCACCGTGTCGGACAAGTACTGCACCCTTGTTTTCCCTTTTAAGGCTGTCTATATATTCTAGGCAACATTCAACACAACTTGGATATTCTATAGCTGTCTTCTGTAAGTATATGATCATACAAATGTCCTACCTTGGTGAAAAGGAGAGGGGACAAGCTCACGGTGTTGCCAGGTAAAGAACACTTTTGAGAGACACGCCCCCCGAAAAGTTACCAAGCCACTTCTGTCACATCAGTTTGATTGGTCATGTCACTAAAGGTCGCTGATACTATGTGAGGTATGAGTCCCGCCTCAAAATCACCACTTCACAAAAGACTTTTCGTTTCACTGTTTCGGACGTTAAATGTCAAATGACTACGTCACCAGACACTGAACAAGTACCGAGCCCTTGCCATTGTTTTCCCTTTCAAATGTATGACTAATTTAAGATGTAACAACAAATATCCCTTACTGTACCATCTGAACAGTTAACCTTTCTTAGTAAGACAAATGTTATCTTTAGGAGCTTCTTATCAGATTTATCCTTCCAGTGTGCTTTCTTAAGTGAGTCGAGTCAGTTTGAATGCTCCAGGTTGAATATAAACAGCAGTAAACTGAAAATTCTCTTTATTTTTATTCTCGCTTAATAATACGATAGTATGTATTTTGAGTTGCTGTCAACGCTACTCAGTACAATCTGACACCCCCCCGCAAAAAACAGAAAAAAATGTGTTTAGGTACTTTATAGATTCCGAAAATATATGTGTTTAGCAACCACTGGAAATGACCTTTGCACTATACCCCCGACATCACTGTTTCTGTTGTTGTTGTTACTTCAAGGTTCATTGCATTTGGCATCAACAAACTCTCTACGGGCCGTCATTGGCTAGATTTTCTACGCGCTAATTCCAAAGGCATTTGTAATCCTGCGCTGTGTGATGGACTAGTGGGACCTGGGTAACGTGGTATGCATTTCACCACGTCGGTCAACTGAATCCTGGGCGTCAACTGAGCTTCCAAAATCCTGTCAGAATACAGCAGGGAGTTACCTATGTCTGTCCCCAAATCTCAAGCATGACGACGGGACTAGGTACAGCTAGGGCCTAGGGGTATTCAGGGCCATGGTTAGTATTGTATCCAGATAACCCAGGGCTGTATAAGGGGGAGGGCTGTATTAGGGGGAGAGGGGCTGTATTAGGGGGAGGGGGCTGTATAAGGGGGAGGGGGTGTATAAGGGGGAGGGGGTTATAAGGGGGGGGTGCATAAGGGGGAGGGGGTGTATAATGGGGAGGGGGGTGTATAAGGGGGAGGGGGGTGTATAAGGGGGAGGGGCTGTATAATGGGAGGGGGCTGTATAAGTTGGAGGGAGCTGTATAAGGGGGAGGGAGCTGTATAATGGGGGCTGTATAAGGGGGAGGGGGTTGTATAAGGGAGAAGGCTGTATAAGGGGGGCTGTATAAGGGACATGGCTGTCTGTATATACTCGGCAACATTCAACATCCACTTAGATATTCTTAAACTGTCTTCTGTATAAAAATGACTACAGATATGTACTTAAGTAAAAAGTAGAGGGGGCAAGCTCACGGTGTTGTCAGGTAAAGACCACTTTTGAAAAATAAGCCTCCCCGAAAAGTTACCAAACAACTTATGTCACATTTTTGATGCACTGTCTGGGGTATGAGTCCCGCCTTAAAATCACCACTACACAGAAGGCCTTTGTCTCAATGTTCTAGGTGTGAATGTCACCAAATGACTACGTCACCAGACACCGTGTCGGACAAGTACTGCACCCTTGTTTTCCCTTTTAAGGCTGTGTACCTCTGGTTTAAAATGCATCAACAGATCCATTCCAGGAATTTCTGAACAGTTAACAGAATAGAAGTGCACTAGTGTGCAAAAGCCCAGGTGCCACACCTGAATGACGTGTGTGGCCGCAGGTGAGGTCGTTGTGGGTCCGGTTCGCCTGCGACACTCCGGACCGAAATTTACTGAAGCAAATGATATCTTTAACGTAACAAAACCATCACAAGCAGGTATGTGACAAAAATATAGGCCTCTGAGGATCTAAGACGTCAGCATAAACTCGAAGTGCTTGTTACAAACACCAGCCGTTGTTCAAGCTAGGGACTGTTAGAATAAATAGTCAGTCATCCATTGAGAGAAAATTGGGGGCGTTGTCAAGATAATTGCACAAAGGGACATTCCACTGTCTGGGTCTCTTTATGTTGGATATTTTTCAAGATTTGATGCGTAAGAACGTGTTACTAGTATGTGCATTATAATTACTGGGCCAGGCACATTTCAAGTCTACCCTAATTCAAAGGGAAGTTGTGTGGCAGTGACCAAGGACTTGCAGAAGCTACCTGCCTCAATGCACAATGCACTTTCGCGTGTATGCACAGTTTTTCTCAATCGGTAATCAGGCAAAAACATGACTTCGTCGTCATAACCACATAACGTGCTTGTTTTCGAGGAGCGAGCTGTATTGGGGGGGGGGGGGCGCTGTATAGGGAGGGGGGCAGCTGTATACGTATGGGGGGTTAACTGTATCAGGGGTGGAGCTGTGTCGGGGGGTGGGCTGTATCAGCCGCGCTCGTAGAAACGAATGCTGCCGCTAGAACGTCTGCGCAGAAGGCCAAGACGGTTCGATGTCCGAGGGAAAGAAAAGAAGAGAAAGAATCAAGGCTACCCCCCCCCCCCATGACAGAACATTTACAGATCACACACCGGACTTCAAGGTCATACTCCCTATCTTTACAGCAATAGGTCTCACCGCCTGTCTATATATTCTAGGCAACATTCAACACAACTTGGATATTCTATAGCTGTCTTCTGTAAGTATATGATCATAGAAATGTCCTACCTTGGTAAAAAGGAGAGGGGACAAGCTCACGGTGTTGTCAGGTAAAGACCACTTTTGAAAGACACGCCCCCCGAAAAGTTACCAAGCCACTTCTGTCACATCAGTTTGATTGGGCATGTTACCAAAGGTCGATGATACTGTCTGAGGTATGAGTCCCGCCTCAAAATCACCACTTCACAAAAGACTTTTCGTCTCACTGTTTCGGACGTTAAATGTCAAATGACTACGTCACCAGACACTGTGAACAAGTACCGAGCCCTTGCCATTGTTTTCCCTTTCAAATGTATGACTAATTTAAGATGTAACAACAAATATCCCTTACTGTACCATCTGACCTGTTAACAGTTTAAATTAAATGTTTCTGATTAAGACAAATGTTATCTTTAGGAGCTTCTTATCAGATTTATCCTTCCAGTGTGCTTTCTTAAGTGAGTCGAGTCAGTTTGAATGCTCCAGGTTAATATAAACAGCAGTAAACTGAAAATTCTCTTTATTTTTATTCTCGCTTAATAATACGATAGTATGTATTTTGAGTTGCTGTCAACGCTACTCAGTACAATCTGACACCCCCCCGAAAAAAAACAGAAAAAAATGTGTTTAGGTACTTTCTAGATTCCGAAAATACATGTGTTTAGCAACCACTGGAAATGACCTTTGCACTATACCCCCGGCATCAGTGTTTCTTGTTGTTGTTACTTCAAGGTTCATTGTATTTGGCATCAACAAACTCTCTACGGACCGCCATTGGCTAGATTTTCTACGCGCTAATTCCAAAGGCATTTGTAATCCTGCGCTGTGTGATGGACTTGTGGGACCTGGGTAACATGGTATGCAAATCACCACGTCGGTCAACTGAGTCCTGGGCGTCAACTGAGCTTCCAAACTCCTGTCAGAATACAGCAGGATGTTACCTATGTCTGTCCCCAAATCTCAAGCATGACGACGGGACTAGGTACAGCTAGGGCCTAGGGGTATTCAGGGCCATGGTTAGTATTGTATCCAGATAACCCAGGGCTGTATTAGGGGGAGAGGGGCTGTATAAGGAGGAGGGGACTGTTTAACGGCGGGGGGCTGTATTAGGGGGTTGCTGTATAAGGGGGAGGGGGCTATATAAGGGGGAGGGGGTTACAAGGAGGAGGGGGTGTATAAGGAGGAGGGGGGTGTATAAGGGGGAGGGGCTGTATAAGGGGAGGGGGCTGAATAAGTTGAAGGGAGCTGTATAAGGGGGGCTGTATAAGGGGGAGGGGGGCTGTATAAGGGGAGGGGGCTGTATAATTAAAGTTGGAGGGAGCTGTATAAGGGGGAGGGAGCTGTATAAGGGGGGCTGTATAAAGGGGAGGGGGTGTATAAGGGGGAGGGGGTTGTATAAGGGAGAAGGCTGTATAAGGGGGGCTGTATTAGGGACATGGCTGTCTGTATATACTCGGCAACATTCAACATCCACTTAGATATTCTTAAACTGTGTTCTGTATAAAAATGACTACAGAAATGTACTTAAGTAAAAAGTAGAGGGGGCAAGCTCACGGTGTTGTCAGGTAAAGACCA
Source organism: Branchiostoma floridae x Branchiostoma japonicum (assembly GCA_013266295.2). Lineage (NCBI taxonomy): Eukaryota > Metazoa > Chordata > Leptocardii > Amphioxiformes > Branchiostomatidae > Branchiostoma > Branchiostoma floridae x Branchiostoma japonicum. The sequence continues at coordinate 258,193 of CM023833.1, read as the reverse complement.
CTTTTGAAAAATAAGCCTCCCCGAAAAGTTACCAAACAACTTATGTCACATTTTTGATGTACTGTCTGGGGTATGAGTCCCGCCTCAAAATCACCACTACACAGAAGGCCTTTGTCTCAATGTTCTGGGTGTGAATGTCACCAAATGACTACGTCACCAGACACCGTGTCGGACAAGTACTGCACCCTTGTTTTCCCTTTTAAGGCAGTGTACCTCTGGTTTAAAATGTATCAACAGATCCATTCCAGGAATTTCTGAACAGTTAACAGTGAGAATAGAAGTGCTCTAGTGTGCAAAAGCCCAGGTGCCACACCTGAATGACGTGTGTGGCCGCAGGTGAGGTCGTTGTGGGTCCGGTTCGCCTGCGACACTCCGGACCGAAATTTACTGAAGCAAATGATATCTTTAACGTAACAAAACCATCACAAGCATGGGTGTAACAAAAATGTAGGCCTCTGAGGATCTAAGACGTTCGTAAACTCGAAGTGCTTGTTACAAAAACCAGCCGTTGTTCAAGCTAGGGAGTGTTAGAATAAATAGTCAGTCATTCATTGAGAGAAAATTGTGGGCGTTGTCAAGATAATTGCACAAAGGAAAATTCCACTGTCTGGGTCTCTTTATGTTAGATATTTCAAGCTTTTATGCGTAAGAACGTGTTACTAGTATGTGCATTACTGGGCCAGGCACATTTCAAGTCTACTCTAATTCAAAGGGAAGTTGTGTGGCAGTGACCAGGGACTTGCAGAAGCTACCTGCCTCAATGCACAGTGCACTTTCGCGTGTATGCACAGTTTTTCTCAATCGGTTCAGGCGAAAACGTGACTTTGTCGTCATAACCACATAACGTGGTTATTTTCGAGGAGCGTGCTGTACTGGGGGGGGGCAGCTGTATTGGGGGGGGGGGGGCAGCTGTATAGGGAGGGGGGCAGCTGTATGGGGGTTAGCTGTATCAGGGGTGGAGCTGTATATCGGGGGGAGGGCTGTATCAGCCGCGCTCGTAGAAACGAATGCTGCCGCTAGAACGTCTGCGCAGAAGGCTAAGACGGTTCGATGTCAGAGGGGAAGAAAAGAAGAGAAAGAATAAAGGCTGCCCCCCCCCCCCATGACAGAACATTTACAGTTCACACACCCGACTTCAAGGTCATGCGCCCTATCTTTACAGCAATAGGTCTCACCGCCTGTCTATATATTTTAGGCAACATTCAACACAACTTGGATATTCTATAGCTGTCTTCTGTAAGTATATGATCATAGAAATGTCCTACCTTGGTGAAAAGGAGAGGGGACAAGCTCACGGTGTTGTCAGGTAAAGACCACTTTTGAAAGACACGCCCCCCGAAAAGTTACCAAACAACTTCTGTCAGAAAATTTGATTTGGCACGTCACCAAAGGTCGATAGTTCTGTCTGAGTCCCGCCTCAAAGTCACCATTACACAAAAGACTTCATCTCATTTTTCTGGGGGTGAAATGTCACCAAATACCAAATGATTACGTCAGCAGGCACTCTGTAGACAAGTACCGAACCCCTGCAATTGTTTTCCCTTTTAATGCAGTGTATGTCTGATTTAAGATGTACCAACAGATATGCCTTCCTGTAATTTCTGAACGGTTAACCTTTCTGAATGAAACAAATGTTATCTTAAAGAGCTCCTGATGAGATTTATCCTTCCAAGCCTAATCTAGCCGGTATGAATGCCGGAGGTTAAACGCAAACAACTGTAAACTGAAAAATTAATTTTTTCCTCTTTTTATTCAATAGTCTGTATTTCAACTTGCTGTTAACGCTTCTCATGACAATCTGACCCACAAGAAAACAACAAAAAGAAGAGAAAATGTGGTGTTTTAGGTGCATTTTAACTGGGAAAAATACAAGTGTGTTTACCACGGGGAATGACCCTTGCACTATGAAGCAGACATTTGTGTTGCTGTTCTTGTTGGGACTTCAAGGTTCATTGAATTTGGCATCAACAAACTCTCTACGGACCGCCATTGGCTAGATTTTCTACGCGCTATTTTCAAAGGCATTTGACTCCTGCGTTGTGTGATGCATGGGACCTGGGTAACGTGGTAATCAAACCACTACCTCCGCCAATTGAGTCCAGGGGGGGGGGGGGTGTACTGGGCTTTAAAACTCCTGGTAGAATACAGCAGGGAGTATGTATATCTGTCCCGACCCTCAAACACTAGAATGGGACTAGCTACAGGGGTATCTACAGTGGTTCATTGTAATTACTGTACCCAGAGTACGCCCGGATGGTAGGAACACTATAGGGCATGGCATTTTTCCACAACACGTAATATTTTACGAATAGTCTATCTATACACAATAAAAGGGTGCATACAGGCCAAGCTATTTGGTAGACAGGAAACAGATAACAGAGGAACAGCGAAAATTTAACTAGAATTTCAGAGAAATTAGATAGAATCCAGAGATTGGTGTCCAAAGCAACGTGTTCAAATGCAAGTGGTCCTGTTATGTACGCATGGTCAGTCATCAGTTGAGAGAAAATTGGGGGCGTTGTCAAGATAATTGCACAAAGGGACATTCCACTGTCTGGGTCTCTTTATGTTGGATATTTTTCAAGATTTGATGCGTAAGAACGTGTTACTAGTATGTGCATTACTGGGCCAGGCACATTTCAAGTCTACCCTAATTCAAAGGGAAGTTGTGTGGCAGTGACCAGGGACTTGCAGAAGCTACCTGCCTCAATGCACAATGCACTTTCGCGTGTATGCACAGTTTTTTCTCAATCGGTTCAGGCGAAAACGTGACTTCGTCGTCATAACCACATAACGTGCTTGTTTTCGAGGAGCGAGCTGTATGGGGGGGGGGCGCTGTATGGGGAGGGGGGAAGCTGTATGGAGAGGGGGCAGGTGTATGGGGGGTTAGCTGTATCTGGGGTGGAGCTGTATCGGGGTGAGGGCTGTATCAGTCGCGCTCGTAGAAACGAATGCTGCCGCTAGAACGTCTGCGCAGAAGGCTAAGACGGTTCGATACCCGAGGGTAAGAAAAGAAGAGAAAGAATCAAGGCTGCCCCCCCCCCCCCATGACAGAACATATACAGTTCGCACACCGGACTTTAAGGTCATGCGCCCTATCTTTACAGCAATAGTTCTCACTGCCTGTCTATATATTCTAGGCAACATTCAACACAACTTGGATATTCTATAGCTGTCTTCTGTAAGTATATGATCATAGAAATGTCCTACCTTGGTGAAAAGGAGAGGGGACAAGCTCACGGTGTTGTCAGGTAAAGACCACTTTTGAAAGATACGCCCCCCGAAAAGTTACCAAGCCACTTCTGTCACATCGGTTTGATTGGGCATGTCACCAAAGGTCAATGATACTAACTGAGGTATAAGTCCCGCCTCAAAATTACCATGGCACTACACAAAAGACTTCTGTCTCAATGCTCGGGGTGTGAATGTCACCAAATGACTACGTCAGCAGACACCGTGTCGGGCAAGTACTACACAAGTCAACTGCTATGGTTTTCCCTTTTAACACAGTGTATGTCCTGCAATTTCTGTACAGTTAACCTTTCTGAATAGATTTCGCGTTTGTGAGCAAAACCACAGGTGTCACACCTGAATGACGTGTGTGGCCCGCAGTTGAGGTGACGACCTTGTCGGTCCGGTTTACCTGTGTCGCTCCAGACATGCGACACTCCAGACCAAACGAGCCTGGCATTCTTAACTACACGCAGTGTTTGAGGTATAGCCAACCTATTAATGACAAAAGTGTACATAAAGTCAAACTGTTTGGTACACCGTGCATAAATAACAGAGGGACACGCACACACAAAAACTAAACTAGAATTTGATGGAAGTTAGCACCCTTGCCATTGTTTTACGTTTCAAAGCAGTGCAAAGACTCCTGCGTTGTGTGATGCATGGGACCTGGGTAACGTGGTAACCAAACCACTACCTCGGCCAATTGAGTCGGGGGGGGGGTGTACTGAGCTTCAAAACTCCTGGTAGAATACAGCAGGGAGTAGGTAAATCTATCCCAATTCAAATGGATGTTTTGGGGCAGTGACTAGGGACTTGCAGAATCCTGTCAATCCTAAAATCCTGTCAAAAATCCTAAAATCCTAAAATCCTGTCAAAATACATCTGGGAGTATCTGTATCTGTTCCCGACCGTCAAGCATAAGGATGGCACTAGGTACAGGCCCTGGGGTATCTGCATTGGTTTATGCTCATTGCGGTACCCAGAGATCATAAAAGCACTATAAAGTCTGGCATTTGCTCGGTGTTTGATGGCTAGCCTATCTATTCATTACAAAGTGTCCATTCACGCCAAACTCTTTGGTATATACATGTCCTGCACAAATAACTGAGGGACAAGAAACAACCGAACTAGAAATTGATAGAAATTAGATAGAATCCAGCAATTGAGGCCCATAGCAACATGATAAGATGAAAGTGGTCCTGGTATGTACGCATGGTCAGTCATCAGGTGAGAGAAAATTGGGGGCGTTGTCAAGATAATTGCACAAAGGGAATTTCCCACTGTCTGGGTCTCTTTATGTTGGATATTTGTCATGATTTGGTACTAAGAACGTGTTACGTTCCCGATTAACACACTTTTCTGACCCAATTGAAACAGAAATTGTGGGACAGGAAGCTATGTGCCCGAATACATTTTCCCGTGCATGCACAGTTTCCTAAATCTGTACAGGGGAAAACGTGAGTTCGTCGTCATAACCACATAACTCGGTGGGTTTTTTTTTAAGGGGGAGGGGGCTGTATACGGGGGGATGGGGGCTGCACAAGGGGGAGGGCTGTATAAGGGGGAGGGCTGTATAAGGGGGAGGGCTGTATAAGGGGGAGGGCTGTATAAGGGGGAGGGCTGTATAAGGGGGAGGGCTGTATAAGGGGGAGAGGGCTGTATAAGGCGGAGGGCTGTATAAGGGGGAGGGCTGTATAAGGCGGAGGGCTGTATAAGGGGGATGGCTGTATAAGGGGGAGGGCTGTATAAGGGGGAGGGCTGTATAAGGGGGAGGGCTGTATAAGGGGGAGGGCTGTATAAGGGGGAGAGGGCTGTATAAGGGGGAGGGCTGTATAAGGCGGAGGGCTGTATAAGGGGGAGGGCTGTATAAGGCGGAGGGCTGTATAAGGGGGATGGCTGTATAAGGGGGAGGGCTGTATAAGGGGGAGGGGGCTGTATACGGGGGAGGGGGCTGCACAAGGGGGAGGGCTGTATAAGGGGGAGGGCTGTATAAGGGGGAGGGCTGTATAAGGGGGAAGGCTGTATAAGGGGGAGGGCTGTATAAGGGGGAGGGCTGTATAAGGGGGAGGGCTGTATAAGGGGGAGGGCTGTATAAGGGGGAGGGCTGTATAAGGGGAAGGCTGTATAAGGGGGAGGGCTGTATAAGGGGAGGGCTGTATAAGGGGGAGGGCTGTATAAAGGGGAGAACTGTATAAGGGGATGGGCTGTATAAGGGAGAGGGCTGTATAAGGTGGCTGTATAGGGGGGCTGTATAAGGGGGAGGGCTGTATAAGGAGAGGACTGTACAAGGGGGAGGGGTTGTATAAGGGAGAGAGCTGTATAAGGGGGGCTGTATAGGGGGAGGGCTGTATAAGGGGAGGGCTGTATACGGAAGGGGCTGTATAAGGGGGAGGGCTGTATAAGGGAGAGAGCTGTATAAGGGGGGCTGTATAGGGGGAGGGCTGTATAAGGGGAGGGCTGTATAATGGGGAGGGCTGTATAGGGGAGGGCTGTATAGGGGAGGGCTGTATAAGTGGGAGGGCTGTATAGGGGAGGGCTGTATAGGGGAGGGCTGTATAAGGGGGAGGGCTGTATCGGAGGACAGCTGTATCAGCTGCACTCGTAGAAACGATTGCTGCCGCTAGAAAGTTTGTGCAGGAGGCTAAGTCGGGTCGATGTCTCAGACTATTCGATTGTCGAGGGTAAGAAAAGAAGAGAAAGAATCAAGGCTGCCCCCCATGACATTTACAGTTTGCACACCGGACTTCAAGGTCATACGCCTTATCTTTGAAGAAAAAGACCTTATCACCTGTCTGTATATTCTCGGCAACATTCAACAAGACTTAGATATTCTAAAACTGCCTAGTGTATAAAAACAAATAAACTCAGAAATACCCTACCTTAAGTTGGTAAAAAGGAGAGGGGACAGCTCACGGTGTTGTTAGGTAAAGAACACTTAGTGGACTAATAGATACGCTCCCGAAAAGTTACCAAACAGGTTCTGTCACATCAGTTTGATTAGGCATGTCACATAAGGTCGCTGATACTATGTGAGGTATGAGTCCCGCCTCAAAATCACCACTGCACAAAAGACTTTTCATCTCACTGTTTGGGACGTTAAATGTCAAATGACTACGTCACCAGACACTGTGAACAAGTACCGAGCCCTTGCCATTGTTTTTCCTTTCAAATGTATGACTAATTTAAGATGTAACAACAAATATCCCTTACTGTACCATCTGAACAGTTAACCTTTCTTAGTAAGACAAATGTTATCTTTAGGAGCTTCTTATCAAATTTATCCTTCCAGTGTGCTTTCTTAAGTAGTCGAGTCAGTTTGAATGCTCCAGGTTAAATATAAACAACAGTAAACTGAAAATTCTCTTTATTTTTATTCTCGCTTAATAATACGATAGTATGTATTTTGAGTTGCTGTCAACGCTTCTCAGTACAATCTGACCCCCCCCCCCCAACAGAAAAAAACATTAACAGTGTGTTTAGGTCCTTTATAGAGTCCGAAAATACGTGCGTTTAGCAACCACTGGAAATGACGTTTGCACTATACCCCCGGCATCAGTGTTTCTTGTTGTTGTTACTTCAAGGTTCATTGCATTTGGCATCAACAAACTTTTGCACGGACCGCCATTGGCTAGATTTTCTACGCGCTATTTTCAAAGGCATTTGTAATCCTGCGCTGTGTGATGGACTTGTGGGACCTGGGTAACGTGGTATGCAGTTCACCACGTCGGTCAACTGAGTCCTGGGCGTTAACTGAGCTTCAAAAATCCTGTCAGAATACAGCAGGGAGTACTTATGTCGGTCCCTAAATCTGAAGCATGACGACGGGACTAGGTACAGCTAGGGGTATTCAGGGCCATGGTTAGTATTGTATCCAGATAACCCAGGGCTGTATTAGGGGGAGGGCTGTATAAGGGGGAGGGCTGTATAAGGGGGAGGGCTGTATAAGGGGGAGAGGGCTGTATAAGGCGGAGGGCTGTATAAGGGGGATGGCTGTATAAGGGGGAGGGTTGTATAAGGGGGAGGGGGCTGTATACGGGGGAGGGGGCTGCACAAGGGGGAGGGCTGTATAAGGGGGGAGGGCTGTATAAGGGGGAGGGCTGTATAAGGGGGAGAGGGCTGTATAAGGGGGAGGGCTGTATAAGGGGGAGGGCTGTATAAGGCGGAGGGCTATATAAGGGGGATGGCTGTATAAGGGGGAGGGCTGTATAAGGGGGAGGGGGCTGTATACGGGGGAGGGGGCTGCACAAGGGGGAGGCTGTATAAGGGGGAGGGCTGTATAAGGGGGAGGGCTGTATAAGGGGGAAGGCTGTATAAGGGGGAGGGCTGTATAAGGGGGAGGGCTGTATAAGGGGGAGGGCTGTATAAGGGGGAGGGCTGTATAAGGGGGAGGGCTGTATAAGGGGAAGGCTGTATAAGGGGGAGGGCTGTATAAGGGGGAGGGCTGTATAAGGGGGAGAGGGCTGTATAAGGCGGAGGGCTGTATAAGGGGGATGGCTGTATAAGGGGGAGGGTTGTATAAGGGGGAGGGGGGCTGTATACGGGGGAGGGGGCTGCACAAGGGGGAGGGCTGTATAAGGGGGAGGGCTGTATAAGGGGGAGGGCTGTATAAGGGGGAGAGGGCTGTATAAGGGGGAGGGCTGTATAAGGGGGAGGGCTGTATAAGGCGGAGGGCTATATAAGGGGGATGGCTGTATAAGGGGGAGGGCTGTATAAGGGGGAGGGGGCTGTATACGGGGGAGGGGGCTGCACAAGGGGGAGGGCTGTATAAGGGGGAGGGCTGTATAAGGGGGAGGGCTGTATAAGGGGGAAGGCTGTATAAGGGGGAGGGCTGTATAAGGGGGAGGGCTGTATAAGGGGGAGGGCTGTATAAGGGGGGAGGGCTGTATAAAGGGGAGAACTGTATAAGGGGATGGGCTGTATAAGGGAGAGGGCTGTATAAGGGGGCTGTATAGGGGGGCTGTATAAGGGGGAGGGCTGTATAAGGAGAGGACTGTACAAGGGGGAGGGTTGTATAAGGGAGAGAGCTGTATAAGGGGGGGCTGTATAGGGGGAGGGCTGTATAAGGGGAGGGCTGTATACGGAAGGGGCTGTATAAGGGGGAGGGCTGTATAAGGGAGAGAGCTGTATAAGGGGGGCTGTATAGGGGGAGGGCTGTATAAGGGGAGGGCTGTATAATGGGGAGGGCTGTATAGGGGAGGGCTGTATAGGGGAGGGCTGTATAAGGGGGAGGGCTGTATAGGGGAGGGCTGTATAAGGGGGAGGGCTGTATAAGGGGAGGGCTGTATAATGGGGAGGGCTGTATAGGGGAGGGCTGTATAAGGGGGAGGGCTGTATAAGGGGAGGGCTGTATAATGGGGAGGGCTGTATAGGGGAGGGCTGTATAGGGGAGGGCTGTATAGGGGAGGGCTGTATAAGGGGGAGGGCTGTATCGGAGGACAGCTGTATCAGCTGCACTCGTAGAAACGATTGCTGCCGCTAGAAAGTTTGTGCAGGAGGCTAAGTCGGGTCGATGTCTCAGACTATTCGATTGTCGAGGGTAAGAAAAGAAGAGAAAGAATCAAGGCTGCCCCCCATGACATTTACAGTTTGCACACCGGACTTCAAGGTCATACGCCTTATCTTTGAAGAAAAAGACCTTATCACCTGTCTGTATATTCTCGGCAACATTCAACAAGACTTAGATATTCTAAAACTGCCTAGTGTATAAAAACAAATAAACTCAGAAATATCCTACCTTAAGTTGGTAAAAAGGAGAGGGGACAAGCTCACGGTGTTGTTAGGTAAAGAACACTTAGTGGACTAATAGATACGCTCCCGAAAAGTTACCAAACAGGTTCTGTCACATCAGTTTGATTGGGCATGTCACATAAGGTCGCTGATACTATGTGAGGTATGAGTCCCGCCTCAAAATCACCACTGCACAAAAGACTTTTCATCTCACTGTTTGGGACGTTAAATGTCAAATGACTACGTCACCAGACACTGTGAACAAGTACCGAGCCCTTGCCATTGTTTTCCCTTTCAAATGTATGACTAATTTAAGATGTAACAACAAATATCCCTTACTGTACCATCTGAACAGTTAACCTTTCTTAGTAAGACAAATGTTATCTTTAGGAGCTTCTTATCAAATTTATCCTTCCAGTGTGCTTTCTTAAGTAGTCGAGTCAGTTTGAATGCTCCAGGTTAAATATAAACAACAGTAAACTGAAAATTCTCTTTATTTTTATTCTCGCTTAATAATACGATAGTATGTATTTTGAGTTGCTGTCAACGCTTCTCAGTACAATCTGACCCCCCCCCCCCAACAGAAAAAACATTAACAGTGTGTTTAGGTCCTTTATAGAGTCCGAAAATACGTGCGTTTAGCAACCACTTGAAATGACGTTTGCACTATACCCCCGGCATCAGTGTTTCTTGTTGTTGTTACTTCAAGGTTCATTGCATTTGGCATCAACAAACTTTTGCACGGGCCGCCATTGGCTAGATTTTCTACGCGCTATTTTCAAAGGCATTTGTAATCCTGCGCTGAGTGATGGACTAGTGGGACCTGGGTAACGTGGTATGCAGTTCACCACGTCGGTCAACTGAGTCCTGGGCGTCAACTGAGCTTCCAAAATCCTGTCAGAATACAGCAGGGAGTACTTATGTCGGTCCCTAAATCTGAAGCATGACGACGGGACTAGGTACAGCTAGGGGGTATTCAGGGCCATGGTTAGTATTGTATCCAGATAACCCAGGGCTGTATAAGGGGGGAGGGGGCTGTATAAGGGGGAGGGGGGCTGTATAAGGTGGGCGGGGCTTGTATAAGGAGGAGGGCTGTATAAGGGCGAGGGGGCTGTATAAGGGGAGGGGGCTGTATAAGGGGGAGGGCTGTATAAGGGGAGGTGGTGTGTATAAGGGTGAGGGGCTGTATAAGGGGGAGGGGGTGTATAAGGGGGAGGGGGTTATAAGGGGGAGGGGTGGTGTATAAGGGGGAGGGGCTGTATAAGGGGGAGGGGGCCGTATAAGGGGGAGGGAGCTGTATAAGGGGGAGGGGCTGTATAAGGGGGAGGGGCTGTATAAGGGGGAGGGAGCTGTATAAGGGGGAGGGGCTGTATACGGAGGGGGCTGTTTAAGGGGTGGCTGTATAAGGGGGGACTGTATAAGGGAGAGGGCTGTATAATGGGGAGGGCTTGTATAGGGGAGGGCTGTATAGGGGAGGGCTGTATAAGGGGGAGGGCTGTATAGGGGAGGGCTGTATAGGGGAGGGCTGTATAAGGGGGAGGGCTGTATCGGAGGACAGCTGTATCAGCTGCACTCGTAGAAACGATTGCTGCCACTAGAAAGTTTGTGCAGGAGGCTAAGTCGGGTCGATGTCTCAGACTATTCGATTGTCGAGGGTAAGAAAAGAAGAGAAAGAATCAAGGCTGCCCCCCATGACATTTACAGTTTGCACACCGGACGTCAAGGTCATACGCCTTATCTTTGAAGAAAAAGACCTTATCACCTGTCTGTATATTCTCGGCAACATTCAACAAGACTTAGATATTCTGAAACTGCCTACTGTATAAAACAAATAAACTCAGAAATGTTCTCCCTTAAGTTGGTAAAAAGGAGAGGGGCAAGCTCACGGTGTTGTTAGGTAAAGAACACTTAGTGGACTAATAGATACGCTCCCGAAAAGTTACCAAACAGGTTCTGTCACATCAGTTTGATTGGGCATGTCACATAAGGTCGCTGATACTATGTGAGGTATGAGTCCCGCCTCAAAATCACCACTGCACAAAAGACTTTTCATCTCACTGTTTGGGACGTTAAATGTCAAATGACTACGTCACCAGACACTGTGAACAAGTACCGAGCCCTTGCCATTGTTTTCCCTTTCAAATGTATGACTAATTTAAGATGTAACAACAAATATCCCTTACTGTACCATCTGAACAGTTAACCTTTCTTAGTAAGACAAATGTTATCTTTAGGAGCTTCTTATCAAATTTATCCTTCCAGTGTGCTTTCTTAAGTAGTCGAGTCAGTTTGAATGCTCCAGGTTAAATATAAACAACAGTAAACTGAAAATTCTCTTTATTTTTATTCTCGCTTAATAATACGATAGTATGTATTTTGAGTTGCTGTCAACGCTTCTCAGTACAATCTGACCCCCCCCCAACAGAAAAAACATTAACAGTGTGTTTAGGTCCTTTATAGAGTCCGAAAATACGTGCGTTTAGCAACCACTTGAAATGACGTTTGCACTATACCCCCGGCATCAGTGTTTCTTGTTGTTGTTACTTCAAGGTTCATTGCATTTGGCATCAACAAACTTTTGCACGGGCCGCCATTGGCTAGATTTTCTACGCGCTATTTTCAAAGGCATTTGTAATCCTGCGCTGAGTGATGGACTAGTGGGACCTGGGTAACGTGGTATGCAGTTCACCACGTCGGTCAACTGAGTCCTGGGCGTCAACTGAGCTTCCAAAATCCTGTCAGAATACAGCAGGGAGTACTTATGTCGGTCCCTAAATCTGAAGCATGACGACGGGACTAGGTACAGCTAGGGGTATTCAGGGCCATGGTTAGTATTGTATCCAGATAACCCAGGGCTGTATAAGGGGGAGGGGGGCTGTATAAGGGGGAGGGGGGCTGTATAAGGTGGGCGGGGCTGTATAAGGAGGAGGGCTGTATAAGGGCGAGGGGGCTGTATAAGGGGAGGGGGCTGTATAAGGGGGAGGGCTGTATAAGGGGGAGGTGGGTGTATAAGGGGAGGGGCTGTATAAGGGGGAGGGGGTGTATAAGGGGGAGGGGGTTATAAGGGGGAGGGGGGTGTGTATAAGGGGGAGGGGCTGTATAAGGGGGAGGGGGCCGTATAAGGGGGAGGGAGCTGTATAAGGGGGAGGGGCTGTATAAGGGGGAGGGGCTGTATAAGGGGGAGGGAGCTGTATAAGGGGGAGGGGCTGTATACGGAGGGGGCTGTTTAAGGGGTGGCTGTATAAGGGGGGACTGTATAAGGGAGAGGGCTTGTATAATGGGGAGGGCTGTATAGGGGAGGGCTGTATAGGGGAGGGCTGTATAAGGGGGAGGGCTGTATAGGGGAGGGCTGTATAGGGGAGGGCTGTATAAGGGGGAGGGCTGTATCGGAGGACAGCTGTATCAGCTGCACTCGTAGAAACGATTGCTGCCACTAGAAAGTTTGTGCAGGAGGCTAAGTCGGGTCGATGTCTCAGACTATTCGATTGTCGAGGGTAAGAAAAGAAGAGAAAGAATCAAGGCTGCCCCCCATGACATTTACAGTTTGCACACCGGACGTCAAGGTCATACGCCTTATCTTTGAAGAAAAAGACCTTATCACCTGTCTGTATATTCTCGGCAACATTCAACAAGACTTAGATATTCTGAAACTGCCTACTGTATAAAACAAATAAACTCAGAAATGTTCTCCCTTAAGTTGGTAAAAAGGAGAGGGGCAAGCTCACGGTGTTGTTAGGTAAAGAACACTTAGTGGACTAATAGATACGCTCCCCAAAAGTTACCAAACAGGTTCTGTCACATCAGTTTGATTGGGCATGTCACCAAAGGTCGGTGATACTGTCTGAGGTATGAGTCCCGCCTCAAAATCACCACTTCAGAAAAGACTTTTCGCCTCACTGTTTGGGACGTAAAATGTCAAATGACTACAAGGTTCATTGCATTTGGCATCAACAAACTCTGTACGGACCGCCATTTGCTAGATTTTCTACGCGCTATTTTCAAAGGCATTTGTAATCCTGCGCTGTGTGATGGACTAGTGGGACCTGGGTAACGTGGTATGCAATTCACCACGTCGGTCAACTGAATCCTGGGCGTCAACTGAGCTTCCAAACTCCTGTCAGAATACAGCAGGGAGTTACCTATGTCTGTCCCCAAATCTCAAGCATGACGACAGGACTAGGTACAGCTAGGGGTATTCAGGGCCATGGTTATTATTGTATCCAGATAACCCATGATCATAGGAACACTATAGATTCTGGCATTTTTCAACTACACGCAGTCTTTGAGAGATAGTCTATTCATAACAATAGTCACTGCATACAGGCCAAACTCTTTGGTACACAGTACACAGATAGCAGAGGGATACCTAAATCCTAAACTGGAATTGGAGAGAAATTAGATAGAATCTAGTATTGGTGTCCAAAGCAACGTGTTCACATGGTAGCTATGGTAACCACATATGGTACCTATTGACTAATCATTGCTTTTATACGTTATTAGGTTTATAAGGTTGGTAGAGCACTGGATATCAGAGTTCTTTAAGCCCCTGTCACACATTCACGAATCAGGCCTCCCGAACGCCAGCCGAACGCTAGCCGAACGCTAGCCGCACAGGCCCACACCACATATATGTAGTCAGTTTAAGACTGGATAGAACTTTAAGTGGACTGTGGTGTTTCTCGTGTCCAACAGACTCCAGGTTTTCCTTGTCTGTACAAAACGTTATTTTGATAGACACCCTATTTGTGCATCAAAGTTTCTATTTTATGGAACATTTTCCCCCTTTGGTGGAACACCTTTACCTTTACCTAGTCCCATCCTCATGTCTGAGGGTCGGGGACTATGGTGGCGTCCAGTATCAGCCTCTTCCATTCCCTCCTGTCTCTGGCTCTGTGGGTGCACTCTGCCAGTGGCATGCCCATCCAGTCTCGGATATCGTCGCCCCACCTCCTTCGTGGTCTCCCACGGCTCCTTCTACCATTGATGGTCCCTTGTAGTATGTGAGTGGTGATGTTACCAGCTCGTGTGACATGTCCAAAGTATTGCAATTTCCGCCTTTTAATGATGTTAAGTAGTGATCTTTCCACTCCCAGTTCTGCTAACACAGAGTCGTTTGTGCGATGTTCAGTCCAACTGATCCGCAGAATGTTCCTGTAGCATTTCATCTCCAAGGCCTGGATCCTGCGGATATCACTGGCGTGTAGAGTCCATGCCTCACAGCCGTAGGTTACTACCGGCCAGACAAGAGTCCTCAGCACTTTCAATTTAGTGGCAGTCTTAAGGGCCCTGTCCAGATTACATCTAGGCTTCGAAGGGCTGTGCGAGCTGTTCCCAGGCGTACACTGATCTCATGGCTACAGCTGGCTGTTTGTTCCATTGTAGACCCCAGGTACTTGAATCTAGGGACCTGTGGTGGAACACAAAGGCTTGGAAAACAGGAAAAAAAAACAGAGACGTGAAACATTGTAGAGTAGTGCTGTTCTGTAAACTGTACAGGCAAAAAACTTTATTGTGAAATCACTGGTCTGACTTTCCAAATCAGCAGGTCTGGAGTAAGGTTGGTTTGATGGTGGAAAAAACAATTACAGTAAATCAGGTTCATCCCTTCTTGGTTTAACTAATGTCATGTTTGCATTTTTATTTTGACATCTTTCATTTAAAACAAATGAAAGATGTCAAAATACGTGGTTTGAGAACTAGATATATTTTCTTACAACAAAAGGTTTTAAAATGGCTTGTAAGTGTTTTTCTTTCATTCTACGAAAGCTGCAAAAGATAGACTTTGTCCATGTTACAACAATATAATTGTTTGCAGTGCTTGGGTGAACTTCAACTTTCCCTCAGCACCACCTAGCACCTGACTGAGGTACTGCATGTTCAGCTTTATCATTACAGTATTTAATGCAAGTTTTGATTACTTAAGGTTTGATTAAAACTTGACCTTTTTAAACTATGTAAACAAATAAAGCTACTGCTGAGCCCATATACACTAAGTATGAAACTTAAAACTCAGTATGATTATGGTGCACATTACAATGTTGGCTGAATAGTCTAGTGTGATATCATGCTATGTTAAATCGCTAGGGGTAGAAAATGTTGTGGAAATACAAGTGTTAAGATTTTGCCATGTTGGTTGATTGTGAAGCAGATTTTTATTTTGCTCTGTGTATATCGTGACCAAAGATTTTTTTATTTTGCTTTTATTGGGTTTGATTATGTGCTGTGCTGCGTGCTTTGAAATTTGCACATTTCTAATCAGTTGAAATGTGAAGCTAAACACGTCTTCTGATGAAGACAGAACGATATCGTATTCATGCGTATTTATTAATTACAGTGGAATAACAAGTACTAATGATTTTAAAGACAATTGGTTGGGTTTTGAAGAGGTCGGTAGCTTTGACTGGAAGCTAGTTAATTTGTTTGTATGTGCAGATTTGTTTATGGACTCATAGCTTGTTAGCTGTTAGAAAGGTTGGTTTGCCTTCATTGCAGATGTTCGTGGAAAATATTAATAGGAGTTGCTTATGTCCCCTTGATGTGGACCTGCCCAGACCAAGTGTGTGAGAAGTGTCTCCAAGTGTTTGGTTTTCGAGTTGCGTGCATTCTTAGTGCTTAAGTGATGTGGAAATGTCTTTCGAAGCATTCGGAGCTGCTTGAGTTGTCTCATCTGCACCTTAAGATTCTTAAACTTTGTGGAAATGTCTGTTGATGTTTTGAGCTGTTTAGTTGTCTACTTATTCATGCGGAGAAAAAACAACTAATCATGCCAAGAAAAATGAATGTACTTGCATTAATGTAAACGAAGACAGTATCATCATGGAATTTTACATTGTACGATATACCACAGTCTAAAATGCATTTTAATCTAGACATTAAACAATTAAGTGTATCCATGAAGACGTGTTTTTTCCAACTGCAGTTGTGTTGTGCAAGTGCTGTAGAATTTATGTCCAACAGGAGAAGCAAAATAAAAGCATCATGGGGCTTCAGATGTAGCAGTCTGCTGTGTTGCAGTTTTCAATATTGTTGCATTTTTGTTTTGATACAAAGTTATGATGTTACCAACCCAGAGTAGGGGGGGATACTATTTTGCAAAAAATGCAGTTTTTGGTCAAATATGCCCCTAGAAATATGGAGACAGTCCATCTGAATGTGAAAATGTAAAAATTTCGTCAATTTTTAAATGGCAACCCCCTGTACATACCCCCTGAAGTTTGTGCAATGATAATGCATTAAACCAGTGTAAAGTCATGTAAATATACATTATGCTCTGGCAATAAATGTACATTTTGGAATCTGGAGCCCTAGTATTAAATCCAAATGACCTAAACTTGGCAAGGGGATACCTTGGACACATGCCCACACAAAGTCATTCACGCTGTTGACATACACCACTTTGAAATTGTGTAAAATAGGTTTTTTTTGCTATTTTCAGACAAAAAATGTACATTTTTTGCTCCTGTGCCCTAACATTAAAACCAAATGATCTGAAATTTGGTATGGAGGTGCCTTGGCCACATGCACACAGACCATGAATCACACTTGTATCATATGATACTTTAAAATTGTTACTTTGGGGAGACCTGATTATTTATCACATTTAGTGACATTAGACAATTAAGTGTATCCATGAAGACGTGTTCTTTCCAACTACAGTTGTGTTGTGCAAGTGCTGTAGAATTTATGTCCAACAGGAGAAGCAAAATAAAAGCATCGTGGGGCTTCAGATGTAGCAGTCTGCTGTGTTGCAGATTTGCATTGTTGCATTTTTGTTTTGATACAAAGTTATGATGTGAAATGTTACCAAATCAGGGTTGTATAAATTATGTGTTTCCACATGACGTCACGGCTGCAATGCTGGTTAGTCACATCTGGAAGAGTCAGACTTGTAAATGTGCATGTATGTAACATTATACGGATTTAAATTAACCTGTAGGAGACCAACTTCCTGGTTTAACCATCCAAACTGACAGAGAGTGCTGACGTTCACGATTTTCGTTGGATGTTTGGTCAACGTTGCACCAGAATTTTGCCTGTTGCAGACGATATCTTTTCCTATACAACATCTGAAAACTACAGACAGGCTGTCATCCTTATATGCTCTAATACAACCTTATATGAGACATTCTGCCGAAGTGCTATGCACAGTACATTACGTGTTTCGCGCAGGTGCAGTATGAAATGAGCGTAGAATTGTAGATTTTAGAACTAATCGATATTGTTGTTGCCTGTTCTTAATATTGAACTGTTTAAAGAAGATGATCATATATGGACTTATTCTAAACTAGTTTACAATATTCGTAACTTGTGTAACACTTTCAACTTGGATGTGATTCAGTGCGAGAAAGACATTTTGTAAGTTGTACGTAATTCAGCCAAATGGCTGCGAGGTGTCAACTGAAATAAACCATTCATTCATTCATTCATTCATTCATTCATTCATGTTCTGCTAACGTGCTCACACCTCTTACTATGACTGCCCGTGTTTACAGGACTGTAGTTACCTGCACGAACCCAAAGTACCTGGCTACTTCCTGGCTTAACCATCCAATATGGCTGACAATACATACATCCTAGTCACATGTGTTCAAACTCCAAATTCTACTTGTGTTTTTCTGCTTGTAAAAGTCAAACCAAAGCACTGAGTCACACTGTTTCGGACTTTCTTTGCTGCTGATCTGCAAGTATAACTTGGGACGCAATTTACATTCTTTGTCATCAATTCACGTTTTGTATTAGTTGACTATATATATGTATTCTTTCTATAATTAATGTATATATTTGTTTCATTGAAACAGCCTTTCAGTTTAACTTACACAGCAATCAAAACCTGCTCAAGTTGTAAAATAAGTTGTAACAAAATAATCACCAGTGACTCTTTAAGTTGCCTGGCAAAGCTTTTATTTTACTTAGAAGTAGATGTAACATACAACATTTTTAGTTTTTACCTTTCTGTCCAGAACTAAAGTCACATGTCCACTTAATGATTAATGATAATAAATGATTATGTGATAACAGTTAACAATGTGAAGTTAATACAACAGCTGCTACACTGAAGATTGTGACGTCTGGCTAGTAAGTTCGTTTGATACACAGTCAAATCTGTACTACTGACCACCTCTGCTTAAGGACCACCTGGCCATTTAATATTGGTCTTCAATACATATACAGTCAGGACCACCTAGCCATTGATAGGTAGTCAAATTTGTACTAGTGAACACCTCTACATACGGACCACCTGGCCATTGATATACAGTCAAACCTGTACTAGAGACCACCTCTACATAAGGACCACCTGGCCATTGATATAAAGTAAAACCTGCACTGGTGACCACCTCTACATAAGGACCACCTGGCCATTGACATAAAGTCAAACCTGTACTAGAGACCACCTCTACATAAGGACCACCTGGCCATTGATATAAAGTCAAACCTGCACTGGTGACCACCTCTACATAAGGACCACCTGGCCATTGATATAAAGTCAAACCTGCACTGGTGACCACCTCTACATAAGGACCACCTGGCCATTGACATAAAGTCAAACCTGTACTAGTGACCACCTCTACATAAGGACCACCTGGTCACTGATATACAGTCAAACCTGCACTAGTGACCACCTCTACGTAAGGACCACCTGGCTATTGATATGCAGTCAAACCTGTACTAGTGACCACCTCTACATAAGGACCACCTGGCCATTGATATACAGTCAAACCTGTACTAGTGACCACCTCTCAAAGGACCACCTGACCATTGATATACAGTCAAACCTGTACTAGTGACCACGTCTACATAAGGATCCCCTGGCCATTGATATACAGTCAAACCTGCACTAGTGACAACCTCTACATAAGGACCACCTGGCCATTGATATACAGTCAACCTCCTGGAGACAGTCCTTTCCCCTGTAACATTGGTTGTTTTTCTGTGCGGATATCCTACCTTGTACAGAATGGAATGCAGTTCGGCTTAGTGGTCACAGCTAACGTCCTTAATTACTTATACCATTTTAGTTATTTACTATTCCAACAACTTTTACACGTTCATTCACCCATCCACTTACCTGCTAACCCTCACTTATATTTGTTACTTGCTATCTCATTCACTCACACAATTCACTCTCATTCCTCAATCACTTCTACTTCTGGGTGACCATGGTAACATATATAGTTCTCAGGGACTAATCTGTTCTACCGAAGACTATAGTTTATATGTGGAATGAGGCTTTGTACTTGTACAGTGTTAAGTAATAAGGGATCCATGACTACAACACTACAGTTGTGTAAGTATGTTACTGGAATTCTACAACAAAAGAAACGCCACATAAAGACCATTAATATGTTAAATCAGAAGTGCCCAGCATCAAATAAAGCCACCAACAATTTTCTAATCAATCGCCAGATATTCCAGGTATCGTCACTTGTATCCAAAACTTGAATTGAACAGTTTGCTCCATAACAATTATATCTGAACACTTCTCCAGTTAGCTGAACATAAATGTCTGCCTCACTGATACATTCAAATTGACTCATTCTGGTGTAAGTTTGTAACAGATAAAGCCCCTACAATAGAGAGCGTTACTTGTCAGCGTTACAGACCATGTCGGATTGATGACTTTGTGGATAACTGGGTGTTATCAGATAAAGTAGGGCAAATGCAGTTATCGTGGCCTGATTTTCATAGACACAGACTTCAGGGAGTAACGAATGCCTCTCCAGCCATTCCACACCACACCTTGCAGGTATGAACAGGAGTTCCCACAGTTGCCCAGGTAGCGGCCGTTGAGGAGGGAGTAGCTGCAGAACCAAAACCACCAGCCGGCCTGTCCGTGCCGCTGAGAACAGTGGCAGCCCCCGGCATCATTGTCCCTGTCCACAGTGGAGAACTTCTGCCCGCTGTTGGAAGCGCTGCTAGTCATGGAGTCTCCCGCGGTGCCTGAATACCCAGAAATGGTCAGCCGGTACTGGTCCGACTCACCGGACACCCTGGATGGGAACAGCAAGTTACACAATATTAGTTATGAACAACAATTGATTCTGATTCCGGCCTTTTTGTAAACAAAATAGTTCAGAGACCTCATACCTCCATTTTTTTGGCATTTGGAGCTTTTACTTTATTTGTTTCAGGCATCCATTGCCCATATAAAAGAAAACATACAAACATTAAATACACATAATAACAACAGTTAAAAATATGAATGAGTACAGACGGACCCAAATATTGCTGAAGAATCCGTTGCGGAAGAAATTGTCAATTTTGTTGTTATTTTGTCTTATTGATGGTGGAAATGCTGTTATCAGCCTTTAATTTATATTCGATGGTGCCCCCATATGGAATGCCAAATCAACTGTCCGAAAAATTAGAACGAATACAGAAACATGCGCTAAGAATGATTTTAGGCCCTCAATACTAATGTTATGATGAAGCCCTTTCCCAGCTTAACCTCTGTACCGTGAAAGCCAGAAGAGAATCGCTAAGCCTTAAATTTGCCAAAACTCTGTTGAATTTACTGACGTTCAGAAACTGGTTGCCTCTGTTGCGGAAAGATTTACACAACAGAAATTTGAAAAGCTCAGAGTGTATCCCAATGGCAACATCCAACAGATATAAGAACAACGTCAGATAATCCATCATTGTGTGATAAATATAATATAGTGATTAGTGTCTGATAATTTTAGTTCTTATATACTTGTATAGTTGTTATATTAATTTTATTCATTTTTGTGTCTGCCTAATATGCATAATATTGCAGCCACTTGTACATAATACAAGTCGTATTTTAGTGTATTGTTGTTCTTTTAAACCTCCTTGCTTAGACATGAATTACAACAGCAGTTTTTAGCAAAGACCTTTTCATGTCAGTGTAGTTAACGTATTTCTATGAGACTTCCTATCTACGATGATTGACCAATTTACAAAGTGTGCATTTTAATCAATCTGTAACATAGAATGTAACTTGTATTTTAATGAATATGTGACACATTTGTAACACATTTTGTCAAAGCTGCAGTGTGCAATTCAGCCCTAGGGCTGCAAACATGCTTTTATCACCTTTGTGGAAATAAACCAGTCTAGTCCAGTCTACTGCACGTCTGCTTAGAATTGTCACTCGAAGGAGGAGTACCAACCTAAATGTGCTGTATTCAGCGTAGCGTTCCCGCTCATCCCAGTCCATCATGTCAATCCGGAGGGTGTAGTTCTTCTGGGTAGTCAGGAGGTGGATGTTCTCGTTCCCAAGCCAGTATTCCCCGTTCTTGTTCCCGAACCCCTGTTTGTACTCCTCCCAGGTCCGGTTGAAGGGAACTGATCCGTCCATTCTCCGCTGAATGACGGTCCAACCACCGTCTGTGGGAAAGCACCCATTGTTACTTTGTAGGCTAAGAAAGAGTTTTTACAGGGTAACAACACCGAAGGTGTTCGCTTTGTGAAGGAGATTGATTAGAATAGACCGACCTGGTGAGTGTTTGCATATCAAAATAAGAGAGTTGATGTAGATTTTGCATTCCTACCTTTCAGTTTTGCATTTGGAAATTTTGTCTGAGTTGGGCAGGGGAGTGGTAAAGGTTTATTGCTTGGACTTGTGGTGTGCACATAATGCCTTAGGCATGATGCCCTTTGAATCAACTCAAACCTTAACTTTTTCACTGTTGTATAAGCTCATAGCCAATAGAGAATTGGTAGCCATAAATGTTAAAAGGTGTATATTTACGGCTGCCCACCTGTGCATATGATAGATACTTTAAAACAATATCTACCGTCTGTATCCATGTCACAGTAGACCGTTACACCGGACAGGGGTGAGCGAAGTGTGTAGACTCCACTGGTTGTGTTTCCGGCGGCTTTATATTCAGCACAGTCTGCTGGGAAATGGTAAGTTCCTGAAACAAGAATTCGAAAACCTCATACCTACAAGAAATATCTAGAGCCTTTGTAATATTTTTATTTGTCTCATTAATCATGGAAATGTGATGATCACATGTAGTGTAACTTTTTTGCAATTAAGTCCTCATTCACATCATTTGTATTTTATTGTGTACAACTTTTTCTCAGCTACCTGCATGCCAAAAATCTTAAAAATTCGTTTTTTCATTCTTGATTTATCCGGTTTGAAAGATTTTGCCGGAAACCCCCGTGTAGTTCCAGAACAAGCTGCTAGAGGGACCAAACCCACACCACTTGTTTCTGACATGAAAAGCTAATAGTCACAAAAAAAAGACCAAATTATGTCGAGGACAAAGATACAAAAACCGGAACTTCTGTAGCAGTACCAAGGTCAGCTACCAGGAGACCCAAATTTGACCTTTACCCTGTCTTTGTCTACCCACATACCAAATATCATCACAATCCATTAAAACCTTCTAAAGATATGCTATCCACAAGTATGTGGAAACACACCAACCAAAAACAATACCTACGTTTTAATGTAGGTAACAATACACCTGATAAAACTCTAAACTATAATCAATCAGTCTATATGTGGTATAAAGTTATTAAGATTTGTACTCTCTGATGGTGACACACTACTTACGTTCCAGCTCGGTTAGTCTCACTGAATGGTCCATCACCTCCTGAGATAAGGTGTGCATGTTAACTGTAGGAAAAAAAGAGAAGGAAAATTGAGCACGGATACTGCAAAATTGAAGCGACTTTTTAAAAACATCGCTGTTATTGAAGAGAAAGAAATTTTAGCTTGTCGTGATTTAATACTGAAGCAAAGCAGACGTTTCAAATACAACTACTGTACAAGTACAACTACTGTACAACTACTGTACGACTACTGTACAACTACTGATAACTACATACCCTTCTGACGAAGGCAAAATGTTCTCGGTGGTCGCCGTGACCTGTCCACCGTGAAACTATAACTTCGCTACACAAGAAATTTGTATTTGCATTTATTGGCAATAAAACGGATCATTGTTGCTCAAGCAACTGGACAGGTTTTGAAAACTTTGACACGTTTCAAAGTAGTATCCACTACTTTTGAATTTTTATAAATTTACATGCAAAAAAATTGGAGACCTCATACCTACATGTAATATTTAGAGCCTTTGTATTTTTTTGGTCTAATTGACCATGAAAATGTTATGATTACATGTAGTATAATTTTTTTCCGCATTGATTATGCAAATTAGATCCTAATTTGCATAATTAGTATCTGTTTATGCTCAGCATGTCATAGATTATATACATTACATTATCAAAGTCCTATTATATACAGCAATGGAATTTTTTAATTTTCTCATTAATTATCCAATTTTAAGTGTCAATTACATAATTTGCACTTTATTTTGTACAACTCTGTCTAAGATATCTGCATGCCAAAAATCATGAAAATTCGTCCTTCCATTCTTGATTTATGCGTGTAGTTCCAGAACAAGCTGCTAGGGGGACCAAACCCACACCACTTGTTCGTGACATGAAAAGCTAATAGCCACCAAAAAAGTCAAGACCATAGTCGAGGACAAAGATACAAAAGCCGGAAATTCTGCTGCAGTACCAAGGTCAGCCACCAGGAGACCCAAATTTGACCTTGACCTTTGTCATCTTAAGACCTACCCACATACCAAATATTATCGCAATCCATAAAAGCCTTCAAAAGATATGCTATCCACAAGTATGTGGAAACACAGACACCCAGACACACACCGACCAAAAAAATACCTACATTTTTAAAGTAGGTAATAATACACCTGATAAAACTCTAAACTATAATTAATCAGTCGATATGCGGTATAAAGTTATTAAGATTTGTACTCTGTGATGGTGACACACTACTTACGTTCCAGCTCGGTTAGTCGCACTGAATACTCCATCACCTCCTGAGATAGGGTGTGCATATTAACTGTAGGAAAAAAGAGAAGGAAAATTGAGCATTGATACTGCAAAATTGAAGCGATTTTTAAAAATCATCGCTGTTATTGAAGAGAAATAAATCTTAGCTTGTCGTGCTTTAATACTGAAGTAAAGCAGACGTTTCAAATACAACTACTGTACAACTACTGTACACCTACTGTACAACTACCATACAACTACTGTACAACTACTGTACAACTACTGATAACTACATACCCTTCTGCCGAAGGCAAAAATGTTCTCAGTGGTCGCCGTGACCTGTCCACCGTGAAACTATAACTTCGCTACACAAGAAATTTGTATTTGCATTTATTGGCAATAAAACAGATCATTGTTGCTCAAGCAACTGGACAGATTTTGAAAACTGTCAGACGTTTCAAAGTAGTATCCACTACGTTTGACAGTAACTAATGGGATCTGTAGTTGAACAGTTATTTATCCAACAAGTATGTATCTATATGCAAATGAGATAAAGCCAAAAGGCCGACCCCACAAAGGCATCAAGGCCAATGTCATCTACAGACCGAACCAACTGTTACAAGATTTCGGAGACCTCATACCTACACGTAATATTTAGAGCCTTTGTATTTTTTTGTCTCATTGACCATGGAAATGCTATGATTACCTAATTTGCATAATTAGTATCTGTTAATGTTCAACTTCCCATAGATTACATGCATTACATTATCAAAGTCCTATTATGTACAACAATTGAATTTTTGAATTTCTTCATTAACCATGTAAATGAAGTCCTAATCTACATAATTTGCATTTTATTTTGTACATCTCTGTCTCAGCTTAATCTGCATGCCAAAAATCATGAAAATTCGTCCTTCCATTCTTGATTTATCCGGTTTGAAAGATTTTGCCGGAAACCCCCGGGTAGTTCCAGAACAAGCTGCTAGGGGGACCAAACCCACACCACTTGTTTCTGACATGAAAAGCTGATAGCCACAAAAAAGCAAGACCACAGAATGTCAAGGACAAAAGATACAAAAAACAGAAGTTCTGCTGCAGTACCAAGGTCAACCACCAGGAGTCCAAATTTGACCTTGACCTTTCTCTTCTGAAGACCTACCCACATACCAAATATCATCACAATCCATAAAAACCTACTAAAGATATGCTATCCACAGGTATGCGGACACACACACACACACACACACACACACACACACACACACACACACACACAGACCAAAAACAATACCTACATTTTCATATAGGTTATAAAAGACATGGTAAATCTCCTATCATAGATCAGTCGATATGTGGTATAAAGTAATGGTTTAAGATTTGTACTCTCTGATGGTGAGACACACTACTTACGTTCCAGCTCGGTTTGTCGTACTGAATGCTTCATCACCTCCTGAGATAGGGTGCGCATGTTGACTGTATATTTGAAAAAGAGGGGAAATCGAGCTTGCTGTGTTCTATATCAATAGTGCAAAATTAGAACGAACTTTTTTAAACATTGCCGTTATTGAAAAGAAAGAAATTTGAGAGTGTTTTGCTGTGATACTGCAGTAATTAATAAAATCCAATAGAAAGTAAATACACAAGAAGAGTGTGCTGGGGGAAGACAGAGACCAATTTGGTCTATCCGAGGCCTTTCCCACAGCTGAATGAAAACAAGCAAGCAAGTAACTAACAAAAACGGTATGAAATAGAATTAACTATAGCTGACCGTTAAATCAACATTTGAGTTCAATTCAATTCAATTCAATTCAATTCAATTCAATTCAAGACCTTTATTTAAACTGGATGGCCCTGTCGGCCTTGTACATGCCGCTCTTCCCAGAGGTCCAGTGATGAGTGAGGGGTGGGATCACGGGAAAATAAATTAACTCATATACAATAAATAAACGAAAATCAACTATACAGTATACTAGCTAGTGTGTTCAAAATTCACAATCCTTCATCCAATTCTAAATCCGTCAAACCCTACTATATTCTGTCCTTAAATGACCTTAACGATGGGGCTGAACGAGCTTCAGCAGGTGCGCTGTTCCAAAGTACAGCCCCGGACACAGCAAAAGATCTTCGCACACAGTCTCTGGACACCCTGGGCACCAGCAGTTTGTTGGAGGTAGCCTGCCTGGTGATCCTGGTGGAACTGTCCCGACAAGTTGCAAAAAGTTCCTTCATGTGACTTGGCATCATGCCATTCAGTGATTTGTACACTGCCAAGAGTTTGTGTGTCTTGTGGGTGGTTGCAACGTCCCGCCATCCCAAAAGCAGATGTACTTCAGCTGATGAAGTTCTCGGTTGAAGACCCAGAATCAGCTTCCCTACTTTGTTCTGCATCCTCTGTAACCTATTTATTTGAAATATACTAGCACCATCCCACAGTGTACAGTTATAAGTTAAATGGGGAAGAAAGATAGTGTTATACAAGGTTACTAGAGCGGTCTTCGATACAAATGGTCGAACCTGCCTCATCATACCAAGTGCACGTTTTAGTTTGGTTAAAACAGTACTGACATGTGTGTCCCATTTGAGTTCTTTATCAACAGTGACACCGAGATACTTGTAAGCTGGGACTACATCCAACCCTACCCCATCTATGTGCACTTGAAGTTGTTGTGTTCTTAACAAACGCCTATTTGTCCCAAAAAGCATTGCTTTGCACTTCTTTGCGTTAATTGACAAACTGTTGGCTACAAACCAGTTAGCGATTCTGTACATGTCAGATTGCAATGCTTGTTGAGTAGTTTCAAGGTCAGGGTAACTGACATAGACTACTGTGTCATCTGCATAAAGTGCAATCCGGCATGTCAGAACACAACTGGGCATGTCATTCACATAAATAATAAACAATAATGGCCCCAGGATTGAGCCCTGTGGGACTCCATGTTTTACTGAGCAAAAGTCAGATGTGTGCCCATTAACAGAGGTACAAACAAGATGACAAAATGATAACAATTAAGTAAATACATGTAACAACTGATAACATAATCCAATAAATAACAAGAGTTCCACGACCTCATACTTTCCCCAAATGATGTTAACCCTTCTGGTGGACGAATTACATATTTTTACTCATTGATTTCACAAATAAGAGCCTCATTTGCATGAATCATATCTGTTGATCATATTCTCCACCCAATGACAGTCAGAAAGAATGCTTATCTTATATCTCATAAATTATGCAAAGTAATGCTGTTGAGTTCTGTAAGTCTTAGGTCTGTTTTAAGTTATTCCGTTGCCTTGTGTTGTGTTGATGAAAATAAAATCCAAATTGTATTTGAATAAACCTTTAAACTGATCTGGCATACAAGAAATAACTGTGAATTATTTTGTAGACGAAAATAAATACTTGTAATTTGTTTATGACTTATACACTTATTATATTTAAGTTTCGGAACAACGATGAGGAGGGACATTCCAAACGCGAACTTGCAACACTCCTTTCCCCTCCTGCCGCGGAATGACATGATCACGCGTAAGTCATTGTAAAAACTGACCTGCCACGAAGGGAAGTACAACGGCCATGACCGCGAAGACCAGGCCGCCGCCGGTCAACCAGAACTTCTTGCACCAGCGGGACCATTTCTTTACTAGCGGCACTTCGTTGTTAATGACTGTGTCATAGACTGCTGTTTGACCAAACAAAAACAAGTATATTAGAATGTGTTTATCGCAAACATAAGACAGTACTTTGGTATTTGGAACACAGTGTAAGAACTCAGCATCCGTTCTTATAACTAGAAATAGTTTTACCTGCTCCAGAGACATACATTGCGTTGGGTATACTTGCGGCGGCGTCCGCAAGTGACTTCCAATAAGTGTGGTCTTCTTGATCGGGTGTAGCGTCTGGTGAAAAATTACAATGCAAGCAAGCATCATTGCAAGTTATTTGTAAGGTAAGCTTAATTAAGCATCAAAGCATCAGGTGACCTGAATGAAAAATATGAAAACCAATCCATCGTCTGTTTAGGCACCCTTTCCAACAAACGGCGATCGTTAAGCGACAAAATGGATTTGTGTGACCCATGATTTTATGTGAAAACCATACATAATTGTCAATACTGAAAGAAATTAGAAATGTTCGTTTGGGGTCTACATGGGGAATATAGGAACACTTGAAATGGCATTAAACTCGTTTTACACATTTTAGCAATGCCGATTGCTCTAGAAGACAACAATTAGTAAGCCCCTTTCGGAATCATTGTATGCAATCACTTTATGGTGCATAATGAAAAAGACTCTGCATGGGGTTATCAGGACTCGACATGTGATAAGCCACATGGGTACGTATACGTATTTAGCTACACTTACTTTATGGGCCATCTAAAGCAAGACAATAACAAAGGTCAAGAATATGAGGCAATTTAGCTATTAAGAAATACAGTGCAGGCTTACATGTAACGTTACATGTAAGTTCAACAGGCCAAAAGATGGGGGTCAGCGAACATCCACTTATACGCGAGGCGTCCATGAACGATTTGCTGGATAGAAGAGCTTCTACTCAGTTTACACAATTTGGAAATTACAAAACCATCATAAAATGGAGCATCATGTGGTAAGTTCGAACCAACTAGAATTTTTACTCAGACCATTCAGGATCGCTGTAGAAAACAATGTACTAAATGAACCAAGCTTTTTTAGAGGCCATATTTTCTGTCATTCAACCAGAATGGGAATTGGCCTGGAATTGGCAACAACTTTCGACTTGCTTGGTATGCCAGGTACTGACGTTGACTCACTTGAAATGTACGGTTTGTTTAATCGTCAGACCCCCGTTGCCATGGCAACGGCCACAATGACCGCCGCCTATGCTTACATGTAACTATGGGACTCACCCCCCCCCCCCACCCTTTTCGGCCATAGATAAGGCTTACACTACCTCCATATCACTCAGAAGGTTAGAGTAGGCACTAATGATCCCCGTTAACAAGAGAAAGAGGGCCAGAATAGTAGATTTGACCAGATAGTGAGACCACTAAATGGCCCCTCGAATGGGCCTGGTACGGGGCCTACCCCAATGGCAGGTGCCAACGTGCAAAGTTGGCAATATATCAACAACCGTTTTTTGGCCAAGTTTCACATCCTGTCGTATGAATCAAAGGAAACCCAAGGTCAAGTTATTTCAAGGTCACAGTACACAGTATGGTGCGGGTAAAGCAAATGGAACGAACAAAATTCGTGAAGCCGGCTAGAAAGCCTTATGTGAGAGGTAGCAAGGTGTAAACTGTGCTGTGTGGTATAGAACCATGAATAAATAAACTCCCAACGTTTGAGGCCGAAAACTCTCTTTGTACTTTCCTCATAGCATAGACAATTAAGCCCAATAGGATTCAAATGGTACCGCACGTGGAGTCCCCATGCAGAGCCTTTTTCATTATGTCCAAACAGTGATTGCATACAATGATTCTGTAAGGGACTTACGCAATAATAAAATGTTTAAAACGAGCTTAATTCCATTTCAAGTATCTTTATATCCCCATGTACAGCCCAAACAAACATTTCTAATTTTGATATTTATGCAAGGTTTTCACATAGCTACCCAAAAACAGCCATAACTTACCCCGCAGACAGACGTCATTTATCTAGTAATTTACCATCCGAAACGCCAGAAATCCCCAGAAAGACCCAAAATTCACGGCTCACTTTATGTGTGGCCCAATTATACGACGCTTGTTTTTGAATCAGTAGATGTTGCTCTCTCCAGCAAATCATTCACCAAAATTGCTGGTTCGTGAAAAAAACAAACAACTAAAAATGACTAAAATTCAGAGAGTTGAAAATTCTGCTTTCATTTGTACTGATAACCCCCCAGTACACCCTCTTAATTTCATTATCAATTTTTGGTCTGTAATCTATGAAAACCACTCTATCTGGATTAATATAAAACTCTTGTTCATATCACGACCAGAATTATCAGGGTATCCATTACAATTTCAGTAATTTTCAGCCATAAATTAATTTTTGAAGGTCTCTGAGGGGGGTCTCAGAACTACATAGTTAGCTTGAGGGTTTTAGCTATATGCTGGTTCATAGTTTCACGTACTCGTGACACATACAAAGTGTGAGCCAATTTGGCCAACCCCCATCTTCCAACCTGTTCTCTCGTGCAATGACTTTCAAATTATACTTTTGCATTGTGCATGATATTTGCAATTATAAAATCGAGGGTCGCACAGATCCATTTTTTGTCGCTCATCGTTCGCCGTTTGCTGGCAAGGGTGCTTAGTAAAAGCACAAATCATTGATTTGTTTTTTATTCAGGTCTCCTAATGGCAATTTTAAAGGCTTCAATGCTTAAGCTAAACTTACAGATAACTTGCAATGATGATTATTTTGTAATTTTTCACCCAACGCCACACCCACACCGCACAGACTGATTGGAGGCCACTTGCGGACGCCGCCGCGAATATACCAAACGCGATGTACGTCTCTAGAGCATTTAAAACGATTTCTAATCATAATGCGGTTCATACTTTCACACACCTATCCCAAATACAAAGTATGAGCCAATTTGGCCTACCCCCATCTTCCGACCTCTGTCTGGTTTTCTCATGCAATGACTTTTAAAAGACACAAAGATTAACTGTCAATACAATTTGTAGGGCTATCTATCGAATATTTGGTCGCTTAGCAGCACACAGAAAAAACAAAGACAGATTGACGCAAATTAAGAGAAAACCTGTTACCTCCGGTGTCGCCAGTCTGGGACTGCTGCTGCCCTCCCTTCATGATGCCACTTGTCTGGTTTCTGCACAGCAAAAACACGCCCTGCACCTGGCACGGTGTTCGTCGACTGACGCGAAGCCTGACTGGCACCCACGTGGCGACTACAAACAGATTGTCGAAATTTAAAGAAAAGGATAAAAGCAAAACATATTTCATAAACAACAGTAGATCAGCACCCAAGTAATGAATATTTTACTAACTAGTCTATGAAACTTAAAAGCTATGGGATGAAAGCAAGACATACAGAGTAAACAATCTTATGCCACCATTTCGGACACACACGCACACAAATACACTTAAATTTACCACACAGAAACACATACACACACACACACACACGCACACACACACACGCACACACGCACACACACACATAACGCTCCAAAATACACTGCCTTCACCCTGACTGGAACGGGACGTTCCATTTAACCAAACGGCGGGTGTGTGGGTGCCCGGCGCCCTCCCGGAGGGGACATTCCATTTGATACTTTGGGGAGACTTGATTATTTATCACATTTATTTAGTTGTGATAGGAAATTCAATTCAAAAACCTTGATAACTCTAAAAACTGCTGATAAGTCATTTTAGAATCTTCTTAGTACAAATAATTCATTTCTTTTACTATAACAAAATAATATTCACTACATAGACATTTTTTCTTCTTTTTACTAGATAGAGAACCTTAAATTCCCCCTGTGAACGAATAAGATACATGTAGAGGGTCGCTATCTCATTAATTCACTAGATAGAGTACCAAAAATTCTCCTAGTGAATTAATGGGATAGAGGGGAGGGTCGCTATGTTATTTTCTTACTAGATAGAGAACCTTAAATCCTCCTTCTAGTGAATTAATAAGATAGAGGGTCGCTATCTCATTTTTTTCACTAGACAGAGCGCCAAACATTCGCCTTCTAGTGGATTAATGATATAGAGGGTTGGTCGGTAGGACTGAGGGAACGGACGTAAACTAACCAGGATGGTACCAAGGCTAATAAAAGATCTAGAGAGGATGGAAATGGGCGCATCACCTAAAGTAAAAGCTTGCATTTTTAGGACATATTTAGTGTACTACTTGTAACAGGTACACATCTGTGTCCATAATATCACCAGGGTCCATAATATCGGAAATAGAGAAATAGTGTGCTTAAAGGAATGTCGGACGTTTCGGCCCATGGACGTTTCGGCCCGGACGTTTCGGCCCCAAATCCAGGACGTTTCGGCCACATGCCGAGGACGTTTCGGCCATGTGCCGAAGACGTTTCGGCCCCAATTCTGGACTCAGATCCCAAGTCGACTCCGTCAGTTTTCTAACACGTTATGTTAGATAGTTATTTAACTCTTGTCTTTTATGACTCGAAGGACGATTCATACTGCTGAATTTATCGGGGCTTGCTGTAATGACAGCGAAATCAAAGATGGCAAAACGAATGTATTTATTCTTATTTTCTTTTTCAGAATCAGTTTCCTACACAGTGCTGAAGGACCATCGGTGATAGATAGAATAAAATCTGTTTCAGTCATGTCTATGTTCAGCGATTACACGTAACGTAAGCTTACCAGTTTTCGGTCGATATATAAGTACTGCTGTGAGTGCTATCTAAATATACGTGTTCGCCAAGCAAAACGATTAGAACTTCTTCCTTGGAATGAAACTCTGTAAACTGGTAACCTTACGTTACAGGTTTATTTTAAATTATCTTCCATTCTTGTGGAAAAAATGTTGTGGTTTTCTTTGTGATATTTATTTCCTTCTATTAACACGTTCACTGTAGTTGAATCATTCCTAACTTTTAATCTAAGATTCACCAACCAATAGCCATTGCAACTTTTCTAACAAATCGTTTATTATGCAAAGTAAGAGAGCAATGTGACATAAAACGATGAAAAAGGCAGAAGAGTATGAAACCTATCACGAAAATGAGATGTTCAATACGTTTTATTACTCCACAGATTTTTCGAATAATCGGTACATATCTATATATAGTACACATACATTCATTTGATGACTAAGTATTGCCAATAAATAACGTGGCCGAAACGTCCCCGGCATGTGGCCGAAACGTCTTCGACACATGGCCGAAACGTCCACGGCATGTGGCCGAAACGTCCGGAATGGGTAGGGGCCGAAACGTCCATGGGCCGAAATGTCCTGCTACCTGCTTAAAGATATGTTTATTGCAACATACTTTTGGTATGCACTCCTGCACACCTCAAATGTACATACCTAGGGTATGTTGCTGTAAAACTGTCTTTAAGCACACTGTTTCTCAAGTTGGCGATATTATAGACCCTGGTGATATTATAGACACAGGTGTCACATCAACACAAGATAAGCGTTACCATGACAATGTTTCCTTTGGTGCCTGGGCTCGTCGGTTGATTGCTGAATATGTATATGTATAGTAAAGATATTCCAAATGTACTTATTCTAAATGGACTAATAAACTGGTGGATGTACCAACTACCAAGTACCTAATACCAGCTCAGAAAAGAACAAGAAAGTCATGCCTTCAAGTACCAGAGCTATCAACCAAGGATTGAGGTGTTTAAAAACTCATTTTTTCCTAGAACAATCGTACAGTGGAACTCGCTGCCACCAAGTACAGTAGGGGCATCGTCATTAGATAGTTTTAAACAATGTCTAGAGTTAGACGTTCAAAGGTTAGGTGTAACAGGTCGTTCGGTGTAATATAGCCAGCTGCCGCCGCGCCGCGTGCCTGCGAAGCTGGTGTGTTACGCCGAAGGGCGGTTATACCGGCTATACAGATACAGAAGCTGGAGCGTTACACCGAAGGGCGGTTATACCGGCTATACAGATACAGATACAGGTACGTACAGAGTGCACAAAAACAACTATGACAGGCCAGCACTTGATGCACAGCTGCAGGGATGGGCCCACCTGTTCAGACTCAGACCTGAGGGAGGCCAATGAAGCGACACGATCTGGTTGGAGAGTTGGAGCGACATGATGACTATGACAGCCGCAGCTCTGATTCTTCATTCGTGCATGCTCCTCGCTGATTGTTCCACGCGACCCCATTCAAAACGGGTTCGGCAAACAAGAGAGACGAGAACGTCTGCCGAGTCCGTCTCGAAGCGGGCCGGAGGAAGGAAGAGAAAATCGAGTCCCTCTGGAACCGCTGGGGAAATTCTCACCTCACCTATCCCTCGTTGATGGCCATGACTTGGTTCACTATCTGCCTCCATCTAACTCTGTCTTCCGCCGCTCTCATGGCTTCAGCTAAGCTCAATCCTGTCCATTCTTTTATGCTGTCTTTCCAACTCTTCTACCCCTCTTCTGTCTACCCCCTTTTCGACTTCCTGGCACCGTCTCTTGTAGTACCGTTTTTGCAAGCCCTGAGGATCTTGCCACATGACCAAACCATCTCAGCAGCCTTCAGGCCTGGCAGCCTTGGGGAAATTCTACCATCAGTAAAAGTACAGAAAGAACAAAGACCCATTCTCCATGGTTCCCTGCCCTAGTATCCTTATGTGCACAACATTGGCTTAATAGTGATTCTAAACTTCCCTTTATACACCATCAGTCAATAAGAGGATTTCAAAGATCAGGATTTACCGTTAAGCTGTTCAGATCTCCGAGCGGACCTAAGTACTTAATGACTGTCCATTATACGGTAGAGCCTTGGCACTGGTGCTGGATTGAAATAATCCTGTGTAAGTAACCAAAGCTTAGCACTGACTCTCGGGTTGACTTTCATGCTGTGACTTTGGGGGGGGGGGGGCACGCAGTCATAGTTCCGGGTTGACTCATATGCTGAAGTTCATGCTGACTCTCGATGTTATCATATTATTCTAATTTTTTCAGTACTTTCGGTTTGTCTTTTCGGGACTATATTGACATTTTGTTGACGAATCGCTACGAACAGGGTTCATGTAAATCATGTATTTGTTTATGTATACCTTTGGTTACCTGTGTTACTTATGGCTCACAACCCTTTGTTATTTATGTTATTAATTTTGACTTAAGTTTATTTTCTTTGTTATATTGATGACTTTATAGTTTCCGTACTCTGGGCCTCATTGAAAATCAATTTGACAAAAATTGACAAAAATTGAACGAGCCACCCAGCTGTCTGAAGATTCAATAAATAAATAGAACAGACACAGAAACCTGCAGGTTCCTTACCCGGAAGTAGAAACCCCTGACAGAAACTGCCATTTCAGCTACAGTTGACTCGCACAGCACGTCGGCAGAACGTACTGCGCCTGCGCAAAACCCTGATTTTTCACGTTTTTCGTTGGATGTTTGGTCAACGTTGCATCAAAATTTTGCCTGTTGCAGACGATATCTTTTCCTATACAACATCAGAAAACTACAGACATACTGTCGACCTTATATGCTCTAATACAACCTTATATGAGACGTTCTGCCAAAGTGTTATGCACAATACATTACGGGTTTCGCGCAGGTGCACAGTACGTTCTGCCGACGTGCTGAGGCGCACAATGTTGCAAATCTGAATCGTTTATTTCAAAACATCTCACTAGATCGCGTTTCTACGTTTTCCAATCACCCTCCCCTTTTTTCAAAGGATTTCTGGCAGGAGCGACGTCTGAACGTTTGAGATCATCCCTCAGTCTGGGGTTACGTCAGGTAACCGAAAGCGATTGGGACATGGAATTCGTTATTGAAGCGTGAGAGGATGGCTCTTTTGCATGTGAAATACCAACGTTAGCAGCGCTACCGGGCTAACTGAATCACAAATGGGACAAGGACATTGCGGTAACTGCTTCCTTTAAGTTGTCTCGAGTATGCAAATGAGCTTAACGAGCATGTATAACATTACACCAGTACACCATTACACCAGTGCTAACTGAATTACAAATGGGACACGGACATTGCAGGCGGCAAATAGACCGGATATGACGTGGAAGATGGTTATCTAGCGGGCTGTAGGGATAGACCGGATGTGACGTGACAGGTGGTTATCTAGCGGCGTGTTAGGATAGACCGGATATGACGTGACAGGTGGTTATCTAGCGGGCTGTAGGGATAAACCGGATATGACGTGGCAGATGGTTATCTAGCAAGCTGTTTGGATAGACCAGATATGAAGTTGCAGGTGGTTATCTCGCTAACATCTTGATATTAGTATTTGGTATTTGAATTTGAAACTCAGGTACATGTAGGTATAATAAACCCTGTAGGGTAGTGGATGTGCGAGCAAGACGAAATCACACCTAAGACTGTGATTAATGCCAAGCTTACAGGAGATCCTCCCAATTAATCAAGATTGCCGACTTAAAACCTTTTCCTGGCGCGTCAGTATGCCGTCTGGGCCCCGAAGGTGGAAACAGATATTTCTCATAAAAGTCGGAAGATAATTACAGTCGACGTCCCATAGAATTCCAACGGGTCAATTCGGCCGTAATGTGTTTGAGCTGAACGCCTTCAGGCGTGGCACCTGATCTGATGGAATAATAACGGCTGTGCGCTTGCTTTATACGTGCGCAAATCGGGATCGATTCGGACAAAGGTCTGGCCTGTGCCGGTCAGCTCAAATTCCCTCCGGTCGTTACAATTTGCTGTGGCATTTTCCAGGTATGCTCCAAAGCGTTCCAGGGTCGTAGCGTTTTTTTTACGGGAATGCTGATTTTCCGAGAATGTCGGCTTTTAGTTATTTCCGGGAATGTAGATTTTCCTAGAATGTTCATTCTTCGGGAATGTTGACTTTCCGGGAATGTTGATTTTCTGGGAATGTAGATTTTCCGGAAATGTTGTTTTTTTCGGGAATGTAGATTTTCCGGGAATGTTGATTTTTCCGGGAATGTAGATATTCCGGGAATGTTGATATTCCGGGAATGTAGATTTTCCGGGAATGTAGATTTTCCGGGAATGTAGATTTTCCGGGAATGTAGATTTTCCGGGAATGTAGATTTTCCGGGAATGTAGATTTTCCGGGAATGTTGATTTTTTGGGAATGTTGATTTTTCCGGGAATGTTGATTTTCCGGAAATGTAGATTTTCCGGAAATGTTGATTTTCCGGAAATGTAGATTTTTCGGGAATGTAGATTTTCCGGGAATGTAGATTTTCCGGGAACGTAGATTTTCCGGGAACGTAGATTTTCCGGGAACGTAGATTAAATTTTTCGGGAATGTTGATTTTCCGGAAATGTTGATTTTTAGGGAATGTTGATTTTCCGGGAATGTTGATTTTCGGGAATTTCGATTTTCCGGGAATGCTCCAAAAAATTCCATAGCTGCAGCACGATTTTTTTAGAGGTATCCATAGCTGGTTTCCGGACACGATGACTATAAAGATGTTTATATATTAGAGGCTCACAGGATGCTGGGGTTCAGTAATAATTATGCCTTATTAGATTCCTTTGTACCATACCTAATTAGATCATAGTTTCAAAATGCATTCTAAGTTTGAACCACGTCTACCCAAGTCTGAACTGTGATACAGGAAGAGCAGCATTTTTACAGTAGTGAGTCCAGAAATATGGGTACTGAATGGGACCTGTATTATAATAGCTCATTCATATTTACCCGCAGAATACATAAAACATGAACACAAACAGAAGCGCACGGTACGGCTATCTTTTGTTCATAATTGCTGAATGGATGGTGTGATGCACATTCGTCTCTTCCTGGAAAAATTATAAACCTCTGTGTGGCGACTGAAGGTTTTTCTCGGGAAACCATATTGATTCCATGCGACAGAGAACCAATCCGTCTTGTCTCGCTACGTGCCCATGTACGTAAAACCTTCCCATCCCATCAACAAACACCAGGGGAAATCCTCAGGCCCATCAAGGCGCTAAGATAACCTCCTTAGTGCCTTTAAGAAGGTAAACCTGTCGGCCTGGAGAGATTTGTGGCGTCACAAAATATCCTCGGAAGCGGAAACTGCCGCTAGACATCCTCCTACGGGGCGTCTCAAGCATTAACAGGGCTCGACTTCCTATAGCGTTAATATATTCCGTGTTAGCGGACATGATAACTGAGGCGTTTCATGCCTCTCTCCCTGCCTGCCCTTATTTGGCAGGTAGGCCTGTGGGACAGTCCCTAGTCTCTACAGCAGGCTCTACTAAGGCCTCCCTTCCGGTATTTGGTGCGGGTCAGTCTCTAGTCTCTACAGCAGGCTCTACTGCGGCCTCCCTGCCCATATTTGGTGTGGGACAGTCGCTAGTCTCTACAGCAGGCTCTACTACGGCCTCCCAGCCCGTATTTGGTGCGGGACAGTCCCTAGTCTCTACAGCAGGCTCTGCTGCGGCCTCCCTGCCCATATTTGGTGCGGGACGGTCCCTAGTCTCTACAGCAGGCTGAACCCTGATCACCCTCTGCACGACCTTGTTCCCCCTGAACGTGCAACGGCTACAGGGAGACAGCTTAGGAACAGCAACACGTTCACTCTGCCCAAAGCGAGGACCCTGTGCCTGAAACAGTCCTTCATTCACTGCGCAGTAAGACTCTTCAATGCCAGTGACAATGGCTGATACATGTATCTGAAAACCTATGCCTGCTATTTGCATGCATATAGCAGAGTGAATGGTGTTTGTACATATTTGTATATAGTGTGTTTTTCTGTGTACCTGTCCTGTCTTGCTTTTTTAACTTATTGTAAAAATCAGTTACGCAATTCAGGGATGCATGCAGCATTCCCTGCTTTTGTATGATTTTGTCGATTGAATAATAAACTGTAAACTGTAATATAAGGCCTCCCTGCCCATATTTGGTGCGGGACAGTCGCTAGTCTCTCCAGCAGGTTCTACTAAGGCCTTCCTGCCCTTATTTGGCAGGTAGGCCTGCGGGACAGCCGCTACATGTAGTCTCTACAGCAGGCTCTTCTACGGGCGCCTCTCAAATTGCCGCTTGTGCTGATGACGTACTGACTGCCGCCTGTTTTATTTTGAAACAAAATATCGTAACCTAATACTTCCATATGTCCCCACGGGACAGCCCGCGCTAATAGCTACATCAGAACTGCTACACGAGAACCGCTACATTAGGATGCACGCACGTGACCCGGCCCGGCCTGTGCTTGCACGCATGGGCGGATCCGGGATCCCGTCAGTTTGTGTACCCGCTCCTTTCCTGTAGTCCCTCCTGAATGTACCCTGCCGCGGCGACTGGACGGGAAACGCACACACACAGGTATGTCCTTCATCTTCCCTTGTACAGAATTAAACCTCCGTCCCAACCCGGCCTGGGATTACACCCGGAATTCACTTAAAAGCCTCCCTCCAATTTGCCTCGCCATGAAATTTTAAAGAGCTGCTGATCCTATCGGAGGTTATTAGGCAGGCATTACGGCTCCTCTCTACCAAATGTGCTGCAGAAATAATACGTTCTTCTGACTTTGGCTCGGTGTACAAGTCGTATTGACGTGATAACGGTACAGTCAGATTTGGAGAATGCGTGACGCAAGTGTGCGTATTGTTATTGTCTGAGTGACAATGCTTGTGTGAAAGGCGTGTTTATTGAGATATAACCTACTTGTGAGCGCTTTACTAACGCGGTAATGTCGAGTCTCCGGGGTGGTGCCGCCAGGTAGCATTAGTATGCTGCAGGCATCAGAACACTGTCAGGTTACACACAAACTTGTCTCTAGAGATTTTATAAATCTGTTCCCATCCGAAGTGCATAGACTATCCTACTAACTGTGGGTTTATGCGTGCAAGTTGTAATGACAAAACGCGGGGATTAAATGATAACTAGACGCTGGACTTTCATCTTGAAATATTATGAAAATGTCTTCACACACTATATCATAATGTAACGCCCTAACATAAGCATCTATGGTAAACAAGCTCAGTGGGTTTATGCGTGCAAGTTGTAATGACCACACACAGGGATTAAATGATAACTTGACGCTGGACTTTTATCTGGAAATATTATGAACATAATGTAACGCCCTAACATAAGCATCTATGGTAAACAAGCTCAGCATAAAACGGCTGCCAAAATTATTCCAGACACAGCCTTGATGAAATAATATCCACTGTACGTCTTGTATTTGTTACGCCATCTTTGTGATTATGTTCTTTATGTTTTATGAGCAAAGGATCCTTATTAGCACATTATGTGCTTTTTGTCCAATGCTCTCAAATCTATGTGAATAAAATAATAATAATAATGATATCCATATAAGATTTGTAAGGCCATGATGCGCATATCCA
The DNA here is from genome assembly GCA_013266295.2 of Branchiostoma floridae x Branchiostoma japonicum. NCBI lineage: Eukaryota > Metazoa > Chordata > Leptocardii > Amphioxiformes > Branchiostomatidae > Branchiostoma > Branchiostoma floridae x Branchiostoma japonicum. The sequence continues at coordinate 218,529 of CM023833.1, read as the reverse complement.
CCGATATATGGGTCTGGGAAGTGCGCTACTCCTGCAGGCAGAGTGTTCCTAACCTATAGCTATGCAGATGTCGACATGGTATGTCACAGGATGGAAAACTCCATTTCAGTTCTGTATAATCGCCATTTGTTTTACATTGGTCTATCTTGTATGCAGCCCTCCAGAATATAAGACAAAAATTCACTCACTCTTTATAATGTATGTATGTTGGACAGAATATACGACAAAAATTCACTCACTCTTTATAATTATGTACGTTGGACAGAATATACGACACAAACCGACTCACTCTTTATAATGTATGTATGTTGGGCAGAATATGCGACAAAATTCCACTCACTCTTTATAATTAATGTATGTATGTTGGACAGACTCTTAATAATAATACAGTCTGACCCGCTATCGTTAGTAAACTATACAGGCTTACGCACATTCAATGATGTGAGTTTCTTCCCTGATTTGCTTCAAACCTCTGAAACCCTCTGCTTTGTTAATTGATTTCGTTGGAAGAATCCCTTATTTATGGCTTGAACATTGCCATTTGATTGTACCAATTACGCCTTCCATGCTATTATACGCTACGAGACGCAATTTTTGTAATCAGCGAATCAACAAATCAATTATTCTGTGTGTGACAATTCCATTCTTATTTCACCGAGGCTTCCATATAGGCGCAGAATCAATAATTGATTAAGGCCCAGATATGTCGCCATGGCTCCATTCAGAAAATCCGCAGCCACTGTGCCTTATTAGGTGTGAACCGGCGCTGACGTCACTGCCTTGTGCTGATGCTATCTCGGCCCTGCCAGTAGCTGCTGCTGCCGCTTTCTCGGCCCTGTAGCTGCTGCTGCTGCTATCTCGGCCCTGTAGCTGCTGCTGCTGCTGCTGCTATCTCGGCCCTGTAAAAACACTCGTGCTGCTGAGCACGTCGGCAGAACGTACTGCGCCTGCACAAAACCCTGATTTTTCACGTTTTTCGTTGCATGTTTGGTCAACGTTGCATCAAAATTTTGCCTGTTGCAGACGATATCTTTTCCTATACAACATCTGAAAACTACAGACAGGCTGTCAACCTTATATGCTCTAATACAACCTTATATGAGACGTTCTACCAAAGTGCTATGCACAATACATTACAGGTTTCGCGCAGGTGCAGTACGTTCTGCCGACGTGCTGTGCTGCTGCTGACTCATCGTGCGTCCATTTTGTGTGTCGAACAAGCTATTTCTGACCCACACTGAACCACCGGAATATCTGTCGATCTTTCCTGGTCAGTCTGTCGTCTGTAGCCTCCAGGTTTATTCCGATGTTAACCGAGGATTACCCCGATATGTCCCGAGGTTAGCCGAGGATTACCCCGATATGTCCCGACGTTAGCCGAGGATTACCCCGATATGTCCCGACGTTAGCCGAGGATTACCCCGATATGTCCCGACGTTAGCCGAGGATTACCCCGATATGTCCCGAGGTTAGCCGAGGATTACCCCGATATGTCCCGACATTAGCCGAGGATTACCGAGGCGACAAAGCCGTCATTTTTTATCCCTGACACGCAAAGTCCTGGAGTCTCAAACGAGGTTTGTCAGGGTTGAAACTAGGGCTGCGTACCGGTTCTGTGTACCGGTTCTGTGTACCGGTTCTGTGTACCGGTTCTGTGTACCGGCTCTGTGTACCGGTTCTGTGTACCGGTACGGTACCGCAAAAATCACAGTCGTAGGGAGAAGAAAGTTGAGACTTTTTGGAACGTTTCGGTGGATGTTCTGCTGCTGGGGTGAATTCTGTAGGAGCCCATCGTGTTTATTATCATTTATTCTTTATTTCGGGTAAACACAAGTACCCATAAAACAATACAGTACAATTAAAATAATGCAAACACATATGTATACAGGAAAGACATGCAGGTAATAAAACAGGTAACCTAGCTGCATAATAAGTCATAACTGTGTCGGAAAAAAAGAGTTCCTGTAGAAGGCGTCTAATCTTAGTAAGTGAATGACGATGGAGTTATAGGAGGAAAATAATCGGTTTAAAAAATTAGTCCTCAGAAACTAATTTTCTGTCCAGTTCCGCCTCATCAATGAGTTAAATTATGTCATTATCGACCTCTTCACACACAACCCTTACGACCCGGCATGGCCTCGATTACGAATTTGGACTACGATTGTGATTTGATGTTTTGATCCCGTCTTTGTCTTGTACATATTGTTACATTTGCTTGTCTATGTGTACCCAGGGCCACTCGGAAGAGCAGTGCTAAGTCTCTGAGTTTGGTGCTACCCTGGTAAAAGAATACAGAAATAAAATTTACGGTACAAAGCCCAGCCCAATGGCGTGTCATACGTGCGGATCAATGAACATCTCATCTCTGACATGTAGTAATCCCACGGCTGATTCCCCTGGGGAGTTCAGATCGTACTGAATGAATAAAGACCTTTATTGAACATTTTTGCCCCACTGGGCTATTAGCACAGGTCGCACGTTTCCAAACATAATACGTGTAGTATAAACTAGTACGCCATTGTATCAAAATATGTTAACGTTTATAATCGCCTTTTGATGGATTTCTTTTTTCTTAATTGTAGATTGGTTTTCATTCAGTGGCAACACTGCGACTTGCAATAAAGTGATCATGTATGACCGTTGTATCTTGTACATTGTAATCTCCAAGCAGATCCTAGGGTGGCAAAAGACAGTATCAAATTGGCCAGGCAGTATCCATTCGCCAGAGAAGGTTGGGTGGCTACGTTGAAAATCGTTGTTCTCCACGTCACCATCTCGTGACGTCCCCAGTCTGTGTCGACAAGTATGGTTCATCTCGTGACGTCATCAGTCTGTGTGTACAGTAATTCTCCATCTCGTGACGTCACCGTAAAAGCCCAACCTCCGTGATGACGTCACGACAGGCAGACGTTACGACAGGTGTTTCTGGATATTCTATACCTGCCATCATCACAATAATCGCTGATCGCTCCTTTGTTCAGTATGTGAATATAGAAATCCTAGCCTAGCATAGGTGCCATCCTATTTGTACTCGCTCCCTAAAAATATTTTTAAAAATATTTTGAAAATATCGGCCCGAACCACCCAACTTTAGAAAATATTTTGAAAAAATCGGCCCGATCCGACCTACTTTTAAAAATATTTTTTATGGAGCGAGTACGGGGGTCACGACATACAAATAGGCTATAGAAATCCTGCCTCCGGATGAATTTCTACTCTCCAAGCAGAGGTTTGGGTTTTGGGCTTATTTTTGGCGTGTCCAAAAAAATTGGGTTGGGATAAAAAAAAAAAACTTACAGTGAAAAAAGAAAGCCTGATTAAAAAAAGCCTAAAAACACGCCAAAAAAAAGCCCAAAACCCAAACCTCTGTTTGTTTGTTTGTTTTTATTTATTTAACCAGGGGGATACATATCGCCCGTTGGGCGCTTTTCAATGAGCCCTGGGCCTGGGGAAGACCCCAGACAAAAACATCAAACTCAAAATAATACAACTAACAACAGAAGTAACTGTTAAGTTACAAAATTACTAAATAATTCAAAAGCAAAGTAACTTAAATAACATACATTGCGCTTGAAATCATAATACCCAAATAAATGAAAACAATAATGAAGCCTGAAACATCAAATAACATAGAACCAAGGTAGAACAAAATAGAAATCAAGATTAAATATCAGGCTTGGAATTTGCATATCAATGATTGTCCAGTACATAGAGTTGTTTGAAGGCTGCTAGGGTATTGGCTGCTTTTAGGTGATGTGGTAATGTGTTCCACAATGCCGCCCCAGAGGAAGAGAAAGCACGTCTTCTGTATTCCAGCTTAGTCTTGGGCAACTGAAGACCACCTTGCGCCCTGAGGCGAGTGTTGTGAGTATGCACGTGTAATAGTTGGGTGAACATTGCAGTGATGTAGGAAGGGGTCAATCCGTTTATAGCTTTATAGACGAGAGTAGCCTTGCTTTTCTTATGTATTTCAACCACTGGGACCCATTTAAGTGTGTTTAGAAGGGTTGAAGTAGAAGTTCGCCTGTCACAGCCCAGAATCACCCGACCCACCCTGTTTTGTAGCTTTTGTAAATTTTCAATGTATCCCTTTCCTGCCATGTCCCAGACAGTGCTGTAGTACTGTATGTGCGGAATAAATAGCGTTGTGTACATTACATCTAGGGCTTGTCTGTTGAGGTAGGATTTCAAGTGCTTAATAATGCCAATGGTCTGAGCAAGTTTCTTATACATATGCTTGAAATGTTCGTTCCATTTGAGTAGGCAATCAATAGTGACCCCAAGGTATTTAAAACTAGTTGTAGACTTCTAGGCTACTCTCCATAGAACCACACGGAGCCGGACCATTGAACTTCCAGTTCTTTTTTAATGTCTTCTTCTACTCTCTACTAAAACTACTACTCATGCGCGCAGCTCACATTCTTGGGTTGACCTAGAGAGGTCACTTGTCACTCAGCTGGTTTCAATATCACTACATCCCTCCTTTTCTTTTAGACTTTGATTACCATGCATTAACTTAATACTTGGCATGCACTTTCATAATCTACTCAAGCTTTAAGGTTAACTGCTCCCTAAAATCATGCAAATCTACTCTATTCAAACTTCCACTTTAGAACTTAATAATAAGCATGCTTCCACTAGAGAACACAGTGGATCTACTACAATCAAAGTCCATTTTCCGTTCCAAAGTTCATCATCTGAGGTTTCATACATGTGTCCGTATTCATATTCAAGTCCATATTCAGTCCGAATTCAATACATCAAATTTTACAAGTTCAGCCTGTCGGGTGGCTTCGATGCTCGACCCGAACGCGTCACATATGTATTCGGCCTCGTTGTCTCTGCGTTAGTCGTCTCCGCACTCGGCGTTGAATGGTTTCGTTCGCGCGGCTCTTCTGCCTTTGGCGATGTCTCTGTCATATCTTCTTCTGCTTCCGGATCATTGTATCTTCTAAGGAATGACACATTCCTCGTCTTTGTTGTGCCTTCAGGGTCTCGAATTGTCACGTTACTCCCGTCTCGATGGATCACTTTGTATGGGAGTGTCTCATACGGAGTCGACAATTTGTCCCGTTTGTCTTGTTTAAGCAAGACTGCGTCTCCTTCACCGATGGAGCTTGTCTGCGCTTTCCGCTTTGCGTCGGAATACTCCTTTCCGGCCAACTTTCTACCCCAGTCACGGTCACGGACTTCCTCCTCTTGTAGTGTCGCTTCTTTGGGTATTTCTGGTAACTTCGACCTCATTTCTCGTCCAAACATCAATTTGAACGGAGTCTCTCCCGTCGTTGCTTGTGGTGTTGAACGATACGCTTGTAGAAACTTGTTGAGCTCCTTCACCCAGGCTTTCCCTTCAGCTTGGGCAACTCTAATGGCTTTCATCAGAGTCCTGTTTTGTCGTTCAACCTCTCCGTTTGCTTGTGGCCATAGTGGCGTCGTCTTCTCATGCTCGATGCCTTGTGCTCTCAGGTATTCTTCAAAGATCCCACTGACGAACTGTGGTCCATTGTCCGTCCTCAACGTCTTTGGATTCCCGAATCTGGCGAAGATTGGGTCTAAGGCTTCTATGATCTTTTCACTTGTCGTTGACTTCATTATGGCCACTTCATAGTACCGACTGTAATAATCCACCACAACCAATATGTTTTCCCCCGTGGGAAAAGGTCCCAGCAGGTCAGCACCACACATTTGCCACGGTCCTGTTGGCGGTGCTACCCTCGCCATTGGTTCTGGATGTATCTGCTCTGCCACCACCTGGCACCCATGACAGCGTTTACACACTGCTTCTGCGTCCGCCTCCATCTTTGGCCACCAGACCTTGGTCCTCAGTCTGTCTTTGGTCTTCCTGATGCCTTGGTGTCCCTCGTGAGCTAGTTGTACAACTTTCTTCCTCAATGCCCTTGGTATTACGATCCTCGTGCCCCGCAATACCAGTTCTCCATATGTGCACAACTCGTCTTTGACTGGCAGGTACGACTTAACGGAACAGGTGTCCCACCTTCCCGTCCGGATACAGTCTTTCACCTGCCGTAGCTCAGCATCTGCGAATGATTCTCTCTCAATCTCGCGTGTACTCATAGCAACTGGCGTACTTGCCTCGGCTATGCTACGTACGTGGTCGTATGTTCCTCCTGTTTGGTCTTTCGACTTCGAGTTCAGGCGTGATAATGCATCAGCTATGTTGCTTTTGCCTGGCCTGTAGACCACCTTGTATTGGTAAGCCTGTAACCGCAGTACCCATCTCTCCACTCTGGCTGAAGGTTTCGATGTCTTCGCATAGATGTGTTCTAACGGTTTGTGGTCTGTTTCCAGCTCGAAGGTACGTCCAAAGGTATACATGTGAAACCTTTCACAAGCCCACACTAATCCAAGCGCTTCTTTCTCCGTCTGGCTGTAGCGCCTTTCTACGTCAGACAGTTGTCTTGAGGCATACGATATGACTCTCCACCGTTCTCCCTGTAGTTGGAGTAGCACGGCTCCCAGCCCCACTGGCGAAGCATCCGCGACTATTCGTGTCTTCGCTTCTCCGTCGAAGTACGCTAGTGTCTCTGTACTTGTGATGAGCTTCTTGAGGTCTTGGAACGCTTCTTCTTGTTGCTTTCCCCAAACGAACGGTTCGTTCTTTCTCACCAACTTCTGTAGTGCCTCAATCTTTGTTGCCAAATCTGGAACAAACTTTGCCACGTAATGGACTAGTCCAAGGAAGGATCTTACTTCCCCCGCATTCTTCGGAGGTTCCGCTTCCTTGATTGCTGCAATCTTCTCTTCGCTCGGCTCGACACCGTCCGGCGTAACTACGTGTCCAAAGAACGTTAACTTCGGTACCCGGAACAAGCATTTCTCGGGGTTTACCGTCAAGCCAGCTTGTTGGATCTTATCCAGCGCACGATGTAGCCTCTCATCGTGTTCCTGATCACCTCTCCCGTGGATGATGACATCGTCTGCGATGTTCGCTACTCCCTCACATCCACGGAGAACTTCTTTGACCAGCTGTTGGTACTTTTCGGGAGCTGATGATATCCCGAACATCAGACGTTTGTACCGGTAGAGTCCTCGGTGTGTCACGAAAGTCGTGATGTGACGGCTCTCCTCTTTCAGTGGCACCTGGTGGAACCCCCACTTCAGGTCCAGCTTGGAGAACACCGTACTTCCCCCCAGGTCCTGTAGAACGTCCTCTACCGTTGGGATGGGCTGCCTCTCTCTCACAACGGCCTCATTTGCCCGTCGCATATCTACGCATATGCGTATGTCTCCACCCGGCTTGGGGGCTACTACAAGCGGTGAAACCCAACCTGTTGGTTCCTCTGGGACAACTTCTATGATGTCCATCTCCAACAGTTCGTCCAACTTCTTGTCTACTTTATCCCTCAAGCCATACGGCACCCGTCTCAATGGTTGGGCTATTGGTCTCACCGTGTCATCGATGTGTAGGGTCACCTCTCTGCCCCTCAGGAGCCCTACACCTGTAAATGCATCTTTGTACTTCTCCTGTTCTTCTGCTGTCAGACCTTCTTTTGTGCCACTGCAGGCTTGTTGGAGGTTGTTTACTTGCGCTGGGCCGACTCGTGTGCCCTCGCAATGTCTAGCATCTTGTCTAGCTCTAGGTCACCTCCTTTTTCTAGGAACTTGCGCTTGAGTTTGGGGTCTAGCCCTGCTTCGATGACTTGGTCTCTTATGTGAACATCGACTTGGTCGTCAAACCCACACGTCGCTGCCTTCTGTCTTAACCGGCATACTAGGTCGTCTATTGTCTCCCCCTTCTGTTGTCTGATCTGCCTAAACATGTGTCGCTCAAAAGCAACGTTAGACTTAGGAATGAAATAGGCATCCAGTACCTCAATTGCTTGCTTGTACGTCTTGCTGTCTGCATCTTCTTCGACTTGGTAGAAGTAGATGTCTTGCACGGCCACTCCCGCCGTGTGTAGCAGTAGCGCTTTTTTCTGTCCGTCCTCTACCACTCCTTTCCCTTGAGTGTAGAGTGTGAAACTTCGTTTCCACTTTTTCCACCGGACCGCCACTGAACTGGAGTCTCCTCCTACTGTAAACGCTGGCAGGCCGCCGATGTCCCCTCCTATTTGGACCACTGCGCCTCCAGAGTTTCCTCCTCCTCCTCCTCCTGCCGCCGCAGGATTCTCAGGATTCTCAGGGATCCCATCCTCGTCGCCACTGTAGACTTCTAGGCTACTCTCCATAGAACCACACGGAGCCGGACCATTGAACTTCCAGTTCTTTTTTAATGTCTTCTTCTACTCTCTACTAAAACTACTACTCATGCGCGCAGCTCACATTCTTGGGTTGACCTAGAGAGGTCACTTGTCACTCAGCTGGTTTCAATATCACTACACTAGTCACCTGTTCCAGTTTAGCCCCGTCTAATATAACATTAATCTTGGTATTCGCCACATTCATACCTGCTGACCCTATAAGCATTGTCTTACATTTACTAGGATTTAGGGAAAGCTTGTTTGCTGCAAACCACTGAGAGATACGAGTTGAGTCACTTTGTAAAGTCTTCTCGAGTGTCGAAATACTCCTTGCTGAGAAATATAAAATAGTGTCGTCGGCATACATGGATACCTTGCACGACTGGACACAATTAGGTAGATCATTGATGTAAATTATAAACATAAGTGGTCCAAGGATGGATCCCTGGGGGACACCACAGGTAACGCGTGTTGCGGAGGACAGAACTGAGCCCAACCCTGTACATTGCTGTCTGTCAGTTAAGTATGACTTGAACCAGTCACAAGCCGAGTCGTCCACGCCGTAGCATTTCAGTTTTAGCAGCAGTATATCGTGATCTAGCGTGTCAAAAGCCCTTGACAGGTCGCAAAACACTACACCATTTAACTCCTTGTTATCTATGGATTGAATCCAGTCTTCTACCACAGAGTGCAGAGCAGTCTCACATGAGTGTAGTTTACGAAAACCAGACTGAGAAGGTGTTAATAGCCGATGGTAGCTGAGGTATTCGTACAATTGGTTGGAGAGTAGTAAATTCCCGGAAAGGCGAATGGATTGTTTCTATTCCTGGATCTGGTTAGCTGTTCTATTGCATCAAGGTTGATCTTGTCAGCACCAGTCTGGACGGGAATTCGTCCTGCGCTCAGTAACCATAGCAACCCCGCCTGTCCAATCGCCGGGCCCACCCCAGAGCTCATCCCGCCGGGACGACAATTAGGGCGGCCCGGGCCGATATTTCACGGCGCGCCGAAGCGGACATTCCGACATTTTGCGCCGGGTCCCCGTTATTACACGGCAGCCGCCATTGCAACTCGTCTCGCGGGAAAAGGTGAGAACACGCGTGACCTTTTCCGCCGGCCTCTCCCCAGAGAACCCGCTGATTTATGGGATAGCTTCTCATTGACGTCACACGTGTGCGTGGAATACGAGTAGTAGGATTACTGCGGCACCTGCTCCAGACAGGAGGCGCTTTCACTATAAAGGGCCTGGGGGTCCTGTCATACTTCCCTTGCACAGGACCCTGTCATACTGTCATCTTATAGCCTGGGTACCATCCTCCGTAGTTTTTGCCGCTCCCAAAGGTGGCTAGCGACCTTTGGGAGCGGTAAAACTACAGAAGATGGTACCCAGGCTAGTCATCCTAAACTTCCCCTGCATAGGACCCTGTCAAGCTGTATCTTAAACGTCCCCTGCGCTGACTTCATTGGGCTCTTTGCAGTATTTCTGTACGTCATCAGGTGTTATATCGGTGACGGAAAGTAAAGATATAGAGTAGAGTAGAGAGAAGAAAAAGTACGAGGTTGTCGGTTTCAGCTGCCTCCAGTTTAGCATTCCGGTCCAGCCGGCTGAGCTGTTCCTATCTGCAGAGGGCAGGCAGGTCGCGGAAAAGGTCGCGCATGAGCTTGGGGCAAACTCATAACCAGGTTTATATAAAGGAACGGCAACAAAAATCCATTCCTTAAAAATTCGCACGGGTGACTAAGGTTCAATAACTTCACTCTGTGGAACAACCTGTCACTGAAGCAATGTGAGACTCTGGGACTGGTAAAACTTATTCAGGAATTGTGATGTCATGATCGAAATGAGATGCGAAATTGTGTGTTTTTTGTTGTGTCATTCGGTATCGCATGTGGTATAGTAATATTGTATAGCCAGCATTGCCTGAAAAACTGGTCGTTATGGACCTGAGTGTTACTGCTGGTGAAATAGATAAACTGAAAACGGGTTTTCCTGGCATGACAGCGTTACTTACCGATGTTATGGACATTGAACGTAAATGCACATGTCATCTAATGCTGAGGTCACATTTCCAAAATGGATCCCGGCCGGGCTGTTTCGATTAACCAAAAATCAACACTTTATATCAAGAGTATACGCAAATAGTTCCCATTATTAAGTTTTCAACATGTTTTTCTGCGGACTGCCGTAAAGACGTCTCCATAGCGATGATTGATGAGCCTCCTGAAGCCAGGAGAATTCCGCCTGGGTGACCTTGGATCGACCTTGGTCGCTACAAACTCATCATAAATTCGGTTTCCGTAATTATTCTGCTCATCCAAATGTCAGAGTGTCCCGTTCACAGGAAGGCCACAAATGGAATTAGTTAAATCTGAGGAAAATGCTGACATGTTCAGTTTCAGGAGTGACTGTTTTCCTGTCTCGGTTTTATACCCGGGAGGGGGGGGGGGGCTGTGCTACGGGAGGGGGGGGGGCTGTGCTCCTGATCAGGTGTCTGTAAGCGCTGCTGCGGGTCCCGGTATTATTCACCTCCTCCAAATGTCAAAATGTTCCATGGCGACTGCTTCACGCGGAATAGGACTGGGTTATCTAAATACTTTTCACACACGTGTACATGGGTATCTCTTTTAGTGTATGTTCGATGTGGGGTCGTGTGCCATGCCCTCTTGTACCCTTGGGAAAGGCATGTTCCTCACTTAACCTCAGGTGAAAATGAGTATTGTCCTGTCCTGTATTTGCCCTCGATGTGGTGGTGGTGGCATAACATAAGTTTAAAAAACTTGAGTGTGCCGTCACCATGTCTTGTCATGAAATGTTGCAATAAAAAAATGTTTGATGAAACGTACAATTGATTTCTTTCATTCTTTTTTTTTGCAGGGTTCCTTCCGCCGCTACTTTGCTGAAGACGTCCGCTGCGCCAGGGATAAAGTAGTCCCCGCTTCCGGGTTCCAGCTCTGCAGGTGCCTCCGTGAGGGAGCCTTGTCTTTCCCGCGTGTCCTGCCGTGAAAGGTAGTCTCTACCAGACTAACTGCGCGGGCTATAATAGGGAGAATATTTGCCAGGGGAGTTTGGCCGCCTTGAGGTTGACTGGCCGCGCTTCGGAGGGGAAAACTAACCCTCCCGCGGACCGACTCTACTGGCCAGCTATTCCCTTCTTTTGCCGAATTCCACGATCCGTACCCCCGTAGGAAGACCTGGTGGAGGTTACGTGAAAGGACCGGTAGTGTACTCCAGCCATCATGGCGCTCCTAGACTTCGTGCTCCTGACAGTCGTGCTCCTGAGCGGCGCGCAGAGTATACGCATGCCCAGTGTGGTCAGCGACGCGCCCAAACTCCTGCTGTTGTCTTTTGACGGTTTCCGCTATGACTACCTCGACCGCCCCCTCCTCAAGCCAAACTTCGACTTCGCCATTAACAAGGGCGTGCGCGCCAAGTACATGAAGTCCACCTTCGCCACGAAAACGGACCCCAACCACATGACCATGGTGACCGGGCTGTGGGAGGAGAGCCACGGGGTCGTCTCCAACAAGATGTACGACCCGAAATATCGCGAGATCTTCTGGATGAACAGCTCGGAGTCGAAGTGGTGGGACGGGGACGGGAAGGTGGAGCCCATCTGGATCACGAACGAGCGGGTTGACGGGCGGTTCAGCGGCGTGGTCAACTGGCCGGGCGGCGATGTCAGGTACGGGGGCCGGCTGCCCACCTACTCCACCGGACCTTACAACAGGAGCATCCCCTACACAGACAGGATAGACGCCATCGTCACCTGGCTCATGGACGACGAGAAGCCCTTGAACTTGGGGCTGGTGTTTTTCGAGGAGCCGGACCGCTCGGGGCACCTGTATGGCCCCGACTCCGCACAGGTGGACGACGCCATCATGATGATAGACGACATCGTGGGCTACCTGGTCAGCGCGCTCAAGGAGGTGGACCTGTACGATAAGGTGAGCAGAAACTTTCTCTTTCACAGCAACTTTCTCTTTCACAGCAACTTTCTCCTTCATAGCAACTTTCTCTTTCACAGCAACTTTCTCCTTCATAGCAACTTTCTCTTTCACGGCAACTTTCTCCTTCATAGCAACTTTCTCTTTAACAGCAACTTTCTTTTTAACTACTGTCTGTACCTGCGACCACGGCATGGTGGAGGTGTCGTGAAATTGTTTGTTATTTGTTTGTTTGTTTGTTTGTTGTTAGGTAAACCTTATCCTAACGAGTGACCACGGCATGGTTGAGGTGTTTGTTGGTTATTGTTTATTTGTTTGTTTGTTTGTTGTTAGGTAAACATTATCCTGACCAGCGACCACGGCATGGTGGAGGTGTCCCCCACACGCGTGATCGAGCTGAACAGATACATCAAACCCGAGTGGTACATCTGGGTGGACGACTCGCCTGTCTCTGCCATCCTGCCGAAAAAAGGTCAGATTTCATCGTCATCTCTTTCTTTGGACGTTAGAACGTAACGTATCACGCAAGTTATAGCGTAACATGTAAGTTATGATGTAACGTAAGATGTAAGTTACGATGCAATGTAACATGTAAGTATAACCAGCACATCGGCAGAACGTACTGCACCTGCGCGAAACCCGTAATGTATTGGGCATAGCACTTTGGCAGAATGTCTCATATAAGGTTGTATTAGAGCATATAAGGTTGACAGCCTGTCTGTAGTCTTCAGATGTTGTATAGGACAAGATACTGTCTGCAGCAGGCAAAATGTTGATGCAACGTTGTCCAAACATCCAACGAAAAATGTGTGCAGCAGTAGTGTCATACGGTCCTGTATGGCCCTAAGCCCGTAGCTTTACACATATCTGTACGCTAGAGCACCACGGGATGTAACAAATAGCGCTGCGAATGAAGACTGGCGGGTAAAGATGGTCTTCAGCGTCCGGATGATTGGGTACAGCTGATGATGCCTCTATGATTGCACTCTCAATAGCTGGTCGTTATCCGACCCTACAGTTGTTAGGGGCCCGCCCAAACCACACAATAACGCGTTATCTTCCCAGCACAGTCCCAACGCTAACCGTATAATCACTGTCTCAATGCACACGGATAATAGCGGGGTTTGTGAGGCAGCGCAGGCTTAACAGTATTTCACGAGGCCTGCCGCTGCCCACCTTACAGACCTGAAATATGTGTTTTTCGCACCGGTATGGATTGCTTCTAAAGTACAGCACTGCTTATCACTTATTTCGCACTGGAGATGAAATGGGGTGAATAAGTGACAGAGGTGCTACGGGCATGCAACTTTGCTGTAAACAAAGCAAGGACGATTTTGATGTTTTCATATTGACCTGAGTCCAGATTCGTGTAACAGCTATTATGCAGCACCATACCAAAGGCAATTCTACCACTCGAAAAGGAAAGTTGCAGTTTACATTTATTTAAGAAAACCTGATTTTTTGATATAACAAAATCAGCATATTTATAGCAGTTCAGTTTTTACCATGCATGTAACGGGCGGTAGGATGAGGATCGGATATTCACGTCCTAATTTGTGCCGTGTATTTTGCGCGGGTCCAGCAATAGCAAAAATCGATAGCGATGTGATTTGCAGTGATTCCCCGGCCCGACCTGCGTCATCATGTGTGATGAAGCGTTTTGCATATGATGAGGGCCCCTGTCAGATCAGCTGTAACGCAACGTTCTCTAATTGATGACGCGCCTCGATAGCTGTCCCACTCCGGAGTCAAGGCCACCTTGATCACGTGCCAATCTCAACACGGTGCAGCGTGTATGTCTCACATTGACAAACCTCATGGTCCCATGCTACATACCTTTAAACAAATATATGGTCACATTATCCTTATAGATAGTTCTACCCGTTTCCAAAATCATATCCAGTTGCTTTAGTTACGTTTTTTTTGCGTAAATATTCACTGAAAGCGCCCATCTTAAAACCATGGAGGAGATATCTGTAGCCAAACCCTCTACTGAAACGCACCGCAGATACAATGTATTTGGATAACGCCGCTATGCTGCAATATTCTCGTGCATTTTTAATGACTTTATAATCGCACATAGGGCAGCTCAGCCGGAAAACCTGATACTTTCTGACGATAGCGATAGATAAGATGCGTCACTGACGTCATAGGAATCAATCACTACCATTGGTTGTAGCCTGAGGCGCACGGTGACGTCACACTGATGTAATCGGGAGCCAGTCTGTCAGATAACGGCTGTAACTGTCAACTACAGCGTCAGGAGCTAACACACGCTACATACTGAAATATGAAAAAGCTATGCCGAAATATGAAAAACTCATGCCGAAATATGAAAAAGCCAAGCAGAAATACTACAAAGCTGAAACACTAAAATGCCAAGCTGAAATACTAAACTGTCAGGCTGAAAAACTAAAAAATTCAGCGGGAAGACTAAAAAGCGTCCCACACACGGGTACCAAACGTTAGTCTCCACATTAGGCTCCACGGCGGCCTCCCACACATGGATACCGGACTGTAGTCTCCCCAGCAGGCTCCACGGCGGCCTCCCACACACGGGTACCGGACTGTAGTCTCCCCAGCAGGCTCCACGGCGGCCTCCCACACGTAAACCTACCAGCCGGTATATTCCGTCCCTCCCTTCTCATGTCCACACATCAGAACTATTCCACAGGATTGTCTATGCTCTCTGGGGGAAACTTTGCCGACGTCAGGTACCTAATATGGTCTGTTCCCTGCAGGTAAGGAGGAGCTGATCTACAAGAAGCTGAGAAGCGCGCGCGTCAGGATGAAGGTGTTTAAGAAGAAGGACATTCCCAAGCAGTGGCACTACAGGAACAACCGCCGCATCATGCCCATCATCGCCGTGGCTGACGACGGCTGGAGCATCGTTCAGAACTTCACCCAGAACGCCTTTACTATCAAAGGTAGGAGCGTATATATACAAACAAACAAACAAACAAGCACAAACAAGCAAACAGACAGACAAACAAACAAACAAACAAACAAGCAAACAGACAAACAAGCAAACAGACAAACAGGGCAGGTCCATGGTGCAGAACTTCACCCAGAACGCCTTTATCATCAAAGGTAGGAGCGTATATACAAACAAAATATACAAACAAACAAACAAACAAACAAACAAACTAACAAACATAGAGTATTATTAATGGCACAATCACACTTATAGCTGCTTGTTATGCCAAGTTTCTGTGCCTGTTCAAAACGCCACAGTGTGATACACTTTTAACTACGTAGAAAGGAAGGTCCTTCCAAAGCAACAATCAATATGATGTCACTTTCTTTTCCACTATACGGTGTCTCTTCATAAACCCTGCTGTGTTTACATCATGTCTTGAACGTGTCCACCTTCACTGCTGAACTCTGACCTCCAGTATGTGTTGTCCTCCAGGTAACCATGGTTACAACAACAGCATCATCAAGATGAGCGCGGTTTTCATCGCGTTCGGCCCTGCGTTCGAGGAGGGCCTGACCTCCAAACCCTTCTGCAACGTTGACCTCTACCCGCTGATGTGCAAGATCTTAGACATCGAGCCAAGACCCAACAACGGCTCCTTGGAGACGGTCAAGCACATTCTCTTCGACTATGACTCCATGGCGTCTAAAGGAACAGGTAAGGGGATTCCCGGCATGATGGGGGATTCCTACAGGAAGTGTAGATTCCCGGCATAATTTGGAATCCCTACAGGAAGTGTAGATTCCCGGGAAAATGTAGAATTCCTATGGGAAGTTTAGATTTCCGGCATGATGTGGGATTCCTACAGGAAGCGTTTAAAGTTACAACTTTTATTCCAACACACCAACTTTTCTCACCTACAGCTTCCGACCAGTTCCTCTTGACCAGAGGAACTGGTCGAAATCTCTAGGTGAGAAAATTTACCTTATGTTGGAATAAAAGTTTTAACTTTAAACGTAACATATACACATTCAGATTTTCCTGGCAACTTCCTCTTTCACCCACCCAGTAGGCAGACATTTGTTACGTCATTGTCACGTGACCCCTGTCCTGTCTCCTGCAGGCATCGCGGTGTTCTGCACGCTGTTGTTGGTGGTGGCGCTCATGGCCGGCGGCTACTACTACTGGCAACGTCACTTCGGAAAGAAGGACGATGAGCCAATCGTGGGCGAGTACGTCAACCTGGACGAGACCAACCCCCAGCAGGGGATGGGGGGTGGCGTGCCGTACGAGCAGCAGGAACAGCATCTGAACCTGAAGAACCAGACCAAGGCGGCGTACGGGCAGGAACAGGGCTACGGGGGAACGCAATGAGTCCGGAGAACTGTCAATAAACACGTTCGGCCTTTCCCAAACCACCCGGGTAACAACGTCACACGCCATACTCACGGGGGGGGGGGGGTGCATACTTCATACTCGTCACGGAGGGGGGGCATACGTCATACCCGTCACGGGGGGGGCATACGTCATACCCGTCACGGGTGGGGGGGTATACGTCATACTCGTTACGGGAGGGGCATACGTCATACCCGTCACGGGGGGGCATACGTCATACCCGTCACAGGGGAGGCATACGTCATACCCGTCACGGCGAGGGGGCATACGTCATACCCGTGACGGGGGGGCATACGTCATACCCGTCACAGGGGAGGCATACGTCATACCCGTCCACACCTAACTGGCTGAACGCGTCCGAACGCTAACGGATATGACATGAGCAACTCGTGACGCAAGCAACTTGGTGGTCTGAGAAAGTTCGAATTCATCCTCTCTGCATTCGTTCCATTTGTGCAATAATTTTGGTGATAATAAATGGTCATCATCATCATTGTTAATGTAGGCTGCTTTTCTAGACACTCGTGGTGTAAAATAAAATGTGTGAAAACGTCTGTTTGAGATGAGACCAAGCTTGGAAGGTACGATAGCCCACAGGTACATTAGCGCTGGGACCAGGTACGATAGCCCACAGGTACATTAGCTCTGGAAGCTTGGAAAGGACCCAAACCACCGTGACCCTGCGTGACCCGAGCCTCGCTTCCAGCGACAGTGATTACGTCACAGGTCACGTGGTTTCTGTGTCATATACACCTTGTCCAATGATTATAACCCTCATGTGCAGTTCGGATAGAGTATTTTCACTAGAGACATCGATATACAATATAAGCAACTCTTTACATGTACAGCCTTGGCACTTTAAGACGCGCCAGCATGTCTTCAACTTAAGTTATCCTTATTTAAACGCGCACTGGTCTGCAGTACATGTATGTGACAATCACGCCATTTCTTTTCATTTTCCTGAACTGGTAACGTACAGTGATGTAACGTATGGAAGTTGTGGTGTCGTATGACCTTGAAGTCGTCAAGGTGACATTGTGAGTAACTCTCACTGTTCGGGCGTTGATAATCTATTTTTGACGTCACAAGTCACGTGTATATTCAAGAGAAAGTCTAGTAAAACATATCAGTATATGACACAGGCTATTCACACAAGTAGCTGGAGTAAAGGTAGTAGAATATTGTCGACACTGCTATTCATGTTTCTATAACCTCCTTGATTGTGTGTTACAAGCAAATAAACTGCTAACTTTTGCTAGACGCTGAGAGTAGAAACCAGGTTTATATATATAATAGGAAAACTGTGAGCTTGTTTTGATTCTTTTGTTGCAGCCACACAGACGCAACATTCTCCTGCGAGTAACGTTCTTGTGCAATAAACAATCTGTATGTTGAGTTCGCCAACTTTTTGCTGAAGTTTGCATAAATACGAAATACGATCTTTGAAACCTCTGTAACGTTACTGTCCAGTTCATTGGGCGCTTAAGGCCTCCGAAGTTTTGTTGAAATCGCTGTAGTTTTGTTTGTACACTATATAGTGGATCAGGCGTCCCCACCTGAGGGCGACCTTTACACTTTGCACCCTCGTGACCTTTGGTACACTGCCTCCGGAACAAAGTCGCCCGGGCACCCTTCTTCCTCAAGCGTCATTTTCAACGACTTGAAGATGTCTTCGGTTCCAGGGATCCCCGCCAAGATGAAAGGGGTAGTCTGCTACGCTCCAGGTAACGTTAACGTCAGGTAACGTCAAGTAACGCCAGGTAACGCTAGAGGTAACGTTAGGAGGAGGAACAACAGAACAGAATTTAGGACAACAACAGCTGATGTTTCCACCAGCTGGAGATACTTGATACTTTGAACCAGTATTCTTTATCAGTATTCTTTGAAGGAGAACCAGTCGACTTTTCCAGTCGGTTCGCAAACTGAATCTGGCAAATTTCATGACTTTTGTTTCAGCAGGTCTGGGCAGAAGGAAGTATCAAAAGTTGTAGCCTCGACCAGGCTTCGGGAAGCGGCTGGAAAGAGTAGAAATTGGCCAAATAGACAGATAACACGCCAGGGGAAATTGGTCCGCGAGAGAGTACAGTTTGCCGCGTCAAATTTCTACTCTTTCCAGCCGCTTTCCGAAGCCTGGTAGAGGCTACTGTACAAAAGTTGACTCCCCATGCCTAGCCTATCTGCTGTTTGCACCGCCCGGACAGGGGGCGGGGCCCATCGTACCCAGAACCGTGCCTGTCTAGTTCTACATCTACATGTATCTCTGCATGGGTCCTGGGTTAGGGCTAAGGATCAGACACGGTTCTGGATAGTCTCTGCGTATCCAAGAACGTAGATTTGCCCTAAGCACAATTCTGGATACGACTGGACTATCCAGAACGGTGCCTGTGCATGGATCTGGAATCTGGATGCAGTAGGCCCCAGGTGTGTGTGTACGCTGTACAGTAAACGTGTGTGAACTTTGTACCTGAAAGTTTGCAACAACAACAATTGGAACAAAGAAGACTGCTCCTAGGACCTCTCTATTTTGTAATATGTCAGTATTGTTACCGTTGTGCTCTTCTTAATCTTAGAATGAACTTGACTCTAAGAAGTTTACGGTCAAAAAGGCGCATCAAATACAGATCTGGGCTGTACCAACTTGTAGTAGGGGTGTTTGATTATTCCCGAATAGTAGACATATTAACTTTTTCTTACACTTAGACTGTCACCTTTGTACACATCAGGCAAATGTGGTGTGATTTCTGGGCTGTGAAAAATTCTACATAATCATAAAATCTATTTTTTCAAAGCTTCTTTCTATTTATCAATTAACTGCAGTCAGAGAAGGGGCCCTGCATAGGTGGAAGTGATTATGAATTATTAAACATTTTGTCACCGATTACAAATCACGTTACATTCTCAAAGGTGATTAGGAATTATGGTTTATCACAAGGCTTGAATTGTGTTAATTTTCGAATCCTGACTGTTGTCGCTCACCCGACATGCACGCTACTGGAGAGGGTCGCAGTCCTTAGGACGGGACGTTAAGCCGTGGTCCACTGTACATTGTACTTATTGGTTCGAGATCACTTTCACAAGAGCCCTGCTGCACTTCAGGTGACTACCGCATGGAGGAGCTGGACGTGCCGACGGTCGGGCCGGAGGAGGTGCTGGTGAAGGTGACCGCCGTGGGGATCTGCGCCGGGGACGCCAAGTGCTTTGCCGGGGCGCCGCTCTTCTGGGGTGAGTCGGCATGGAAACGATCGAAAGAACGAAAGAAGAAGGGGATGAAGGAAGGAAGGAGCGAGGGAGAAATAGAGGAAGGAATAGAGAAAGGGAGGAATAGAGGAAGGGAGGGAGGGAGGAAGGAGGGGATGAAGGAAGGAGGGAGGGAGAAATAGAGGAAGGGAGGAATAGAGGAAGGGAGGAATAGAGGAAGGGAGGAATAGAGGAAGGGAGGAATAGAGGAAGGGAG
Source organism: Branchiostoma floridae x Branchiostoma japonicum (assembly GCA_013266295.2). NCBI lineage: Eukaryota > Metazoa > Chordata > Leptocardii > Amphioxiformes > Branchiostomatidae > Branchiostoma > Branchiostoma floridae x Branchiostoma japonicum. The sequence continues at coordinate 198,617 of CM023833.1, read as the reverse complement.
GAATAGAGGAAGGGAGGAATAGAGGGAGGGAGGAATAGTGGGAGGGAGGAAGGAGGAGGGAGGGATGGAGGGACAGAGGGAGACAGGCAAATCCTATATTTTTTTCTTTTCTTTTTGAGTGAACCAAGAAGGTTTTTAGAAATTCTGAGTTTAGACCTCCTTGGATGAAGTACATTTCTGTCTGTAAGCCTTAGCTTGTACAGCGTCACCGGGCTGATATGTCTGATCTTACTCTCCGCCGTTCTCGTTCCCAGGCGACAAGGACCGGGAGCCGTACTGCCAGCCGCCCATCGTCCCTGGGCACGAGTTCATCGGAGAGGTGGTGGCGCTGGGACCAGGTACTGTAGCCCACAGGTACATTAGCGCTGGGACCAGGTACGGTAGCCCACAGGTACATTAGCGCTGGGACCAGGTACGATAGCCCACAGGTACATTAGCGCTGGGACCAGGTACGATAGCCCACAGGTACATTGGCGCTGGGACCAGGTACGATAGCCCACAGGTACATTAGCGCTGGGACCAGGTACGGTAGCCCATAGGTACATTAGCACTGGGACCAGGTACGATAGCCCACAGGTACATTAGCGCTGGGACCAGGTACGATAGCCCACAGGTACAGTAGCGCTGGGACCAGGTACGATAGCCCACAGGTACATAAGCGCTGGGACCAGGTACGATAGCCCACAGGTACATTAGCGCTGGGACCAGGTACGATAGCCCACAGGTACAGTAGCGCTGGGACCAGGTACGATAGCCCACAGGTACATTAGCGCTGGGACCAGGTACGATAGCCCACAGGTACAGTAGCGCTGGGACCAGGTACGATAGCCCACAGGTACATTAGCGCTGGGACCAGGTACGATTGGGATGACAACCTACCATAGCCCACAAGTACATGTACATTAGTGCTGGGACAAGGTAACAACCTACCATAGCTATAGCCCACTGTTATAGCATGATCAATAGATACCATTGTTTGGCAGTACAAAAATTCACGGCATAAACATGTTCTTGTATCCAAAACCATGCTTTATCCAGAACCTTGCTCACTCACGGTTCTGGATAGGCTATGCATATTCTGAACCATGCCTGGGGCAAATCTACATTCTCGAATATGTGGAGACTGTCCAGAACCGAGGCTGATCCTAACCAATCCCATTCAGTCCCAGAGCTAAGACACGGTTCTGGATATCTTGCCTTCCAGGGGCGGCTGAGAAGTTTTCCCTGGAGCTGGGAGACCAGGCCATCGCTGAGAGCATCGCGCCGTGCTGGAAATGCAGATATTGTCTGAGGGGGCAATACCACATGTGTACGTAAAACAAACAAACAAACAAACATTCTTTTGTATTACACACACACACACACACACACACACACAAACATACACACACACATAAGCATACACACACACACACATACACAAACACACATACACACACATACACATACACATACATACACATACACATACACAAACACACACACAAACACACACACACACACACACATACACAAATACACAAATACAACATTCTCCATTTCTCTCTCTAGTCTCTTCTGCTTTGATGAGATGGATTTTCTTAACTCGAAGGATTGAGAAATGTTTTGACTTCCTGGTTATTTGCCGTTGGCTTCTTTCTACAGGCATGCCGCATGACATCTACGGCTTTCACCAGCGAACCCCGGGTACGTATGCCAAGCTAAGGGCTTCAGATCCTGTATTTTTTATTCTGGTATATAATTTATATATAAGCCTCGATTGTTTGCAGAAGGAATGTTTTGTTCTGGTTTGACTTGGTCTGTCCTGACTGTTCCAGGTGCGATGGCTGGATACATGAAGTACATATCGGACAGCATCATTCACAAGGTGGGGGCAGAACTCTAGTCTTTACTCTACTCTCTACAGCACGTCGGCAGAACGTACTGCGCCTGCGCAAAACCCTGATTTTTCACGTTTTTCGTTGGATGTTTGGTCAACGTTGCATCAAAATTTTGCCTGTTGCCATCGTACATACCGGGGTACTGTAGTTTGGATATCGCTGATTTTACCCCAAAGGTGCCGAAATCCGTGCCGCCTTTTCACGCCGCTTTCATCGAGCCGCTGGCCTGTTCCATTCACGCCGTGGAGAGGGGGGACATCCAGTTCCGGGATGTGGTGGTGGTGTCGGGCTGCGGCCCCCTCGGGCTCGGAATGGTAGCGGCCGCCAAGCAGAAAAACCCCGCAAAACTGATCGCTCTGGATCTTTACGACTGGAAGGTATCGTATCCAGAACTGTGCGTGGTTCTATACCTGAATGGGTTAGGGTTAGGATCAGGCACGGTTCTGGATAGTCTCTATCGTACCCAGAACCATGCGTAGCTAGTTCTATACCTGAATGGGTTAGGGTTAGGATCAGGCACGGTTCCAAGAATGGAGATTTGCCCCATGCAGGCTCTAAAAAAGTATCTGGAACTGTGCCTGAAAATTTTAAGTACAGTACTAGTAATCTCTTCTTTTTCTCCATAAAACTGCCTCAAAAGGTGCTTTTTTTAATAAGGCAGCAAACTCTTCCAGCATTAGACTCGCTTACAAGCTTGTCGATGAAGGTTAGACATTTGGGTAATGAGATACACAAGAAAACAGTTTATCTAGTTGCATGAGTATAACTATTTCCTTGTGAAGCTCTCCTCTCTTTCGGGCTGTATAGTTGGATGTTGCCAAGAAGTGCGGTGCTGATGTCGTGTTGAACCCCGGCAAGTGCGACGTTGTTGCGGAAGTGAAGAAGATGACGGACGGTTACGGGTGCGACGTCTACATCGAAGTCTCCGGCAGCCCTGTCTCCGTCAAGCAGGGGTCGGTGTTCAAATACAACTTATTCTTATTGTTTCTTACAATTTCGAACAATACATACATTATATAGAATAGAACAAGAAATAGTCATCCTTCAAGCACCAGAGTTATCAACCAAGGATTGACGTGTCCAAAAACTCATTTTTTGCCAGAACTTACATGTAGTAGGGGCATCGTCACTAGATAGTTTTAAAAATGTGTGTTTCTTTGACCATGTGGTCTGTCACATGTTTTTATTTGCCTAATTTGTCCTTGTATTTGAACCCTGTTAGATTATCCGTAAGTTAAAGGAATAAGAAAAAAGACTGATGTTTGTGTGTTTGCTGTTTGCAGGCTGCACATGATCGCGAAGCTGGGCACGTTTGTGGAGTTCAGTGTGTTTAGGAACGAGACTTCCGTGGACTGGACCATCATCGGCGACACCAAAGGTTCTTGATCGTCACCTGTCCACTAATGTTAGCGTTCTCGTTTCACTCGTTAATTTGTTTTATTTATCTATTTTTAATTTTCTTTTTATTTAATTCGTGTTCACCACAAAACAAGGCTCATGGGAGCCACTCAAATGTTTTGGGTTACTGTACAGACAGTGAGGACAGATGTTTGTTGACCTTAGACTTGAAAAGTTTAAGGTTATACCCATATGGGAAACAATCACGTGGTAGCTTGTTCAATAGTGATGTTGTTCTAGGAAAGAAGCTATAAGCATGAAACTTCCTCCTAAGAGGTGGTGTGTGGAGGAAAAAAGGAAAATTTGCTTCCGAATCAGTAGAAGTGGCAAAACGAGTCCTTGCTGAGAATGTTCAAAGTGGAGGCACTAGCGAGTGAAGTTCCACAGAGCATTTACCGTGGAAATAATGATAAAATAACGCCAGGTTTGCAACATAGGATTTTGTGCCTGGTAGAATATATAATATACAGGTCCCTTATTTAATTATTCTATTACTTTGTTTGCAGAACTGAACATCCATGGCGGCCATCTAGGTAAGTACTGCAATGCTATCTATATGGATAGCACTTGTACATTATGGTTTTACAAAACAAATGTGTAGTCATACACATGTCGTCTTGCATATTGCACGTATTTCATATACATGTATATGGATCCAGCTATAGACTAGCCACTTGTTGTAAATGTAATATTGTGCTTTATTGTTTGTTCGTCCTACTGTTATTCCAATTCTTCCTCTGGCAAAAACTTGTAATAAACTTATTAATATCAAATTCGTAGCTGGCACCTGCACGGTTCTACAATCTGTGGTTTCCAAAGCATTGTTTGTTTTGCATAACCGGTAAACTGCCCCCAAGCATAACACACCAGATTTGTACAGTAAGTACAAGCTGCGTAAGACCGGACTGTAAGGTTTGAACCACTCACACTGGGAAGGACAACTACTCTTCTCGATAAGTGCGGTGGAATCTTTAACGGGCCGGAGGATTTCTTACATTCCTGGCCTGTTGGTTTGCCCTGCAGGGTACAACACCTACCCAAAAGCCATCTCCATGCTCGCTAACAAGGAGATCCCCATAGACGTGAGTTTGTTTGTTTGTTTGTTTGTTTGTTTATTAAGGAATCTCCATTAGTGTACAATGCAAACATTACTCTTCCTGGAGTCCTCTTGCATAAAATACATACATCAGACAGAAAATCTATAGTCTGAGTAAACTCATTGCTTGCATGTTTTGTGAGAACTCTTTTTCTTTTTTTATACATTTTGAGAACTCTTTTCGTTTCTTACACGTTTTGTGAGTCAGAGCTCTTTCCGTTTTTACACGTTTTGCGAGAGAACTCTTTTCTTTTCTTACACGTTTTGCGCCGCCGGTTCCCAGGACATCATCACCCACCAGCTGCCGCTGGCCGACGTGGTGAAGGGCATTGACCTTGTCAACAGCAGCAGCGAGTCCATCAAGGTCGTGCTCATCCCAGAATGAATGTCCACACAATCTGCAGCGTCATCGAAAGTCGTGCTCATCCCAAAATGAAGCTGCACAATCTGCAGCATCATCAAAAGTTGTGCTCGTCCGCGATTGGAGGTGCACACAATCTGTAGCATCATCAAAAGTCGTGCTCGTCACCGAATGGAGGTGCACACAATCTGTAGCATCATCAAAAGTCGTGCTCGTCACCGAATGGAGGTGCACACAATCTGTAGCATCATCAAAAGTCGTGCTCGTCCTCGATTGGAGGTGCACACAATCTGTCAATCTGTAGCATCATCAAAATTTGTGCTCATCCCAGAATGATTCATTTGGAGACATTTGCAGACATTTGGGGGGGGGGGGCTGTCTGCCACTTTCCTTAGGGCGAAACTCTGTACCGACCGAAGCTTTTATTTTCCTTTCATTTGCGAACGACATAAGTGACCAATGACTTTGTCATAATAGCAGAGTATTCAAGTCCATAGTAATCAGTTGTAACGGAATGAACAAGGGGACGGACCCGGATCTGGGTACACAAACGTGTCGTTCTTGTTACCACGGACATACTACAAAGAAGCGCTTTAAAAAGGCACCGTAATCTGTTTTTCAAGAGACGATTAGTGTTTACTGTAACCTCTCCTCTGTACTTATCCAATATCATGATAGCTACTTTTATACAATACCAATGAAAACTTATGGCGTGAAACGAGCGTTTTTTTCGTCCAACACAGCTTCAGCCGTTTGCGTTTAACCGCCCCAGTGTCATGGGCCAGTTTAAAAGCCTAGTTCTAATATTCTCTGACACTTTGAGGGTTAAATGTCGAGTACTGGCCGCTCAGGATTCCGGCAATGCTCGCGCGGGGCCCAGTTTGTTTTGGGCCGTTCCAAACGGCGGCGACACCCCCGCGTGTGTGAGGCGGTCGAAACGGAAAATTCACATCAGTTTAATGCTGATGGGGTTATATCGGAGACACAAAGAAGTCAAATCAACAAAATAGACATGTATGTCTACCGTTTTAGATAGAAAAAACTATATTTAAAATCTGCCTCAGCTATCCTTCTTGGCTACCTTAAGCCGCCGTAACGGTGTCTCTTTCGCTAGTATCGGTTCCTTGTGTGTTTTGTTTTCAATGATATGAAGGAAAGTTATATTCTTTATACTTGTTTTGTGTCATTGAATTTTGCCCATCCACTGCATATAGTACTTACAAAGATCCTAGAGCCACGTTGCGGTCTTTTGCGGTCAGAGAAATTACAAAGTGTCGCTGGTTGCCTAATTACCGTGGGTCCGTTTAAAATTGATGTTTTGTTGGTGTTTCCCACTAATTTCCTTTGCATTTGCGAACAAAATTGGAGTTCATTAGTGTTGACAAGCACGGTAGTGAAGTAATCAAGTACCTGATTATTAGATTGTTTTCCCATTCATTTGCAAACGACCTTGGTGACCATTGGTTATGTCATGCTAGCGATATATAGTCAAAGCCTATTCATGCCCATGGTGATCGGTTAACGTTGTCACAAAAACATCATGTAAACTGTTTAAAAAGATACATGCATACTTGACGACCAAGTGAACGGCAACACACAGCCAAGTTGGTACACCGGCAAGCTTTTCAAGACACCGTACGTAAGGTATGCCTAAATTTTCTTTGGTTAAACTTGGTCACGGATTCATTGTGATACTGATAAGTTTGTGCGTATAATGCATATGCCTGTTTGGGCTTACGATGTCTCGGAAAAGTAGAAAGAATGCTCACGTATATTGTAATTTTTACCAGGACTCCACTTGAAAAGCAAACCGTTCGTTTCAATTGTTTTGTTAGATTTCGGTCATCGATTCATTGTCATATTGATAAGTGCGTTGGTATATTGCATGTTTCTTATTTTGGCTGAAGGAAGATGTATCAGAAAAGGACAAGGGAAAATATGTTATAACTTTGGACAGGGGACTCCCTTGAAAGTAGTCGGATAATTCGATACTTTGTGAGCCACCCTGGAAAAAACAGGCAGAAAATGAATACGTGAATGATTCCTCTGCAATGTTTGTCTTTATTTGAATTTTTTATTCTACACCGCCAAAAACTTAAGAACTGGAACAAAGAAAATACACAAACAGAAATGAATCCGTTTGCCCTTTACATAAATCAAATAGTGGCATATGAAAATACTCCAAGATATGCATTGCAATAATAAATATGTCACTCTCTGAAATTTTACTCTCCTCTATGTAATAGAATGGCGGGAAAGTGTGCCGTAACCATGGTGATGGTGGCAAGTCTTGTCTGTCTTCTGAGAGAACAGACCGGCGTGTTGTCTGCACCAGTGGAACCTGAATCAGACGGTAATTACAGCTTCTTCATACATCATTATTATATATCGACATGGCTGGGCTGCAGGGCTGTTTTGTTGAAGGCTTTGATAAAGGACATCTGACAAAAGGTTGAAAGTATTTTTTATGATTTTGGCATGTAGGTAACTTAGTTTGAGATAGCATAACTGGGCATAACTAGAGGCTGATTATGTACATCAGAAGCTAATTTACATAATAAATGAGGACATTTTACAATGCTGTCGCTTTACATGGAAGGACATTTGTAACTGGGATGGAGACGATTATCAAAGGAGGTGATTTATGCTGATGAGGATCTTATTTGAAGATCTAATAAGATATCTCTATAATGTTTTAGCAGTAAATAATGGAATTTTTCTATTTATGATATGTGTAATTTAGGTGCAGGTTATATCATCATAATCATAGAATAGGCAACTTAAAGCATACGTCGCCGACCAGTTCTTTTAACACCTCCCTTGTTTACAATTGGCATGGTTTATTAAGTGTGTGACAATCTGAATTCGGAAAGGAAAAAAGAACAAAAAGAATTTTTTTCAAGCATTAGAATCATATTTTGTATTCATTTAACATTTCTCAACCTGGCCGTGAAAAGCAAAGCAACTTCTTTCCAATTTAGTTTGTACAAAAGTCTTCCTTTTGTCCATCGTTAACTACTGAACAAATCCCAATACTTATCCTGATCTGTTTCTATGCCAAATCAAATTTGTAGGAGAGCAGCTGAATGCTAATGAACTCGCGACCAACCTGGAGATGATACGAGAAACACTGACTGCTTTCAAAGGTATGTCGGCTGAAATTTCATTTGTTGGAATACTTCTTTGTTATGAGTTTATTATTTTTACTACGTGGAGGAGGTCAGTGATCTCCGGCTGAGTCTTGCGGACGGTTTGATGTTTTGTGTTCGCAGCTGTGATTATCACGATCTGTTTGCCTCATTGGTATGTTGCTTGGCTTGTCGATGTCGTCTGCTAGTATGCACGAGATGATGCACGTTATTTTTTCTTACATGGTAGCAGTTTTTAAAAGTTAAGTAATATTTTATCAGAAAACACCCATATTTTGAGGGAGTTGTTTAACAGCTTGGGTTTAAATAAGAACTCCAAGCAGGTGTTATATATATAGTTCAATATCTTAACAAGAAATAGCGAATTCTATAAGATATTTTGGAAACGAAATTTGTACATACAAACTTTCGAATTGACGTAAGGATTACGATTTACCCAAAGATTTTTATTCCTTATTTGAAACATAACAATACTGACTGAGGTGTATGTATATTTATATTTAGCTTTTTTTTCTTACAGTCTTGTTTGCTGACCATGACAAGCGTTTCCTTGCCGTTGAACGTCGACTACTCAACATTGAGAGTAGGCATAAGGAGAGTCAGGAACGGCTGGACAATGTGGCAAATTCATTGCAAACCATCACGGGAGACATGGAGGACAAGTTGGAGGCAACTTCCCTTTCCGCAGAGATGATGACAGAAATCATCAGCAAGGTAGAAAGTCGAGGTAAGAGCTTATTGCATTATTACCAAGAGTTCCACGACCTCATACCTTAGCCAAATGATGACTGACGAAATTATACCATTTTCGTATTGATTATGAAAATAAGATCCTCATTTCATTTCCATCGTGGATTATCTATCAGTTTGTCATATTCTGTTAACGTTACGTTAACGTTAACGTAACGTTACGTAGGTAATGTCGTAGATTAACGTAGGTTTAACGTATGTGTCGTAGGTTAATGTATGTGTCGACGTATGTAATGTTTGTGTCGACGTTTACGTTAACGTACGTTAAATGTATGTGTCGTAGATTAACGTAGGTTTAACGTATGTGTCGATGTATTGGGTTCTATACGTTATGTATTTGGGGTCAATATGTCACGTATGCCAGACCAACGTTACGTATAAACGCACGAATACGTTACGTCCACGTCGCTCTGCAATTTCCGTGTCAACATTACGTATGTTGAAAAATAACCTTATTCGTTCTGAAATAGGTTGCCCAGACGGGTACGTTTACCATCGACCTAATCGCCTGTGCTACAAGGCCTTCAACAACAGGACAACCTACAACGGTGCAGTCAGTAGCTGTTCCTTAGACGGGGGAACCCTTGCTATGCCCCGCGACTACGCAACCAACAAGTTCCTCAGCGATCTGAAAAATGCCGTCGACAGTAACGCTTGGTTCCGTTTTGGACTGACTGATGACCGCCAGGAGGGAGTTTGGAAGTGGGCCGACAACGTTCCTCTGGGTGACTTCATATGGTATTATTTCCGTGTCAAAATTACGGACGTAAAAAACGTCACGTATTGGGGTCAATACGTCACGTTTTTTGTCAATACGTCACGTATGCCAGACCACACGTCACGTATGGCAAAACGTGCGGATACGTGACGAACATGCGTTTCTGCAATTTCCGTGTCAAAATTACGTTCGTAAAAATCGTCACGTTTTTAGGTATACGTCACGTTTTGTGGCATCGATACGCACGTATGCCAGGCCATACGTCACGTATGTCAAAATGCATCTTATGGCATCATTTCCGTGTCAAAAATACGGACGTTAAAAACGTAACGTTTTCGGGTCAAAACGTCACGTATTTTGGTCAATACGTTACGTATGCTAGGGGAACGTTCACGTATGACATAACGTTCGGATACGTTACGTACGCGTGGTTCTGCAATTTCCGTGTCAAAAATACGGACGTAAAAAAACGTCACGTTTTTAAGTCAATACGTCACGTACATTTCATCTTTATGCTAACGTAACGTTGGTTATGTTAACGTAGCGCTCGTTATATCAACGTAACGTAGGTTATGTTATGTTGACGTAACGTAGGTTATGTTATGTTAACGTAACGTAGGTTATGTTCACGTAACGTTTTTTATGTTAGGGTAACGTTGCTTATGTTAACGTAACGTAGGTTATGTTATGTTAACGTAACGTTGACATAACGTCCATATGTTCACGTAACTTTGACATAACGTATGTACGTCAACGTTACGTAGGTTATGTTATAGTGTTTAATGTTAACGTAACGTATTGCGCTAACGTGGGTGTACGTTTCTTACGTTAACGTAACGTTTATGTTATCGTACGTTTTTGTCAACGTAACGTATGTCATGTATGACGTTATGTACCGCAAAAATACATACGTCACACTACGCAGTAGTGAACGTGCCGAATTTTGTTAAGAAATTGATAACCCTTTCCTTTGCTAATGGTTCCGTCCATTTCAACCGTCAGGTCGTGTTCTGGTGACGTCATCAATTCATGTTGTGTTTGGCAAAGGCCCCATAACCGCTGGCCGTATAAAGTAGTACGGACAAACTTCTTAGAGGCTGGTTTGATAGAGTTGACCATGAGTAAACTAATTGCTGTGTGGTATAGAAATATATCTGATACGTCTGCTTTGTTTTTGACATTTTCTTATTTGTGTACACATGTAATTTTAAATGAGTGAGTGCATGCTGCAGTTTAGTTCATATCCGCAGGGCGTCGTTTAAAGTCAATTGCAAACAAGCCAAGCAAACTTTAATGCACAACAACTGTAACAGATGCACTATACGGCAAGTTCTTGAGCAGTTCTAATCATCAAGACTAATATTTATGCAATGGCTTCGAATCAAAAATGCTATATAAAAGCTTTGTTCTGCTACCTGAAATAATGTCATCATCATTTTACGTTGTGGCTGGCTGGGAATGAACGTAAAATGATGTCGTCATCTGTTTACGTTGTCGCTTGCTGGGCATGAACGTAAAATGATGTCGTCATCAGTTTACGTTGTCGCTTGCTAGACATGAACGTAAAAACGATGTCGTCATCAGTTTACTTTGTGGCTGGCTTGAGGAGCTAAGTAACGGTCACCAGCAAACCTACAGTACAGCTTATATATCGTTTTCTGTAAGTTTTTTATTTACAAGAAAATAATACAACATCGTTGCCCAATGCTTGCAAGCTGTGAATACCACAGCCAACTTGCCAGACATGGTGGCCGTGGGGGGTCAGTCACAGTCTGTAACCCCCTTCCTCCTCCCCCATCTATTAATGATATAAAGGAATGCTTGTTTCGCAAAAGGAGAATCGTTATGGGGATTTACATGTGGGCGCCACACGGAATTATTAGCTGTTTTGTTTCTGTATGCGGCAAGGGAGATTTTTTATTAAATGATTTCAAACCTTCTGTGTTGCTTTACGGGGAATTACACATCGCACTGTGAACACTGTGACAGACAATATTTTAGACCACACAGCATGATGGTCTTTTTACACCTTCTGTTGTGTGTGTATTCGCTTTGCGACCCATAAAACTGCCACACCTATTTCACAACTATAACACCAGTGCATAACAGAAGCAGTACGGTTGATGATTTCTCCTACTAGTACTACAGCTGGGCAAATGAAAAAGTATTCGTACTTTTTCGGTTTATTCCTGTATACATGTATACACCTGAATGTTCAAAGTGTGACTTAGAAATTCTATCATGGCCAGACTGCCCGGGCATGATATTATCTAACCCCCCCTCACTTCCGGGTCCTCCTCCGTAACGCCTAATTACAACTGAAATACTTTTATCTCCATCGTGAACCTGTTTGTGTGCTTGAGATAAGCCTGACTGCCACTCCGAATTCCATCTTTTTTACCGACATCAAACTGCTTTGCGCTTGACACACCTCACGGAGGACCCAAACATCTAACTGTGACGCCAGAGAACAGCGGGTCGCCAAACAACTTTCCCGTGAAACACAATCCAGCCGGCCCAAAGAGTTACTCTCCAAGCAGAGGTAGGGTTTTGGGCTTATTTTTGGCGTGTTTTTAGGCTTTTTTATCGGGCTTTCTTTTTTCACTGAAATTTTGTTTCCGCCAAACCCAACAACCCTACCTCTGCTTGGAGAGTAGTTCTTCTGCTTTAACAGGCAATGTTGAAATATGTTGAGAAAATGAAGAAGTCTGGAGTGGTGTGTTTTTTGTTTGTGTTAAGGAGGTTAGTTAACGTTTACTCCTTATTAAATCTTTAGTCCTGTAGGCCTAAAAATGGCGGTAGTATCAGATATAATTTTTCACTGCAGATTATGTGATTTTAAACTGAGTGAACTTAGTGTCACTATGTTAGGGCAAGAACCAAATAACAGCATTGGAAAGGAAAACGAAGACAGGAAATTATGGGTCATCTTCTCACTGGGATTTTACCAGTACATTATACTTCTGAAATGGACCATTAGTAAAACCAACATTATCATCTATTAAATTCTTTCTGGAATTCACCTTTTGGGCCAGCTGAATTGTGTTTCACGGGGAAAGTTGTTTGGCTACCCGCTGTTCTCTGGCTTCCAGGGTAATTTCTAGTTCTACCGCAACGTCACATTTAGATGTTTGGGTCCTCCGTGAGGTGTGTCAAGCGCAAAGCAGTTTTAAGTTCGGAGAAAGATGGAATTCTGAGTGGCAGTCAGGCTTATCTCAAGCACACAAGCAGGTTCACGATGGAGATAAAAGCATTTCAGTTGTAAGTAGGCGTTACGGAGGAGGACCCGGAAGTGAGGGGGGGGTTTAGAAAATATCATCACGGCAGTCTGGCCATGATAGAATTTATCAGTCACACTCTGAACATTTCAGGTATATACATGTATGCAGGAATAAACCGAAAAAGTACGAATACTTTTTCATTTGCCCAGCTGTAGTACTAGTAAGAGAAATCATCAACCGTAATGCTTCTGTTATGCAGTTGGTGTTATTGTTGTGAAGTAGGTGTAAGTTCGTGATGAACCGATTAAAAACAAAGGAGGTGTGGCAGTTTTATGGGTCGCAAAGCGAATACACACACAACAGAAGGTGTAAAGACCGTCATGCTGTGTGGTCTAAAATATTGTCTGTCACAGTGTTGACAGTGCGATGTGTAATTTCCCTTGTAGCAACACAGAAGGTTTGAAATTAATTAATAAAAAAAACCTCCTTGCCGCATACAGAAACAAAACCGTGCCCACATATCAATCCCAATATGAATATATATATATCAAGAAGGTTATATCTCATTTTGCGAAACAAGCATTCCTTTATATCATTAATAGATGGGGGAGGAGGAAGGGGGTTACAGACTGTGACTGACCCCCACGGCCACCATGTCTGGCAAGTTGGCTGTGGTATTCACAGCTTGCAAGCATTGGGCAACGATGTTGTATTATTTTCTTGTAAATAAAAAAACTTACAGAAAACGATATATAAGCTGAACTGTAGGTTTGCTTGTGACCGTTACTTAGCTCCTTAAGCCAGCCACAAAGTAAACTGATGACGACATCGTTTTTACGTTCATGTCCAGCAAGCGACAACGTAAACTGATGACGACATCATTTTACGTTCATCCCCAGCCAGCCACAACGTAAACTGATGACGACATTATTTCAGGTAACAGAACAAAGCTTTTATATAGCATTTTTTCTTCGAGGCCATTGCATAAATATTAGTCTTGATGATTAGAACTGCTCAAGAACTTGCCGTATAGTGTACCTGTAACAGTTGTTGTGCATTAAAATTTGCTTTGCTTGTTTGAAATTGACTTTAAAGGACGCCCTGCGGATATGAACTAAACTGCAGCATGCACTCACTCATTTAAAAATTTAAATTACATGTGAACACAAACAAGAAAATGTCAAAAACAAAGCAGACGTATCAGATATATTTCTATACCACACAGCAATTAGTTTACACATGGTCAACTCTATCAAACCAGCCTCTAAGAAGTTTGTCCGTACTACTTTATACGGCCAGCGGTTATGGGGCCTTTGCCAAACACAACATGAATTGATGACGTCACCAGAACACGACCTGACGGTTGAAATGGACGGAACCATTAGCAAAGGAAAGGGTTAATAATTTCTTAACAAAATTCGGCACGTTCACTACTGCGTAGTGTGACGTATGTATTTTTGCGGTACATAACGTCATACATGACAAACGTTACGTTGACAAAAACGTACGATAACATAAACGTTACGTTAACGTAAGAAACGTACACCCACGTTAGCGCAATACGTTACGTTAACATTAAACACTAGAACATAACCTACGTAACGTTGACGTACATACGTTATGTCAAAGTTACGTGAACGTATAGACGTTATGTCAACGTTACGTGAATATAACCTACGTTACGTTAACATAACATAACCTACGTTACGTTAACATAAGCAACGGTACCCTAACATAGAAAACGTTACGTGAACATAACCTACGTTACGTTAACATAACATAACCTACGTTACGTTAACATAACATAACATAACCTACGTTACGTCAACATAACATAACCTACGTTACGTTGACATAACGAGCGTTACGTTAACATAACCAACGTTACGTTAACATAAAGATGAAATGTACGTGACGTATTGACTTAAAAACGTGACGTTTTTTTACGTCCGTATTTTTGACACGGAAATTGCAGAACCACGCGTACGTAACGTATCCGAACGTTATGTCATACCTGAACGTTCACCTAGCATACGTAACGTATTGACCAAAATACGTGACGTTTTGACCCGAAAACGTTACATTTTTAACGTCCGTATTTTTGACACGGAAATGATGCCATATGCATCTTGCATCCACATAGTCCCACACGTTATCGTAACCCATCCAAATGCACCGCGTTACGTTGCTTGTGATGATAGGTTATAAACGTTATTATCGGCTAGCACTTTCTGGCGAACTCTAATGAAGTGTTTGATAGCGTTTGGGTGGCCTCCGCTTAAATGGGGAACCTCCATATGTATCATTTGGCAAAGGTAAGGGGTCGTAACACTTTTTTTTTACTGTTGGTTGTCAATTTCTAATAGTTTCTCAGAAATGGCGCGACGATCACCGCTGTGGACACGGTTACCCTACAGCAGATGGGAGTACTGCTGAGTGCAACCCTGACGGTAACTACGCATGCTGCTCTTCAATCAACTATTGTGGGCTCACTGCAGCTCACTGTGACTGTGCGGGTTGTGTCGACTACCGGAACATAGGTCTGTATTTAATAATTTATAAATGTATGTGTGTGTGTTTCGTGTGTGTGTGTGTTTCATGTATGTGCGTGCGTGCGTGTGTGTGTGTGTGCGGAAACCTACGTTACGTTACATACATTGCGTTAACCTATGTCGACATGACATAACCTTTGTTATTTTGACACGAAAATTTCAGTAGGTAACGTATCAAAGCGTGACGTGTGGATTAAACATACGTGACGTTTTGACTTAAAAACGTGACGTACACAAAAAAAAACGTGACGCTTTTTAAGTCCGTAATTTTGACACGGAAATTGCAGAACCATACGTGACGTAACGCTTCCGAGCGTTTCGTGATACGTGACGTACGACCTGGACACGTGACGTATGAACCTCAAACATGTGACCTATAGACCCAGAAACGTGACGTTCTTAACGTCTGTATTTTTGACACGGAAAACATGCAGTAGACTTCAGAGCTTGGAGCCCAGGAGAACCCAGCAACGATGGAGGTGACGAGGACTGTGCCGAGTACTTTCCGGGGTACCGCCCCCAAAGCTGGTCTCAAGAGAACAGATGGAACGATGGATCGTGTACCTCTGCAGACAGGAAGTTCATCTGTCAAGTCTCTCCATCAGGTCAGTTTCGAAATATCGACGTTTGTGCTTTCCATTTTGGAAATTTTGAGAGTTGTTGCGTACATTGTTGTACACGGTGTGTCTATGGCATCATTTCCGTGCCAAAAATACAGAGTTTCTGAGTCTATACGGCACGTTTTTTGGGTTCACACGTCACGTATCCAGGCCATACGTCACGTATGGTGAAACGCACGGAAACGCACGGAAACGTTACGTACATATGGTTCTGCAATTTCCGTGTCAAAATTACGGACGTAAAAAAAGTCACGTTTTTTTGGTCTGTACGTCACGCGCGTTCAATCGAAACACCTTTTTTACTGTTGGTTGTCAATTTCTAATAGTTTCTCAGAAATGGCGCGACGATTGGCGCTGTGGACACGGTTACACTACAGCAAATGGGACTACTGCTGAGTGCAACCCTGACGGTACCTTCCCATGCTGCTCTCCAAACAACTGGTGTGGGCGCACTGCAGATTACTGTGACTGTGCGGGTTGTGTCGACTACCGTAACATTACCGGAACATAGGTCTGTATTTAATAATTTATAAATGTATGTATGTATGTGTGTGTGTATATATGTGTGTGTGTGTGCATGCGTGCGTGCCCGCGTGTGTGTGTATGTAAGGTAACGTAACATGCGTAACGTTATGTTATGTTACGTTACCGTGGTGCGTTTTGATGTGTTATGATAACGTGTGTGATTTATGTGCGTAACGTATGAGTACGTGACGTAAGGCCTGCATACATGTCGTATTGACCCAAAAAACGGGTGTATAAATCCCCAAACGTACCTTTTTTTAACATCCTTATCATTTCGTTCAATATTGCTATCTTCGTTCATTCCTTGCAGTCTGATTCGAGGTGACAGCCTGAACTTTCACCACCTCTGTACGACGTGTACTGCTATCAACAGCAGTGGACAAAACACCTCTTGCACCCGAACACTGCATTGGATTCCTTTGTCCAAATTGCAAATCGTTTTTCTGATGTTATTATGACACTGTTGGGTGAGAATGCATCACGGAAAATGAAGCACTTTGTGAGTTTTGTTTTGCTGTTATGTCATTTTGTATTGTTTGTGATTCCGTAATATTGTATAGTCTGTTTCATTGTATGCCCAGCATTGCCTGAAAAACAGGTTGCTTTGACCTGAGAGCAATTGCTGGTGAAATGAATGAATAAACTAAGGACTTAAGTAATAGAAATTGCAACTGCACTATTCGAATAAAATAATTGCATAGAATGTTGTACAGGAAACTGCTATCGTCATTTTACATAAATGATTAAAAATTTTAGACCTGTAAATATGTCGAGAATCTCAATAGACCGATCCAATAGTCCCGCCCACCTCTGTCAAAAAGTAGAAATACAAAATAGAAATGCAGATGTATAACGTCTATGCAGCCATCTCTCATTGGTCGAACCGCTAATTGTCAGTATCTTATTGGTTGAACTGTTAATTGTGGCGGATTGGTCTATTTATAAAAGTAGTGAGGTGTCACTTGTTTAGTTTCAGCATATATACTCAATACTGCAAAAAGATTTAGTGTGTTTAATATGTTTAATAGAGTTATGTCTTGGGCTCTATTCGTCTTGGAAGACGGCCTCCAGCTAGGGGGGGGGGCAGCCAGGAAGGGGGGGGCAGCCAGGAGGGGGGGGGGGGGTACATGTTGTACACGAATCATCCGAGCTAGCGTAACATTACTTGTCCCGCATACGATTTACTGACCTTCACACGTGCATGTATGTCCCAGAAATGTCGGACTGTTCGAGCAAGAGCTTTGCGGGAATTCCAATCAGCGTTACTTTTGAGTAACACATATTCAGCTACATTTTAAGTTGGACATAAATGATGAAACAAAGGACAAATCCCACATTTTATTACAGCCAAAAATTTGTGAAATATAAAGACAAGTATTTCAATTCAATCTGATTAATGAATATAAAATATCTCTGTACAATTTAGCTAATTTTATGAGGCAAATCTGTACAATTTTTAACATCAGATTCTTGCATAAAACATTCACCATACAAACATGGTTACAAACTGGTACTGATACATTGTGCGTTAAATTGAATGTTAACAGATACTAAATAAAGTAGTTAATATTGGCAAGTACCTTATATCACATAAGCATTAACCCTGCAAGTGTTACATCTCATTAGAAGTTAGTTAGCCCAGCACATGAGAAGGGTTAAATCAGTTAAATGTACTTGAGTTTATGCAAAACTCATGGGTTCGTTTATTTTAAAAAGTTAACACGTTTGATTGTCAGACTGTATCATTTTAAAACAGATTAAAACATAAAACATCATATTAACCAGACATAGAATTAGTCCAAAGACCAGAATTCTTTAAGTCAAACATGTTGCATTGACGTGCACTGCATGATAAGACATGGAAAGGTAGCAACTCAAAAGAAAATCCAAATCAGTTTCCCAATCAGAAGGTATTCAACATTTTAAAAACATTGCTGGAGTATCATCCTTTGCCCATGTACATTGTATGGCTCCCATAGTCCATTTTGAGAAAGCAAGATCCAGTGACTTTGGACTTTACACTGAAAATACAACGTTTGCTGAATTTGTAGAACTTGATAGAAATTTCCTACTTCATGACATCATCAAACATTAAAAGAAATAAAGAAAAAGTCAGTCAAACTCTGAAAAACTATGATAATGATAATCACATATTAAAACCTGAAGGAATGATTAAATCTGTTCCATCACAACAAAGTAGACATTATTGCAACTAACAAATCCAAGCTAATATTATATCATCAAAACCTTAAAGCTAACATTACACCACCAAATGCTAGTAATCTTGGTGAATTGTGAAAATGTTTGTTTCAGCCATTGTTATGTAACAATCAACATAAAAAACAAGCAACTGGCAAGCTAAAAGCATAGACTCTGTTGAAGGGCACTATTAAAATATAATGCAACATCAACACTAAACAAGCAAAGGCTAACCTGTCATATTTCCACATTGCAACAGTTTGTAGCAAAAGGCATGGAATTATTCTCATGTAGCAATTATCACCAAGACTTCACAGACATGAACAAAACTCTACGATTCCTGAGAAGTTTTTGTTGAATGCCATTCATCAAAGCAAATAGGTTACAAAACCTGGATTTCACAATTCCCTATTGCACATCACCGTGACATGATCATTAAGATTAGCATAGTCAAGCACGTCGCCAGAACGTACTGCACCTGCGCGAAACCCGTAATGTAATGTGCATAGCACTTTGGCAGAACGTCTCATATAAGGTTGTATTAGAGCATATAAGGTTGACAGCCTGTCTGTAGTTTTCAGATGTTGTATAGGGAAAGATATCGTCTGCAACAGGCAAAATTTTGATGCAACGTTGACCAAACATCCAACGAAAAACGTGAAAAATCAGGGTTTTGCGCAGGCGCAGTACGTTCTGCTGACGTGCTGCATAGTCAGTGTAGGAGAAGTAAGGTGCCAATCACCTGCACCAAAAATCCCTACATCCGGTCCACGGTACCATTGCAGCATTTTTTATTTCCTAAAAGACGTTAGAATTCCTGTAGTCACACATTTTTACTTGATCCTCAGGAATTTAAGAGAAAAGCCTAACAAGAGGTCATCAGGATAAAAACAGAGGGCTGGGAGGAAAACTTGCACGAATATATTCACTCCCTGAAGGTACAGACTTTCCCCTCAGACTCTGTTTTCATGTTGATCTTCCAGTTTAGAATTATCAATTCTAAATCAAAAACCCAACACATTAGTTTGGTATTGCCTGATTTTGAGAACTTGGATCACACTTAGGACAGGACCAGAGCAGCAGCTTTTGTATTTCAGAATTGTGATTTATCCAGAACCATGCCTGAGCGTGTCCATGTGCATTCAGAACCGTGCTTTATCCAGATCCATGCCTGATCCTAACCCTAACCCATTCAGGCATGAAGCTAAACAGACACGGTTCTGGATAGGACAGAACTAGATAGACACAGTTCTGGATACGATAGAGACTACATGTTGTATCTAGAACCGTCCCTGATCCTAACCCATTCAGGCTTGGAAGTAGACAGACACAGTTCTGGATACGATAGAGACTATCCAGAACCGTCCCTGATCCTAACCCAAACCCAGTCAGACATGAAGCTAAACAGTTTGAGTTCTGGATAGGACAGAACTAGACAGACACAGTTCTGGATAGGACAGAACTAGACAGACACAGTTCTGGATAGAACAGTAGCCATGTCGGTTGAGTCCTTCAGAAGAGGTTCGGTCTCCCGACCCTTGACCTGCCTGCGTCTGCGCAGAACAAAAATGGCGGCGCCGACAGCAGCGCAGACGAGGAAAAGACAGCCGACCACGATCAGTGCGGGGGAGCCGGCTGCGGGCTTGTCGCTGTCCTGAGACGTCTTAAGGAAGGAGTTGAACGTCTCGACCCCGACACTTGGGTTGGCGCTGCCCAGGGAAGGCCTGCTGTTCTTGGCTGTTGCGAAATATGGACGCTCCTGTGGAGACAAAATGAAAGTTCATGAACATTCAGGTACTGAATCAACCCCTAAATTTCTGAAGAAATCCGAGAACCAACAAATCAAATCAGTATGGCCTATAACCAGATTTAAATCACTAAGTATGTGAGCAGCTGACCTCAGTCGGACACTCGATGGGTTCCCCGACGTGCCAGTCCGTCCGCTTCGATCCAACTGGCTCCAGCTGGGAAACAGGTACAATGTCACATGTTAGCCCTCCCACAACTTTCCACCAAACTTGTACATGTAACATTGTGTAGCAATCCAAATACCTGCAACTATTTTTGTACATGTAATGTTATTTAGCAATCCAAATACCTGCAGTTAACTTGTACATGTATTGTTATGTAGCAATTCAAAAACAGCAGTCCTACTGTAGCAACTGGAAATGTTAGATATCATAGGTAGCATGTTGAATTTCCACAGTGCTGTTGTGTGTAACGTGTTGTTATATATATATTTATATATATATATATAAACGGATAGTGAGTGAGATATATGTATACTTAGATGTATTTGTATAATGTATATGACTTATTGTAAACGTACCATGTTGTTCCAGAGTGCTGACGCGGCTGCAGCGTGAGCCTTCTGACTGAAGTGGAAACAGTCTGGGGCGAAGTAAGACCTGTCGTACTCTCCACTCTGGGGAACAAAAACAACAACATGGAACTCAGTAATCACAACAACAACAACAACATGGCCTAAATAGTAAAAGGTTGAACTTTATTCCAACACGCAATTATACAGGGATCAAATTTTCAGCAACCACTGTCGCCTTCATCAGGATAATTAATGACCAATCACTTCACAATCACAATCACTGATGAAGGCGACAGTGGTCGCTGAAAATTTGATCCCTGTATAATTGTGTGTTGGAATAAAGTTCAAACTTTTACTATGATTACTACCAACACAGATGAACTTTCATGATAACATGGCCTAAAGTCGATCAACAGAATCCTCCACACCTCATCTACCCAACTGCCAAATATCATCGTATTCCATCAGGCAGATCTTGAGATCATCATCCAGACTGAAAACAGTACACACCATTTTCATGCAGTGTAACAACATGGAACTCAGGTATTATTCGTATCAAACACAACATATGGAATTCAGTTACTGCACAAGGCTGTGAGGTACAATTTGTGTTATTAGGCCACACCAATTTAATTTGTTGGTTCTCGGATTTTTTCAGAAAAAATATGAAGCGACAGGGCGAAAAAAAATAAAAATAAAAACAGGCCTGGGCATCCTATTATAGCCCCAAATGCTACGATAGGAGCCATGAAGTCAACATAAAAGGCTGGGTTAAAATTTAAACAATGAATTTTGAACTTTTAATCAAACCTCTGCATTGAGAGATGGAAAAACTACCGGTATAACAACTAGGAAGAAAAGGACTTTCTTCAACTGTTGGGGACAAAATGTGAGCATTTTTGAGCTGATTCAGAGCCAGAATCTTTTTTTTTTTTTTTTGCAAATCAGAAAAAAATGAAGAGGCGAATCCGAGAACCAACAAATTAAATTGGTGTGGCCTTAGAGTCTAAAGGCACAAAATCAAATCAGTCTCAGATCAAAAAGAAATTTAATTTATTAAAACTGTGTGTATGAAGGTACAGACTTTCCCCTCAAACTTGATTTTCATGAAGATCTTCCATTTCTTTTTTTGAAGCCATGAACTTACATGTACTAATGTTGGTACAGCCTTAGCTTTATGTACTCAACACCAGATGATATAATTCTGTTGTTTGCTTGTTTGTTTGTTTGTTTGTTATACTTGTGTTGTTTACCTCAGTTCTGGGCAGCTTGGTCTCCTGTAGGAAGGGCTGGACCACCACGGTGAAGTCATCCCGATCGTCATAGCGACCGCTGGCTATCAGCCGATTGGTCACAGACTGGGGGGGGGGGACATTTGCATGAAACAAGATCTTCTCAAAGAACACGGGGCAAAGTGAGGAATGTGTGAGGATACAAAATGAAAAGTTTGGAGTGTGTGTAAAATATCTGTCTGAGCTGAAAACTGTTAGGCTACAGACCAACCTGACGCATTAACAGCATCCTGATCATATCAGAGTCTCTGTTGACAGTTTAGACTATAATCGGGATCTCTACCAATAGAATCTGCCAGATCGCAGTCTCAACCATGACATATATGAAAACATAGAACAGCTGGCCCTTACCATGTAGCGCATGTTGGCTGCCTGAAGCTCGGCTAGAGCCTCCTCGCTGGCATAACTCACACAACGGCACAGGAAACTGCAGCAGACAGAGGGAAAGTCTTATTTAAAGCTATCTAGCACTAGTGATTGCCCCTACTGTACTTTGTGGCAGCGAGTTCCACTCTTCAATAGTTCTAGGGAAAAATAAGACCACCTCAATCCTTGTTTGATAACTTCAAGGCTTGACGATTTCTTGTTCTTTTCTGGGCAGGTATTAGATACTTAGTGGTTAGTACATCCACAACATAATTTATCACCATGCATGGTCTGGACATTTTTCTTCTGCCTTCCTGGGTGCTTTTTTTTACTCAAGATCGGTTCTGAGCCGAACACACTGTTGTTACGCCACGCGACCCCAAGACCCAAGTTTTACTCCACTTTCGTGCCTGTGTGAGACTTACAAGTGCAGCACGTCGCAGGCAAATGTTCTCTGGAGCTTGGAGATTTCCACCACGTCCATGACGGTTACCATGTTTACAAACGTCCTCGGCAACTGCACACAAACAAACAAACAAACGGTCATGACATGTTAGTTAAGGCACATACATGTAACAATTAACATTCTTAACAATTACACTCCAGTGACTTTTTGGTATCACGTCATGTACATGTACTTTATTTTGGTTCTGTAGGTGTGCCTCAATGTTTATTCAGTTGTGTACATTGTCTTGTATTCTACTGCTTGTTTACTGGGAACTTCTGAACTCTGTACTGACCTCCTGGTGTAGAATGTCCAGCGCTGCTCTTAAGTTTTCCACATACTTTATAGGACTCCATTTTTCCTGTAAAAAACATGAAACTGAATCAGATGAACAATTAGTGAATAACCCTGATACACTTGTACTTGCAGTTAAGCACTGGAAAAGATATAACTTTGAAATCTTGAATTTCTATTGACAACAACTTGTGGAATTTACAGTTACCACAGTATTACAGTAACTGTTACTTCTACAGTTGCTACAGTAACTGTTACTACTACAGTAATTGTTACCACTACTGTAACAATTGCTACAGTAACTGTTACTACTACAGTTGCTACACAGTAACTGTTACTACTACAGTTGCTACACAGTAACTGTTACTACTACAGTTGCTACAGTAACTGTTACTACTACAGTTGCTACTTTCACACATACCTTGTCCTCACAGTAGGCACAGAGGTCATTCCCGCCGATCAGCAAGGTCACGACCTTCCAGTCATTTTGAAAGTCAATGTGCTGCATGGGGAGGGGGGTATCAAATTAAAACATAAAAATACATTCTTAAGATGCTGTGAGATAGTTAACCTTTAGCACATTGCAGTAGCTATTTGGCTACCAATTCTCTGTTGGTTATGGTGTTAGGCAGCAGTGAGAAGGTTTAACATCAATTTTTGTCAGATTTTTTTCCTCTTTTTCATCAAGAAAATGAAAGATTAGTACAATTTGACATAGAAGTAGTTTATGATATAATTCAGAAGTTTAAACAAAATTATTTGTTCACAGTAGTTACATTAGCATAATGAAGTAATTATATCCTAAATCGGGAAAGTCAATAACTTTCAAAGCATTCGATTAGAATAAGTAAATAATATAGGAACCATATACATGTAGCCCTACCTCACAAGCCTTGATAATGTCCACCAGCCTGCGTGCCTGTCCAACCATATCCCTGCACACAACATGAACAAGTCAGCATAAATTCTAGCAAGAACGACTACAGTAGTGTAGCGGCGCGGCGGCAGCTGGCTACATTACACCTGTTACACATAACCATTGAACGTCTAACTCTAGACATTGTTTAAAGCTAATATATTCTAGTGACGATACTGTACTTGGTGGCAGCGAGTTCCACTCTACAATTGTTCTAGGAAAAAATAAGTTGAACACGTCAATCCTTGGTTGATAACTTTGGTACTTGAAGGCATGACTATTTCTTGTTCTTAAGCCCTTACCCTGAGACGGCGCCGGCTACTGCCTGGTCCAGTTGTGCGTGGTCGCTGTCCGGCCCGCCGCTGCCGGTCGCAAACCCGATGATGTGCGGGTTGAACTTCTTCAGGATGTCTGAAACGTAAAACTGGCAAACTCAACTCATGATGCTTCTTCAGGTGGCTTATATAGCTCGTGTTAATACCTGCATACCTGCATACCATCTTCGGGAAGAAAGGCACCTCGCCTGTTAGCACCCCATCTCCACTCTAGCTAACATTAGTGATGTGTGTACATCAAATTGACCCAGTGCTTATCCAGCCTATTTTTAAATTCGTTGATAGTCTTAGCATCAATCACTGTTTGTGGCAAAGAGTTCCAGTCCTTCACTGTCCTGACACTGAATGTCTGGCCTCTAGCCCTGTTCCTAGCTAGGGACTTTGAGTTTATATTTATATAGTCATCCCTACTCTTCTTGGTAAGTGTGTTGGGTTCTTTAGGATACATGTACAACTAGGTAACATTAACAAATCATTCAACAACTTTTAACATAAAACAGTGACCAAAGCTGTAACTGGTCAGCAAACATGGCAACAAGCTCAGCAGGTTTGTGATAAGAGCTTATTTACACAATAAACACGTGATGACATCACGCACTTTGGATCCCACTAGGGGTCATTGACCTTCTGTCCACTGCCCACTAGCTGGTCAGCTGTTAGGTGCAAAATTTGAGACAAGAGACACGAAATCTGATACTCACTCGGCAGAGTTGCGTAGGTTTCCAGGGTCTTCTGACCACCGATACTGAAGGGACAAACAGACAGACAGGTTTCAAACTTGATTAATATCAAATAAAATTATAGAAATTTATAGAAAATGATCTTTTACAGTGTACAGCCTGCCTGTAATCATACAAATGTATTAACTGCCAAGGATACATTTTAACAGCCTATAAACCAACAAACATTCTAGACTAAGTATAGACGTTACATGTATATTAAACAGTCCAAGACACTAAGATGAAGATAGCCTGCTATATCCAGAACCACACAGAGGCACACGGTTCTAGATAGTCCACGTGTATCCAGAACCGTGCCTGGGGCAAATCTAATTGTTCTTGGATACACGAAGACTATCCAGAACCGTGGCTGATCCTAAGTTCTAACCCTAACCCATTCAGGTATAGAACTAGATAGACACGGTTCTGGATATGATATAGCCTGAGACATGATCCTTGCCTCCAGGAAACTCCTCTGTAGTTGGTGAGAAGTCCGATGATAGTTCTCGCCTCCGCACCACTTGCAGCCTAAACAAAGAGAACAGCATAGTTTACGTGTTCTTAGTTAATATATGTTATAATCTAACAATGACAAGCTGGTTTTGTATCAATATAATCACATAGTAATACTGTCATATCATTACAACCAAAGCTCTTCAGTGAATAATTTCATCAGGTTGGTAGAATATAGGGCCTATATATATATAGGAGTTTTCTTCTTACACAACCAGTAAGTTCCTCATGCCACCTACTTTGGCTACATAGAAGCTCTGAGGAAGGTGTCTGATAGACATCGAAACATATTACATTAGCAGGTGAGGAACTCACTGGTTGTGTAAGAAGAAAACTCCTATACCCTAAACCAAAGCTCTATGCAACAATCTTGTGTCTCCAATAGGCTTTTATAGAAATTAAGCATCATGTGGTGTTTTGTGCAGAAAAATCCGAGAACCAATGGAGGGAATTGTCGTGGTGTAATCTTGGCTCGTACCGTGAGAGAATCTCCGATCGCGGCAACGACTTTCACGTCTTCCGGCCGCAGACGGTGCACTGGGGAAGAAAAGATCATAACATTTTGTTTGTTTGTTTTGCATTACCGGTAAACTGCCTTTAGGCATAACATTATATATTGTACAGCATTATACAGGCTGTGACTGGAAGACCGAACTGTAAGGTTTGAACCACTCACACCGGGAAGGACCCCATACTCATGCCAGTAGCCAGGATTTTGCTTGGGGGGGTTCTTCCTACTGTGCAAGGGTCCAACGAGCGCCGTAGGCGCAATTTTGAAAATTGAACCTTCTGAAATGGCATTTCTTGCCTTTCTGAGAGGATTTCAAAGGGAAAATCAGAGACATATAGGATTCCAGTCCCACTAGTGATACAAATCAGTCCACCTATTAAAGAAAAATCTTGGACCTTTAGATAAAAAGTGGACCTTTTTGCTTGTGAGTGGGGGTTCTTCTGAACCCCCCGAACCCCCCCTGGCTACCGGCATGCTACTCTTTTCAACGTGGTGGGTTCTTTAATGCGCTTGAGGTTTTGATCTCCTCAAACACAGGACCTCGTGCTTTGCATCCCATCTAAAAGGGTAACGGCACATCAGAGCTAGATCCTAACAGACAGAGGAGTGTTGAAAAGTGTCGGATTCACCTGAGTTTTTATTGTTTATTGTTTATTTTTTTATTGTTTGCACAAAAATACAAAATACAAAGTGGAATAAATTTAATTAAAAAAACACTGTGCAGAAGTGAGGAAGTGCAATTGTGGTGTGTAAAGTGCCTACGAGGGATTTGAACCCAGAACCCAGATTCTGAGTCAAGAATCCTAACCACAATACTAGTACCTTGCCACCCTGTTATCAGCATTATCAAATAACTCCAGTTTACTTTGTAGGCATTTATTTCACAAAGTAATCACCTGACCCACACCACAGGGACCTTTGCTGCGGGTGTACTTTGTCACCAACCTGCGACCTTGGGCAGTTTAGAGGTTAAGTAAAAGTGTTGCGTAACTGTCTTTTAAATTCTGTATGATGTAGAAAAAATCTTCCTGAAAAAGTTTCCCACACTGCTTTTCTGGTAATTTTAGAAAACAATAAATTTCCCATCAGCAAAAACACTTTCTCACATGTATATGTACACAATAGGTTTTAGTAAGTTATTACAAACTATTAATATCAGGAAAAGCAAGTCAAAACAACATTTTACCCTGACTCAAAAAGGAGACACCGAATAATATTAATGGCCGAGTGGCTTGAGTGGACACGAGATTGAGAGGTCGCGGGTTCGATTCCTGCCATTCCTGGTTGGACGTTGCATCCTTGCAAAAGGCACTTGACACGACTTTCCTCACTCCACCCAGGTGTAAAATGGGTACCTGACTGCGGTTGGGGAGGTAAAAGACAGTGGAAGGAGAGGGATGGACTAACAACCCACTGCCCCTACTGCCTCAAAAAGGCTATAGGACCTACATGTACCAAAAAAGGAACATGAAGAGCTGAAACAAGAGAATACAGAGTGTAGTGAACTGAAAGTAAGCAGTGGAAATGTACAGATGTGAAACAAGGGAACAAACAAACAAGGAAAGGGAAGTTTTTTCTCTACATGTGATCCAAAGTTGTATTTGAATTAATCTCCAAGCAGATCTTTCGGTGGCTGCAAAGACAGTATCCATTTGCCAGACAGTGACCATTTGCCAGACAGTTACCATTTGCCACTTCGGTGGCCACTTCGTTGGCACATGGTTACTGTCTGGCAAATGGATACTGTCTTTGCAGCCACCGAAAGATCTGCTTGGAGATTATATATTAAGCTGTTAAGACCTGAGGTAGGAACAGTGTGGGAATTCTGCAATGGGCACACAGTTCTATAGGCTAACCTGAGGTAGGAACAGTGTGGGAATTCTGCAATGGGCACACAGTTCTATAGGCTAACCTGAGGTAGGAACAGTGTGGGAATTCTGCAGTGGGCAGTTCAGTTCAGCGCCGGTGCTCTGGGTCTGTAGCAGCTCCGCGGAGTGGCTGCTGTTGGCCTCTGCCTGGAGAATCTGCACGGCTGCCTGGTATCGCTGCCAGGCGGACTGGGGGCTGCCGATCTGCTCGCGGACTCGCTCCTCATAACCCTGCAGATCTGAACAGGAGGTTTTACATAATGAACTTTATGGACACAACAAAAGTACAGTGACTTTTGTAAGGTCTTTAACTAGACATACAGTGTACACATGGGTACAATAGAATTGTCCTACGTACAATACAAATTTGAATATATGATAAATACATGATTCTTTTGTATTGCAGTTTTGTCCTCCTACATGTATGTTCAAATGGTAACTTAAATAAGTAATATGGTTACATGTACTTGTATATAGCTAGCCTGGTTACCAAACCTATTTTACAATGTAGCTCCCGAGCCCTACATCCTCTCCGCTATTTGCGGGAAATTCTTCCTGAAGCATACTAGTAATCGGCCACTTTAATTCCATGTAGCACATTATTTGTTATCCTGAATTGATCGTTAAGTGTTACTAGTATTGAAAAATTCTTTGTATCGTGTAGCAAATGCCAGATTGCCTTAGGTCAGGGTCTACTAGTTTTGCCAGACACCCATGAAGGCCAAAGAACATTCCAATAAAGTCGTTCCAAAGGACATTGACTTGAGCATTGCCAGCCTGCCTGAATTTAGGCATTTAGCATTAAGTGTTGCCAGGATCCCCCCATGTAGACCCTCACATAGGATAAGGCACAATATTATTAGCTCTCATGAAATAAATTAATATGAAAAAAATATTGGCACAATTAATATAATCTATACATAATTGATATCATCATCGGGCTCTGTGCGACAAAAGATGTTCAGATTTTGTGTTGTGACTTCAAGCCTATTGCATGGTTGCGCTAGCCTCTACCAGGCTTCGGAAGGGGGCTGGAAAGAGTAGAAATGGACCAAATAGAGGATAACATACCAGGGGACGGACGGATGGGGGAAATTGTACTCTCTCGCGGACCAACTCCACTGGCGTGTTATACTCTATTTGGCCCATTTCTACTCTTTCCAGCCGCCTTCCGAAGCCTGGTAGAGGCTATGGTTGCGCCATAGCCAGGAGAATATGCCGACTGCGCACTTTGGACACCTTATCTGCAGTAATGCAGGTGTCCCTAAACTGTGCCTCACGCGGCGCAAACGCACAATACCTTAGGGCTAAAACGTACTACGTTTCCTATGTACGTTTGCATCGCGTACGGTAAGCAAAATAACCTCAAAAGGTGCCGAAAGCACAAACCATGTTAATGTGATCATTGACCAACAGATCCCACTTGTAATGTCCTAATGTTATGATCGAAACCCCGTGAGAATTAAAAAAAAAACCTAAACCCGACCGCCCGAAGGCTGACCTACTTTCCAGTGGTGCTTAATTAAGCTAGAGGGCCCCATTACATAAATCTTCCAACACACTAGTCCTTACTTGACTTTCAGACCGTTCCTTCTACACTAACGAACAGGGTACAGGCCTGACCAGTACAGGTTTTTCTAACAGTACAGACTTAAAGAGATTTTTCTGACGCCGTACCTAAAGTTGCACAGCAGCTGCAGACCGTCAGAAGAACCACCAGTAGAGTCCTGACGGGAGGCATGTTGCACTGCGGCGGGCGGGACTAAAAAAATGGAGCCCAGAACTCGCCTCTAGCTTATAAACAGTAGAAAGGAGGAACTGAAAACAGGGAAGCGGATCTGCAGTGCTGACGGAACTTCCCTCGAGCCTCCCGCTTGCAGTTCCCACAGGGCTGCGCTACAC
Source organism: Branchiostoma floridae x Branchiostoma japonicum (assembly GCA_013266295.2). NCBI lineage: Eukaryota > Metazoa > Chordata > Leptocardii > Amphioxiformes > Branchiostomatidae > Branchiostoma > Branchiostoma floridae x Branchiostoma japonicum. Next base: position 168,664 of record CM023833.1, on the reverse strand, counting down.
TACCGCCGTGCCGTGACTTCCGTACTGGAACTACCAGTCATGTGACGTGCTCATGATACAAAGTAAACACAGGGCCAATTTACATCGGGCCTGGACAGGCAATAGCAGAACTAGAACTAAGTCATGATACAATCCTAGGATTATGATCCTCTTGTTATCTACCTAAAATCTCTCTGTTGGACTGTGTTTTAAAGCTCCTTGGCTGGTTGGACGAGTACGAAACTTTTAATGAAAAGTTATTGTTTTTGTACCGCTCGGCAGCGCCCTCTTTCAATTAACAGTGGTACTGCAGCAGCAGGTCCAGTGGACTCGAGCTTGACGAACTCACGTTTGTGATTAATCTTGCAATCACTGGAAATGGCAGCTAATCAAAGTGAACGCCGAGAATTACTTAACCTAGATACACTTGTGAATATTAGGTTCATATCAGGGAAGAAGTAGATACTAATTTTGTCAAACGTTTCAGATGTCCATCCGACATCCTTCCTCAGTGAATAATGTTTACAAAGGATTTACTTCCTTTTTCTTGTTCCGTAAATCCTTTGTAAACATTATTCACTGAGGAAGGATGTTGGAATGGCATCTGAAACGTTTGCAAATAAATTATTATCCAGTTGTAAAGTTTTAAACACTTCTTCACTTAACTTAGATCTACGTGAAGAAACATGTTCCCATTCTGTAAATATAAGAGAACTTTATTTCATCAATGGTTACTGAAAGTCCATACCAAATTCTAGTCCATACCACATGTCAAATATATATATACTAGTAATATACTGTATTTTGTATACATATATATCCATACTACTACCATATATATGCCAGAGTAGAGATTGAAATCTGGCAGAATCGGCGATCCTGCTTGTAGAGATCAAGATGAGAGTCTATGGCAATAGAAATCTCGATCAGGAAGCGACATGTAGGAATTTATTATTCATTAATGTAGGAATCCCGAGTTTCAATAAGGAATATCATTTTAGACTCCATCAGTAAGACTTATCATTTGCATATTGAATTCACATGAATTAAAGTTGAAAAGTTCTGTCTTTTAAGTGTATATCCACGTGCACGTGTACAGGAAGAATTTTGTAGACTCAAATCGGGATCTCTACCTGCAGAATCGCTGATTGAAACCTCTCCCTCACAAATGCTAGTACATGTTTGTCGTGCCTCCAACATCAAGTCCGTTTTTACAGTATACTCTTAAAACCCAATTACATGGTGAAATTTCACATAAATCACTACTAAATGCCTCTATTGCTTCACACCCTAGATAGTTAGACTATAGAGAGGAATTAAAGATCCATTGAACTCCATGAAAGTACTTTCCTCCTACTCTCCAAGCAGAGGTTTGGGTTTAGGGATTATTTTTAGCGTGTTTTTAGGCTTTTTTATCGGGCTTTCTTTTTTCACTGAAATTTTTTTTTATTCCAACCCAACATATAATTTCAGTGAAAAAAGAAAGCCAGATAAAAAAGCCTAAAAACACGCTAAAAAATAAGCCCAAAACCCAAACCTCTGCTTGGAGAGTACTTGGAGAGGCTGGATAGGTATGACATCAGGTCAGGCATGGTAGGGTGTAAAACAATGCTTTAGCCTACATTGTACATTTGCTGGTTACTGATAATATGATATGTTGTACTAATTCTGTGATATCAGTACTCAAAATAAGCCTTGAAGCCACCAAGTACATACAATTTACATGTATAGCAGACGTGACTGCATGAGTAAAGTATGAGTTTATCCTACGAGTATAATGTAGAACAATTGGAAATGCACTGGGTACAGAAATGGGTGGGAATATTGACTGTTATGTACAACAGAAAATGCTGTCTTCTGTGTTCTTTGACTGGAAAGTTCATGATTTCTTTCCTCCATCTTGTCTGCTGAGCTTCACAGAAATCCAAATATAACTTAAGTACACTTCCTGGCTTTTAACAACTTTGACACTTTGTTACTCAGAATTACATGCCAGAACTAGGAAAACTTTTCTTCCTGATTCATATTGTACTGAAACCTTCCCCTTAGTGGACTTAAAACTATGCTTACATTCTTCAAACTAAAATCACCTACAGTTTACATCTGTGACACACAGTTGGAGTTCATTGAAAAGTCATTGCCAGAAGGTGATAACAACAGAAGAATCCTTGAGTTTCACGGGCGCATCCTTTAAGAAGGCTGAGTCCTTGAAGACGTCACACGTCTCTGGCATCCGCCACTCCTTCCGGCACCTTGACTGTCAGACCGTCCAAGGCCTTCGTCACACACACCTGGCAGCCGAGTCTGGAACTGCAGGGGAGACAGACAGTATTACACAAGTGACCATGAGAATCTTGTATCTTCTCCGTGAACATTCTTATAAGTAGAAAATCTCCAGCTTATCTTGTCAAGTATGTCTTGTGTCCTCTGTGCTGAAAGGAGCCCTTAAGGGGCCGTCACATTGCACAAAAATCGATCGGTCGACGAGTTGGCGAGCTCTAAACGACATTTACGGCAGTAGTACGCCCGATGTTTCGTCGAGCATCAGGCAAATTTTCGGGATCGCCAGCGATTTTTCGGAGTCGGCCGAAGCTCGCTGACACGTGAAACGTGTTCTTTATATAATGCCTGCGTCACATTGTCGACGAGCTTCGGCCGTATTTATCGATCGCCAAAAGGTCGCCCGATTTTGAGACTGACTGAGGATGGGGAGTATTTTTGGCAATGTGACAGCCCCCTTTAACAGAGACTACAGGAAGGATTCCTCAGGGACAGGGTATCTTGTATTCACTACATATGAACACATTAATAGCTGCCACCTAACATGTGCTGGGATTTTGAACAAGTATAGAAACTTTGTTGTTGTTTTTTTCTGTTTATGTAAAATCTCGCAATGTCACTTTTTCTTGCGACAGAGAAATGTAACTTCAACTTCAAGGAAAGACATTCTGAGAGTTTCAGTACATAGCCTGTTCGAACAGTTATAAACAAATGAGAGGTCCAACACAAACAAACAAACAAACAAACAAACACACGTACGTATCAGTGAGGCCAAAGGCCAGGTCCAGCATGTCTAGTTCTTCGTCCGTTGGCTCCTCCAGCTGGTCGTAAATCGGCTGCTCGAAGACGAGATGGCAGGTGGAGCAGGCCAGGGTCCCCTCACACGCACCGAATCCGTCTATATCCAAGTCGTTTTCTATGGCGATGTCCAGCAGATTTTCCCCTTCCTTAGACTGGACCGTGACGGTGGTCCCGTCCGCCATGCTGTAGTGTACTGTGACCCTGTAGAGGGGAGGGGGGCGTGAAATATCACATAGCAGCCTCCAAACCTGCCAGATTTACATGGACAAATATTTATGTAAGGGAAGACCTCTGGGATTTCACAGAACTTGTGTAACCAGTTACACGTGTTATAGACAATCTATGATGTGCATGAGTACTTATCAGAAATAAAGTCCATATCATCACACGAGAAAACAGACTTATGCTGAGAAAAAAGATAAATACGAGTTTTTGATGCGGCATAAAAAAGTTAGATCTACATGACTGAGACCTAGCCTCCTCCACCAGGCATATTTTGCCAGGCCTTCCTACAGGGGTACGGATCGTAGAATTCGGCAAAAGAAGGGAATAGCTGGCCAGCAGAGTCGGTCCGCGGGAGGGTTAATTTCCCCCTCAAACCACAAGGCGGCCAAACTCCCCTGGCAAATATTCTCCCCATTATGGCCAGCGTAGTTTATAGTCTGGTAGAGAGACCGACGACCGGTCGCCAGTGTTATGTTGTCTTGACCTACTTGGCTTTTTCCGCACGGGGCGTCGGTTGGCTGAAGTTTCTGGCGGTCGTCGATAAGCTGTGGTTCTGAGGACGGCATAACGAGGTAAAGGAAATCGGCGCGGCCCTCGAAAGTCTACTGAAGTGGCGAAAACTACAGAGAAGTCTGGCACTCGCTGGAAACAGCACTGACGCCGCCATTTTGTCTTGCAGGTCGATGACCTGACCGGGTAGTCTCAACTTTGACCTCAAGTTTAACTACTCGATTTCTGTATCCTTTACTTTTTTCAATCAAACCATTACATTTTCGCAGAGATCATACGTTTTGTTGATAATCAAACTATCATAGATGAATGGAAATTTTGATAAACTAAAACGCCAGTTTGTTCACGTGAAGTCCCGTAAAGTCTCGCGGGACGACAAAGGACGATGTCATCCGATCTGTTGTTGCCCCTGGTGACGGCTTCTAATATTTACGCCTTAGCACAGAGCCATAAATCCTTACGCACGCAAAAGAGTTCTATCCTATTAATCAAAACGACAAAAATTAGCAATATTGCTTATTGCAAATTATTTAAAAGAAGTAAGCAGAAGATAAGACCCAATTTTGTGCTGTTTAATCACATCATATTGCAAAAATTGGAAGATCCTTGTCCTTCTTGGCGGATGAATACACCCTTCACTCCCTAAGTGATCCTTCTAAACATCTCCTGTTTCCGTCTGTTGTTTCCACGCAGAGTACAGGGTGAAAGGGTCGTCAAGCCGTACCGGGAAAATTAGCCAAGATTTTCACAAGCTTTTCCTCAGATTTCATCAAACCCAGTCTTAGGATCAACTCAAGACGTCTTGGAGCTTCCGTTTTTAGGACTGACAGAGTGAGAACGCAGAAATGACGACGGTTCTACCGCAGCAAAAAGAACAACATGGCGGGGGGACGTACACCTTCTCTTCCCGTCCTCGGGCTGTGCAACAACGGAAAAAGTACAGGGATGCTGGACAGGGACAGTAAGTCTGCGGATTTTCCAGTTTGTCTACTCAATAACTCACATTTTCACCATAATCTTGCCGTGTGTTGTGAGTTCTACCTTCTATAGCTATGCTTTCAAACGCGTTTCCATAGTGCCGTGTTCTATGGAGGTGTGTCGTTTCTGACTCTTAGCTGAACCATGTGAAAACGAGCACCAAGAGACCACGTCTAGCGAAATATTAGACGTTAAACATGGACAACAACAACAACAACAACAACAACAACAAGTGTCGTTTGGCCACAGTTTTGAGATGCACAGATTTACAAAATCCTCGAGTCCAGATCCACAGGAAAAAGGTGGAAAGAATGATGGATATTTTGTTGATAACCCATAAAGAAATGCCAGACGTCTAACTGTGGATGTGCCTTTTAATCTTTATTTTGAAGAAAGTATATAAATGTATTGTGTATATACATATACATGTATTCAACAAGTGCTTCAGTGAACCTTCCTTGCTTTCCTTTGTGTAATCATATGCTGATCAAGAAATGTGTTCAAATATTAGAAGAACATGGTGTAGCAATGATTTTCTTTTAGTTATACCACTTGGTTATATCTAGGGATTTTTGTGATAGTAAACAAGTCTACTCAAAAACAAACACAACGAAACTGTACATGTCCATGGCATTAGCAACAACATAAGTGAAAGTGTCAAGATACAAGATGACTTTATTGGGAGTGTTCACACTGAATTAAAGTCAATTTACACTTAAAAATCAGACATCCATTATAAAGGTAATTACAGTGGTAACTTGGTGAAGTAACAGTCCACGCTATCATCATGAGTTTAACTGTCTTAAAATAACATTTATACTGTCAGGTAGGACATAATCAACACTATCATCATCCGGACTTAAATTTCTTAGTCTATTTTTTCCTTCATCAATAAAAAACACAGTTTTAGTTCAGAAAAAGTCCAGAATAAGTCCTATATTGATGTTATAAATCTGAGGCCTTCTGTAGCTACCCACAAATGGATGGTTAGAGTAAAACACTGTAAGGCCACACCAATTTAATTTGTTGCTTCTCGGATTGGCCTCTTAATTTTTTTGCCTCCAACAGTTGAAGAAAGCCCTTTTCTTCCTAGTTGTTACAGTTGTTACATCTACCAATGCAGTGGTTTGATTAAAAGTTCAAAATTCATTGTTTAGATTTTAACCCAGTCTTTAGTGTTTACTTCATGGCACCTATTCTAGTATTTGGGGCTATAATAGAATGCCCAGGCCTGTTTTTATTTTTTTTATTTTTTCGCCCTGTCGCTTCATATTTTTTCTGAAAAAATCCGAGAAGCAACAAATAAAATTGGTGTGGCCTTATCAATAGAAAAACTTTTTTGTGCTAACTACCGATGCATGCCATATTAACCTGCGGAATGTCTGTCCCCCAGGGACGCCACAGCGCTCTACGGTAACATTATGTACGACCGGAGAATCGTCCGCGGCAATACGTATGCACAGCACACCCTGCCAGCGGTGAGTATAATCCCCACCCTTCTTACCCTGACTTCATGCATCTTTCATCACTCTGAGTGGATTTCCCAGGGTTAACCTCGGGCACTAAGTGTTTTTCAAACCCCCGGGCTATCCACTGGGCGCAAGTTTCTGCATTTCAATGTCTGTTTCATGGAAGTTCATGAATAAAAGAGGAGAGCACGCTACAGAAGTTGAGAACTTTCTTTTACTGCAGCTGGAATGGAAACATGTTTTACTTGTCAGCTGTTTGCATCATCTTAGTGATGCAGCAGGGAAACGGCCATTACCAGTATTCATTGATGTTCAAAGTGACTTTCCAATAGTACATGCATTGACAATAAGAACATTTTTTCTCTATTTATGTATATTTTTTGTCTTATGTGAATATTAACATTAATAACAGTAGTTTTAGAATGAGAATAAAATGCCTTGTTGTTGAAGGAACATGAGAGTGAGTCCCCTCCAGACCTCTAAGCCTGTTTGTGAAACATTGCTTGTTTCTTTGTTTGTTTGTTTGAGCCTGTGTTTATCCCGTCCCTCCAGTCGGCCCAGCCGGACCTTATCGTTTGTTTGTTTGTTTGTTTGTTTGTTTGTTTGTTTGAGCCTTTGTTTCTCCCGCCCCCTCCAGTCGGCCCAGCCAGACCCTATTGAGATCCAGAGACAACAGGAGGCGCGGAGACGAGCCATCGCGCGGAAGCGAGCGAAGGAGCAGCTTCGGCCACGGTCGCCCGAGGCGGTGGAAGGGCGGAAACACATCGACGTGCAGACGGAACTGTACCTGGAGGAGCTGACAGACAGGGTGGAGGAGGCGGACGTGGAGACACAGACAGACACCTTCCTGGACAGACCCCCCTCCCCACTTTTCATCCCCGCTAAAACTGGCAAAGACGTCGCCACACAGATATATGAAGGAGACGTAAGTAACACAAACACACGTTTCCTGATAGAAGTTTGACTTTGACATTGAAGTAAAGCCAATCCTGGAGGTCCTGGTTGGTTAGAGTTAAAGTTAACAATGTTCTGGTTGGTTAGAGTTAGAGTTAATGATATCTGTCCTCCCCCTACAGCTGTTTGACTTTGACATTGAGGTGAAGCCGATCCTTGAGGTGCTCGTTGGAAAGACGATCGAGCAGGCCCTGCTGGAGGTGATGGAGGAAGAGGAGCTGGCCAACCTGCGCGCTCAGCAGCGGGAGTTTGAGGAGCTCCGAAACGCTGAGCTGGTCGAGACACAACGGCTGGAGGAGCAGGAGAGAAGGCACCGGGAGGAGAAGGTGGGAGCATTCGTTTAGTCACTCACTCTTTTGTGCATTTGTTCTCGTTTGCACTCAATCACTCATGTTGTGAGAAAAACTGCAGCTTTGCAGTCATCGTAGCAGAAATAGTCGTTAAAACTTGGGAGTCCTGAAAAGTAGCAAGTGCTATTATATAAGTACTGCGGTCCTATTGTCAATTACACATTACCAGGACTGGGAGTGAAACTGACTAGTCTTTGATAAACGTTTGTGTGTGAAACTGGACTGTGTTGGATGTTTGTGAAAGTGCTGGAAGCCTGAATGTTTCTGAAATTGACTGGGCTGTGTTGGATGTGTTTTTTTTGTTTGTTTGTTTGTTTGTTGACTGTTCTGTGCTGGGTTCTTCAGGAGCGCCGTATGAAACAGCAGCGGGAAGTTTTGCGGAAGGAGAAGGAGACGGCAGAGAAGATCGCTGCCCGTGCCTTCGCCCAGAGTTACCTGGCCGACCTCATCCCCTCCGTGTTCGGCACCCTGGCCGACAACGGATACTTCTTTGACCCAGTGGAGCGAGGTGAGCACGGCCTTACAATCCGTCATCTCACTTTCACTAACTTTCTCTTCTGTCTTACAGATTTATATATAGTCAGTCAGTCTAACTTACAGCGTAGAGAAGCCAAAACAGTCCAAAAGATCAATAAAGAATAATGAAATACCTGTATCTGTATAGCCGGTATAATCGCCCTTAGGCGCAACACGCCATTTTCTGTATCTGTATAGCAGGTATACCTGCGTTTCAGCATAATACACCAGCTTCACCGGCACAGAGTGTGGCACCAAACGACTTGTTACACCTAACCTTTAAACGTCTAACTCTAAACATTGTTTAAAACTATCTAGTGACGATGCCCCTACTGAACTTGGTGGCAGCGAGCTCCACTCTACGATAGTTCTATGTGATATAACTTCAGTACCTCGGACAGCACCAGACAAGGATTTGTAACGTTTGTCTGGTTTGTTTGTTGCAGATGTGGAGTCAGGTTACATGTTATATAACTGTTGTTTGTTTGTTGCAGATGTGGAGTCCGGTTTCCTGCCGTGGTTAATGGAGACGGTAGAGAAGGCCATTGACAAGTCTGTACTGGGGAGGACCATGGTGGACGGTAAGGCTTGCCTTTCTGCTTATGATCCATTTGGGTCGTTTGTTTGTTTTTGTTTACCAAACATGAACGTCAGTCACACAGAGATATGATGGTGAAAATGTTGTTATCATGCATTACAGAAAAAGTGTGATCTTTCATCTTTAACTGGCTCATAAAATCAGTCAAACCCAATAAGACTAGAGTAGTCAGATGTTACACATGTATTGTGCATCATTCTTTGTCCTTTTCCTGTTATTTGCAATCAGCCGTTGGGCCAGAACTTGCAGTAAACGTGTTGTTGTTGTTCCAGCTCTGATCCGAGAGGTTGTGGCCCAGAGAATGGAGTCGTTTGAGGCGCTGCAGCGCTCGATTCAGGAGATGGCGGGAGGAGCGGCGCCCCCCGTGTCTCAGGTCGTGGTGGAAGCGCCCGCATTCACCGAGGAACCCGCGAAACCCGAGGAGGCACCAGCGGAGGTACGTAGCGCAAACTCACATGTGGAAACTGATGGTTGAGAATGTGTATACAACACGTCGGCAGAACGTACTGCACCTGCACGAAACCCGTAATGCATTGTGCATAGCACTTTGGCAGAACGTCTCATATAAGGTTGTATTAGAGCATATAAGGTTGACAGCCTGTCTGTAGTATGCAGATGTTCTGTAGGAAAAGTTATCGTCTGCAACAGGCAAAATTTTTATGCAACGTTGACCAAACATCCAACAAAAAACATGAAAAATCAGGGTTTTGCGCAGGCGCAGTACGTTCTGCCGACGTGCCGTGTTATAATATTGTCACGGGACTTGAACAATATTATTACTGCATGTTGGTGTTTCTTGAAAGCATGTCAGTTTTACATGTAAGGATTTAAACAGAAATGAGTTGAAGCTATAGCCAGGAGAGTAGTGTATGGCACATGACGGGGGAGGTCTAATTCGCTCTGCTCAGTTTAAGTTCTGTCTGCGTACTTCTATGCTGCAGCTCTTGCTATCACTGTAATGAGGGAAAATGTCAGTGACTACATTTCCCAGCAACTTTGTGGTTTATCTGCAGAAAAGTTTCTTTCTTTGCCATGTCTATCTTGCCACGAAATCTGCTGCATCAAATCTTCACCTTGATTTTTGCGTTTCTCCCTGCATTCCCCCACGCTCATGGCTTGGTTTGTGTAATATATCCCCCCAGGCGACTGCAGCGAACATCGGCTCCCCCTAGTAATATTGCTGGGTACTACACCTCCCGTACTTTGGTTATGAATGTTTAGTTGGTCATGGTGGCGGACTAACCCTGTTTAACACTTCCATGCACGGTTCTACCAGTACGTTTGTGTTTGGAATGCATGTTTTGGAATGCAAGGTTTGGAATGCAAGTTTTGGAATGTTCAGTCAAAGCATGTTTATGTAGAAATTTATTAATTTCACTTCACCCTAACATTAATGCCATTTGTGCACACGTAAACTAAATTACAACCATCACCATTAAATTTTCCCTTTCTTAATATAATTTTTTTTTTTAATTTTCTGCATTTTGTTAGCACGGTTACTGACAACCAACGAATTCTAGCACAGGTTTTATCTTGTTTCAAGTTGAGACAAGTTTGTCACCTTTGAAGCTTTTTGGAAGTCCAAGTTCAAACAAAGTTACTTTTAAACTCAGGTTGGAATGTTAACCCTTTATGAGCTAAGAGAGTATGTATCACTGGTTAATAATGTTCAGTTACTCAATAGGCAATCGCTACTAATGTTACTGAATTGTTACTAATGTTACTGAAATGTGACTAATGTTACTGATTTGTTACTAATGTTGCAAATGTTGTTTATTTCCAGGCCCCCCCAGCAGAAGAGGCCCCCCCTGCGGAAGGGGAGGGGGAGGGAGAACAGGCAGAAGAGCCAGAGGGGGGTGAGGATGAGGGGGAACAAGTTGAAGAGGGGGGTGATGATGCAGGGGGGGAGGCTTAAATAAAACATATTCTCACAAACTACTAGTATCCAAGTTACCTGGGACAGACTAAGAGATTGAGATAACCCTACATGTGACAGTTTACGTTGCCATAGCTGCCTGGAGATGCCAGTCAGCTGATGAACAGTGAGCTTTTATAACATCAAACACACAATCTGCAATACAACACACAGCTGTCATGCTCAGAATTCTACACAGAAACAAGAATCCTCTCCACACATCTACAAGAACATCCTGTGCCAGACAGTGGGAAAATATGTCCAACTCAGAAACCCTTAGGTTAAAAAAAACACCCACAGTCCCAAATATGTATTAAAACTGCACAAATTAACGGGTACTGTTGTATCAAGGGAGATGTTTATATTTGTATGTGAAAAGGTCGTTAATCCAAAAGAAAAGTCTACTGTAATTACTGGTTGTCATGTGACCCCTCCCTGTTCCCCTGGCAACCAATGTTGCCCTGGTAACAACTGTTGTCATGGTAACAAGAATTGTGTATATCACTACATGCGAGCCACATGCCAGAGTTATGTATTTCAGATGACTGAAATTGTTGTTTTTTTGCAATTTGCAAAATATACTGTATACTTAACATTCGTTTCCACACAGTTTAGAAGTTAATTTTAAACATGACATTAAACTCCAGAGCTGTTATCAAAGGATGTACATTTTTAAACAATTTAACGTATTTAAGGTCCACAGCGTCAAACCTTCCAGTTTTGTATTTTGTTATATTGGTGGCGCAACTGTAGCTGTAAACCATGGTAGATCATTTTTATAGATATAAAACCCTCAGTAAGAAATACTCTGATACTTGCTGCATTCCCCAAAGGAAATGACTGTGGGTATATACATGTACATGTATGTATGAATGTGTGTATGCATGTAATACATGTATGTAAGGAATTCTATAAAGTGTCACGTGTTGTATAGACTATAATGTTGTCAGTTGCACAGAATAAAAGATTTATTAACTCAGAACCTTTTGTTTACCGACTTGTTACTTTACCCTGAGGGAGTGAAGTGCCCTAGTTGGATAGTCTCCGGGTATCCAAGAACGTAGATTTGCCCCAGGCACGGTTCTGGATACGCGTGGATAAGCTGGAACCGTGCCTGAGCATGGGCCTGGATAAAGCACGGTTAATTAAGGTACAACGGGTGTCCTTCCTTGTTCTGAAACTGTGTGCGCTTTGTTGTTGTAGTTCCGTCTCCGGTCGCTAGGTGACGTCTCCAAGCAGGAGATGACGTACTACACCTGAGTCGAGTGAGGCAACTGTATCTATTTTCCGGCTGTACCAAACTTGTTTGTGTATTTATTTGCACAAACTTTAAAATAAGAAGGAAGAAATTTACACAAGACAAATACTATGTGCATGAGGGGGCGGGAAGCCCTACGGACTAATACAGCGCCCTCCTCCTTCCTATTTGTAACTTAATTAACACACTTTAATGAAAAGTAAATTTACGGAAATGAGAAACATAACTACGATAAACATATAAATGAAAATCATAAAGCTAATATACTATAAGATAATTAATTAACAGAAAACAAATCTATCGCAAAGAAAACTAATACAATTTGATGGTTTAACAAAGGAGGTCACTAATTACAAAGGAGATTTTACAGGAACGGAAACTATTATACTGAAAAATAAATACACTGAATTTTTACACAACTCCTGGGTACACGGGAAGTTCTCAGCACGTCGGCAGAACGTACTGCACCTGCGCGAAACCCGTAATGTATTGTGCATAAGCACTTTGGCAGAACGTCTCATATAAGGTTGTATTAGAGCATATAAGGTTGACAGCCTGTCTGTAGTTTTCAGATGTTGTATAGGAAAAGATATCGTCTACAACAGGCAAAACTTTCATGCAACGTTGACCAAACATCCAACGAAAAACGTGAAAAATCAGGGTTGTGCGCAGGCGCAGTACGTTCTGCCGACTTGCTGAAGTTCTCATGCTCTTTTGCCGTGAGGTCAAGCCGAAGTTCCCGCGATCCGGGTTGTGATTAGGCGGCGCGCCTCCCATCTGTCCCCCACCCCAGCACAGCACGCGGCCGGCCTGTACTGGTATCATCAACTCGGGCACAAATGCCTCCCTCTGCGCTCATATACACTTAGGTCTTTCGGTGGCTACAAGACAGTATCAAATTGGCATGGCAGTATCCAATATACCACCGTAGTTTGCCTGGCGAAAAAAAAAAAGATACTGATAAAAAACAGACCGATAAAAACGGCAAAAACACGCCAAGCCAAAGCCCAAACCTCTGCTTAGAGAGTAGGCACACATACATGTACATGTACCTCCCCCTGTGCCATACTACAAGCACAAATGCCTCCCCCTGCGCACAATAAGGGTGCACATATTTAACCACATACATTATGCAGCTACAATCTAATGATGAGAGAAAACTCCGGGCTAACGTGTGGGAACAAAAACACCCGTCTGCAAAAATACGCGGCTTCGCGCGGTCAGACCAGATCCCAAAGTTTTCCCCTGGCCCGTTCTCCGCACGACAGGCCTGCGACATTCCAGGGACAGTCGTGCAAGTGTCGTAAAACATTCGGCTAGCTTCCGCGACATCCTTGTCTGTTCTGTTACAGCTTCGCGAAAATTCTTCCACAAAAACCCCGTGCGTGTTTTTCTGTACATGTATTTATTTATTTATTACGTAAGTTTAGCTTTGTCATTAGCCATTTTTGAATCGCTTTGTTGGGAGATTTAGTGAGTAAAATCTTCTTTTCCTGTGTCATGAGTATCTGTTGGTCGTTACTGCATGAAAATTCTACCACAAAAACCGCATGACGCATGAGACCAAGGGTTATAGTGATGAGACCCAGTATTTATTTATTATACATGTTTAGCTTTGTAATTAGCCATTCCTGGATGGCTTTGCCGGGAGATTTGGTGGTACAATCCTCTTTAGCTGTGTCATCACTATCTGTTGGTTTATAAACCCTCTGCAAGCGGCTTAGCCTGAGCGGTTGCGGTGGGTGTAATAGGGATCGGCGGAACAGCCAATATTTGATGACTGTGTGCGACTCTCAAAGAGCGGTGAGAATTTTGGCGTCCTGTCCATGTGCGAAGCGTGGTGGCAGCGGCACAAAGGCGCTTTTGAGGCGGGCGGTGGGCTGACTGTTGTGTGTGCCTCTCTTGTGGCGTGTTGTCCCGCGCGCTCACCCGTGTTGCCCCACCGGCCAACACTACAAACACGGGCGCTCCGGCCCAACAATGGTGGCCGGCTGGATTCTCCGCCTGCAAACGACAAATTAATGAAGTGTTGGAGGGCGGGGATGGGGCATTGATGAACACCGATTAACTGTAAACTCGCTTCTCATGAACCGCCCAGAATTACCGGAACAAAAACTCCACCTGTGGGGAAAATCGTGATTCCCCCGGCCGGGAGGGGGCCTGCCATTCGTCACTGTCAGAGGCGGGAGGGGTTTCCCAGGCTCCCACTTTCACTTTTATAAGCTACTCACTTTCACTTTTATAAGCTACTCACTTTCACTTTCATAAGCTACTCACTTTCACTTTCATAAGCTACTCACTTTCACTTTTATAAGCTACTCACTTTCACTTTTAGACGTTTCTAACTTTCACTTTTAGACGTTATAACTTTCACTTTTAGACGTTTCTAACTTCCACTTTTAGACGTTTCTAACTTCCACTTTTAGACGTTTCTAACTTCCACTTTTAGACGTTTCTAACTTTCACGTTAGACGTTTTAACTTTCACTTTCAGACGTTATAACTTTCACTTTTATATTTTTGTAAAATTAACTTTTATGCGTTACTAAATTTCACTTTAAGATTATACTAAACTCACTTTTACACGTTTTATACCTTCACTTTTCTACGTTACTAACTTTCTTATACATCACTTATGACTGCCATTACTTTTTCTTTCTTCCTTTCAGTATTTTTATCAGCGCAGAGCGGCAGAAGCTCGGTTCTATTTCAGTCCGATTGTCAGGTTACTAATGTCATTGCCGCATGTTCCCTTATAAACTTTGCACACTGATATAGAAATCCGTCCTTTTAACGAAATCACACCTGAACATTGTTTCCGTTTCCATGGCAACAAGGCACAACTTATCAGTCCATTCTTCTCCAAACCTACCCTTAATTCGAGCATGCGCACTGAGCGTTCGTGGGCGCTAAGCCCGAACTTGATTTTCTCTCCCTGCGCATCTCTAACTGTCAAGTTCATGTCAAACTCTCAATAAAATTACCGCACAATACAGGTGTGTGGGAGGCTGTTATACCTTGTGCGTCAGGTGTGCTGACAGGTGTGTGTGATAACGTGTTTACGGCATAGTGGTTATAACTTCATTATCAGTGGTTATAACTTCATTATCAGTGGTTATAACTTCATTATCAGGACCGCCGGGGCCAGGCGTAACTCTGTGTCTGCGTGCACGGTGATGTTTATTTATTTTTATCTATTTATTTATTTGCATATACATATCAAAAACGAAATTTGCAAAACATAATGTACTAGAAAAAAATAAACATGCAGGGGTAGAGAAAAAGCCATAAAGGCTTGTTTGAGATCTCTCCCAATGTAAACTAACATCATATTCTTACATCGTAAATGAAACAAAATAATGAATCAATGAATCAATTAAACAAAGAAATAAGCAAAAATAGTCATATAAACAAAATGATCAGGTTTGGCGCTATCAGGCGTACAAACAGATCTTTTGGTGGCTATACTACAAGACAGTATCAAATTGGCAAGGCAGCATCCAATACGCCGCCAAAGTTCGGCTGGCGAAAGAAAATGATACCGGTACAAAAAAGAAAGCCCTATAATAGTATAAAAACACCTAAACCACGTCAAAAATGAGCCGAAGCCTAAACCTAGTGCCCTACCACATCTGTAGTTATTTTGAACGGTAGCTGTACCGTCAGGTTCGGACGACAGTTTAAGTGACAGCTACGCAGACGACATTTTGAGTCACAGCCACGCAGACAACAGTTTGAGTGACAGCTACGCAGACGACATTTTGAGTGACAGCTACGCAGACGACAGTTTGAGTGACAGCTACGCAGACGACAGTTTGAGTGACAGCTACGCAGACGACAGTTTGAGTGACAGCTACGCAGACCACAGTTTGAGTGACAGCTACGCAGACGACAGTTTGAGTCACAGCCACGCGGACGACAGTTTAAGTGACAGCTACGCAGACGACAGTTTGAGTCACAGCTATGCAGACGACAGTTTGAGTGACAGCTACGCAGACCACAGTTTGAGTGACAGCTACGCAGACGACAGTTTGCTTTAAACCCGTTTTTACAGTCCCCAAATCCCCGCGAATTTGGCCAACAACAAATGAAAACCATGTTATCGTTTTGAGTCGTTCCGCGCTTGTTGCGGGTTTACCGTGCCTGAGAGCCAGTTCCTGGTGCGTTTTGAGGCGTGTTTCCGCGCTTGTTGCCTGAGAGCCAGTTCCCGGTGCGGCGGGAGTTTTTGTGTCCTTCTCGGCTCGTTAGAAGTGAAAAGAACACCAGCTGGTGCGCACGCGCCGGTTCCCACACCCGGCGGGTATATCTGCGCGTCCAGCCGCTCCTCACTCCAGCTGAGCTCCGGTCACGTCCGGCGCAACAACGCTTCACGACGTTCTGGGGACAGTCGTGCGTGTGTTGTACGACGTTCTGGAGACAATCGTACATGTGTCGTACAAACTTCAGCTGCCTTGTGACCTAAAAGGCTACCATAGATCCTTGTCCACGGCCGGTCCTGTCATATACCCTTGCTGGAAACTGTCCGAATGTGACCCTGTCGCAGGTAGGCTGTACGGAGAAGCCAGCCTGCTAAGGACCATCTTATACCTCAAGTCTGCCTTCCAAGGACGGTCTAGCGTCTCAAGGTTTCTTAAACGGCTGAAGAAACTTGTAATGGTCGTCAGTGTCAGAGCTGGGCATGCGTGGTGACTTCCCACAGAACTGGTGTACGAGAAGACCAGACTGTTGTCGGTAGGAAGGCTCCGAGTCATCAAACGTCACTGCAGCCTGTCTGTACGGGACAGCACGGAAGGACAGCACCACAGGGACAGCACCACAGGGACAGCACCACAGGGACAGCACGAAAGGGACAGGTGGGTAGAGGTTTGAAGATTATTCTTAAATGTTTAGGTGAGACTTTATTAGAATATACAAGTGCCCTTGAAAGGCAGAGTGGCTAGACTAGCAGACACGAGACCTAGAAGTCACGGGTTCGATTCCTGACATTTCTGGCAAGACGCTGTGTCCTTGGGAAAGGCACTTTACATAACTTTCCTCACACCTCTCAGGTGTAAAGTAGGTACCTGACTTCGGTTGTGGAGGTAAAAGGCAGTGGAAGGAGGGGGATGAGCTCCACCTTCCAATACCGTGCCCTAGACACAGTGGATTAACAACCCACTGCCCCTACGGCCTCAAAAAAGGCTATGGGACTACATTTACCTTTACCCTTTTACTTAACTGTTTAGGTGAAATTTTACCAGAATAAGAGACACTAGATTACTGCAATGCCTCAGGTTAGATTGTTCCTGTGTTGGTCTGGAGTTTTTAGCAATAGCGGCGATACGTGAAAGGTCAAGTTTCGCGCGTTTGGTTTGTAGTGTTAACGTTGTGCTTGTTTGTATTTTGTTGTTTGTTTTGTTTATTTATTAACTTCCCTGGTTCCTTTACATGTATGTACGCAATATGTCGTTAAAACATTAAGTATGACTGCCCTAACTGTGATAAGAAAACCGCCCATAAATGGAACATTGTGCGTCAATATAAACGTCCAAGTCAGTTTTCTATCTCAAGTATCGTACGTAGCTTGCATTTCACCTACAATGTAGTTGACAATGCCACAAAATGACTGAGGCAAAACCTATGGTTTTACAAAATGATAAGTACAACACTTTAACTTATGAAAACAAACTGTTATATTTCAACTACATGAAACTCGAACATAAAACAGACGCATTTAAAGGTAAAACCGATACACCAATGTCTAATAGGACGCGTAAATATGAAATATAGAGACATGTATAAAAGTACGTTTCTTCAATACACGTAGCCTCAACCAGGCTTCGGGAAGCGGTTGGAAAGAGTAGAAATTGGCTAAATAGACAGATAACATGCCAGGGGAGTTGGTCCGCGAGAGAGTACATTTTTGACCAACTCCCCTGGCATGTTATCTGTTTATATGGCCAAATTCTACCCCTTCCAGCCGCTTCCCAAAGCCTGGTAAAGGCTACAATACACGTTATGTAACAAGCCCAGAGAAGAGTCTGTAGATTCCGTTCGTAATTTCGTTCCAGGATGATTCTGTGCCAGAGCAAAGGCAAGACCGGTACAAACAAAAGCAGCAGCCTTTAAAACCCCGTCCCTTTAATTTCTCCTGCTCAGCGGCGGAAAGCCGCGGTGCCCGCGCGGTTCTTGTGTTCGCTACCCGCACCACGTTCAACTGTACGTCACAAGCACTTAGCGCGGCATCGCCTGTCTCCGGGACACACCTACAATCAGCGGCCGGGCCCTGTAATTCTGTAGGGCAGTGGTCCTTGTTGTATCTGGTGTATCCAGAGCCGTGCTTTATCCAGAACCGTGCTTTATCCAGAACCGTGCTTTAGCCAGGACCGTGCTGTATCGAGAACCGTGCTTAATCCAGAACCAGGCTCAGGCACGGTTCCGGATAGTCCACGCGTATCCAGAACCGTGCCTGGGGCAAATCTTCGTTCTTGGATACTCAGACACTATCCAGAACCGTGCCTGATCCTAACCCTAACCCATTCAGGCATGGAACTAGATAGGCACGGTACAATACAGAACGTCACTATTGAGATCTGTTATCGGGTTTAACTTGCGGGAACACCTGTCGTTAGAACAGGTGAGGCGGACAGGTAGGTGTGTACCAGGTAGCCTAACAGGTAGAGCAAATTTAAGGAACCACCTGTAGGAGTGAGTCCTGTGTAGAGCTAACGGACTGGTGCTGTGTGTCGTCTCTGGACTGACGGCTTATTTATTTATTTATTTCATCTTGGACACTCCTGGGTAGCCCCTTCAGCATTACTTGCTGATTTCCAAGGGGGCCCAGGTAACATATAATTTGTACAAAAGGGAAATCATACAAATACAAACGGCTTTATGTTTTTACCTTTATTTTTTCTTTCTATACCAACAAAAGGCAACATCCGATCAGCAATAAAAGCAACAACTCCTGTCTGCAGCCGGCCACCCAGGGAGGGATTTACGTTAGGCAGTAGGGGGGGGGGGTGCAGCGGTGTACATAGGGGGTGCAGCAGTAGGGGGTGCAGTAGTTGGGTGGGTGCAGTAGTAGGGGGGGTGCAGTAGTTTGGGGGGGGTGCAGTAGTAGGAGTGTAACGATGTACATAGGGGGTGCAGCAGTAGGGGGTGCAGTAGTTGGGTGGGTGATGTAGTAGTAGGGGGGTGCAGTAGTTGGGTGGGTGATGTAGTAGTAGGGGGGTGCAGTAGTTGGGTGGGTGATGTAGTAGTAGGGGGGTGCAGTAGTTGGGTGGGTGATGTAGTAGTAGGGGGTGCAGTAGTTGGGGGGTTGCAGTAGTAGCTGAGGTGCACAATAACGGTGTTGCTCTATACAATCCGCCCCGCGTACGCTCCAAGCAGACGTGGTGAGATCGTCGCCTTCTTCTGACGTGCCCAGCTTTCCAAACCCCCCTCCCCCCCCCCACACACCTCTATCTGCCGTTAGTCGCTGACTATTGTAACCGTGCCTGTCTAGTTCTATGCCAGAATGGGTTAGGGTTAGGATCAGACACAGCTCTGGATACGCTTGGACTATCCAGTACTGTGCCTTAGCGTGGTTCTGGATAAAGGACGGTTCTGGATACGCGTAGACAATCTGGATAAAGCACGGTTCTGGATACGCGTAGACAATCTGGATAAAGCACGGTTCTGGATAAAGCACGGTTCTGGATAAAGCACGGTTCTGGATAAAGCACGGTTCTGGATAAAGCACGGTTCTGGATAAAGCACGGTTCTGGATAAAGCACGGTTCTGGATACGCGTAGACAATCTGGATAAAGCAGGGTTCTGGACACAATCCCCACCCAACCTCTGCTTGGAGAGCCCACTTGTTCCTCGCCACGCTCCGTCAGCGGTGCCTGAAAAGATCGTTCTCGGGATAAAGAACCCCTTGAGAAGTCCTGAAGAAGTTTTGACAAGTAGGACTCACAAGAGGGGGCTCTCCAAGATGCAAATCAGGGCAAGTCGTCCGTGTGTGTTTTTCTTAAGCGGTGGGTTTGAAGTGGAAAGTTTCAGAATAAGGAGGTAACACTGGAGTGGGAAAGTAATACTTTTGTTTTCTCAAACTGGCGTGGCTGTACATGTAGGTTACAGTAGGTTACTACACGAAGCTAAATATCAAAACGAAAAGCCCTCAATAGTACCACGCACACGCTTTTACTACAAACTGACTCGCAGTAATGAAACGACAGTGCCTAACCGTGGAGGTTAAAGAGAGACATGGGCCCACGCTAAGGTCTTAGCGTCTTACTGAAGGCATGTACAGTGCAGGTTCAGAATTAGCTTTTGCTTGTGCGCAGAGAGGAAGGAAAAAAGCTGATGTTGTTGTAGCTTCGCTGTAATCTCCAAGCAGATCTTTTGGTGGCTACAGAAAATATAAAATTGTCAAGACAGTATCCATACGCCACCGAAAAAGATACCGGTACAAAAAAGAAAGGCCGTTAAAAATGCCTAAAAACACGTCAAAAATAAGCCGGAGGGGGTTAATTTTTTTATGACCAATACTTGGACAGAAGACAGAAGAAACTGCCCGCCGCACCAGGTGGTTCCCGTTAATTTGTCTTCGGGAACTGCCGATGTTTACCGTACAACCCTGTACTACAGTTTCCTTCTCACACAAACAAACAAACACACAAACCCACGTTGTCCCGCCCCACCCGGCGGTTTGTTGACAAACAGGTGATCCGTCACGCGCCGGTAACCACGCCAGGTTGTCACAACAAAACACGGGAAAAAACAAACGCAAACAAACGCACCCGATAGCGCCAGAACACACACAGGCACAAATCTTCTTTACATTGCTTTGCGGTGATTCATCCACATCTTCAAACACCTTTGTGTGCTCTTAACTTTTGTTCTATCAGTAACTCTTCAGAATAATGGACTCACAAGTAATTATTCAATCTTTAATCTTTATCGTTTCATACTTTTCCTACGTTTTTCTATGATTCTGGTTACTCAAAATAGCGCTAACACCTGCGAAGAGCTTGGCTGCCTTCAAAACGAAGTTAGAAATACACAAGAAAATTGTTGACAAGCAACTGGATAGAGTTTGAAAACCTGGATGTCTAACCTTCATTGACGTAGTTAGAAATATTTTTTTTTTGCTGTCACCAATGAAAGAAAGCTAACAAATCACTAGCTTCTACCAGGCGTCGGAAAGCGGCTGGAAAGAGTAGAAATCGGCAACGGACGCGGCAAACTGTACTCTCTCGCGGACCAACTCCCCTGGCGTGCTATCTGTCTATTTTGGCCGATTTCTACTCTTTCCAGCCGCTTCCCGAAGCCTGGTAGAGGCTAACACATCACAGGTTCGAACCTTTGAGACTGATGAATGTTTGTCAGTATTTCTTACCGCTTTTTTTTTAAAGTTTTAAGTTTATTTATTTTACCAGGGCATACCTCAGATCCGTTGATCTGATTTTCAGGTATCCCTGGGCACACACATTAAAAGCATACATTCATAACAATTACAAGTAAAACACAACAATATACAAATAATGTTACAAACATGTACATGTACAAAGCAGTCACAGTATAGGCACATTTAGTTCATTCATTTTTCAGGTTCTGTCCTACAGTCTGCAGTCCTGGTATTTCCCACCACTTCCCTGCCTGAACCCGGCACTAATCCCCCTGCTAATAGCCTGGTGGCCATCAAAGTCCCAAACAAAGGAAACAGTAGTTTGTGCTGCTGATCCGGAGTCGCCTGTTGTCCCACCCGCACCTGTGTGTGCGCAGGACTTACCGCCTGCAAACCAACTCGCACAAAATAACCCGGGAAGTACGCCAGAATTAGGCTCAATGGTTATAAAGGTGCGACAGGTAAACAGGTGAGATAAGACGACCACACACGGCAGGTGAGGCGTGTCAGGGAGACAAGACTGAGATCTGATGATCGCACCTGCGGCTGACGTGTGTTGACACGTCACAAATATTGTACCTGTCGGACAGATGTTACCTGGACAGGTCGATGACAGAAACAAGACAGTATCGCATTGCCAGGGCAGTATGAAATCGGCGAAACAGTAACAAATTGGCAGGGCAGTATCCAATATAGAACATTATTTAGTCTAGCTAGCGAAAAAAAAAGATACCGGTACAAAGAAGAAATCCCGATAAAAACGCTTAAAAACGTCGAAACTAAGCTGACGCCCAAACCTCTGCTTGAAGTGTATTGTACAATAGAGCCTGTACAATCCCCAGTTTGGCATGACACACACACACGTTATCCTCTCGTCTTATCAATAAGTGTGATGGGTTCTTTAACATGCAGAGGGTTGAGGCCCGAGGTTCTCCAAATCATTGGGCCACAGACGTCGCACGACAGGTTTACGACAGAAAATTGAGGGTATTTCTGGAACAGTACTAGTCGTGCATGTGTCGCACAACATTCAGTACTAGTCGTGAATGTGTCCAATTTTTCTGTTTTGGAGCCCACGTCGTCTGGTGGAGACTACACTGCACGAAAAGTTGGATTTACCAATGGTAGCAAATGCCAGTAAAGTCGGGTAATGTTTACTTTGTAAACGGTACCGAACTTGACAATGGTGGTAGGCAAAAGTCAAGTCCGGTAATTTCAGGCTTAACAATGGTAGTGAATGAAATACCGGACTTGATTTTTATCTACTACAGTTGTTAAGTCCGGAACTGTTTACAAAGCAAACATTACCCGACTTTACTGGCATTTACTACCGTTGGTAAATTCAACTTTTCGTTCAGTGCTAGGGTCTTGAGGCTTGACCTAATTGTGCGTGAAGTGCCGGCGGGATTCGGGCGGGAAAGTGGCGGCACCAGCCCGTGTTCCCATCGCCCCGCGCCGCGCACCACGCCGGAGAGCCACGCCAAGAGGGCGGGGCGCACGGGCTCTTGATCTTGGCGGTGATTTGCACGCTCCTTAAAGCTGGAGTCACATTACCAACGGGGCCTGCTCGGCATGTTCCCCGGGTAGACGCCGGCCGGCGTCATGAAGCCGTGCGTGCGCCGTCTGTCAGGGTCACAATTAAATGTTCCTTTACGGCTCCCTGTCGGGGGCCTTGTTGTGCTCCGTCCATTAAAATTCATAAACTATCGGTCCCCTTGACGGCCGGTTTCTGTCAGGGACCCGCCTGATGCCTGGTCAGTCTCCCGTCTTGACCCGTGCGGGGTGCGTTGGGTGCCGACGGCTCTTACAATCCGGCCGGGCAGCTGTTGGGTCCCTGGCGCGTCCCTGGTGGGATCCCGACGGGCTCCTGTCGTGTTTTTGAGCCGGTATATATATATAAGCGCTGCTCGGCCTGTCAATGTTCAGTTTTTTCTTCATGTACGACACGTCACGTAAAGAGTAGACTGAAGTTGGCGATGCAGCGTTAAGTGCAACCTGCAGACAACCTGCAAGCCCGTCTGAGGTTGAGGTTGGCGACAGCGCGTCACCGTTACAACCTAGGTATTGTGGTATTGGTAGCTGAAGAAGAGAGGCAGGCCGAACTGGATTGTCGCAAAAGACGAGGGTGGGTTCGCCCTTGGTTAATGCGCAGACCCGTGCATGGAGAGTACGACTCACTGATGATGGAGCTATGTCGCGAATTCTGACACACAAGTACACAGTGTAACACACACGTGGTGAACTGTGCGACGTAGTCTGAGGAAGCAGTTTATGATATGCCCCCTATAACCCCCTTTTCCTGACCACCTGATGCACTGATCAGCACATGTGACGTCATAATCTTAGTCAGGTGCCTGTGCGGCCGCCTGATGGGTCCCGGGCAGTTAGGTTACGGCTTCGTTTCGGCGTACCTTGCCCGACGGGGCCCGAAGTGATTTTAAGTTTGTGTTAAAATCAATTCGGCGACCGCGCGGGCCCCAAAATAGGCCGGCAGCCGTCGGGAATCCCGCCAGTCTCCGTCCAGGTCCCGTACGGTAGAGCCCAAAAACAGCCCGAAAACGCGCCGAGCGGGCCCCTTTTTTGAATTGTGACCTAGGCTTAAGACGGGCCCTTACTAGTCCTTAAGGCGCATGAAGGCGAGCGGCGTCGGTCCTCAGTCGCCAGTCGAACTGCATCGGAGCAGGACAAGCCTACATACATACACGCAGGTAACGTGAAGTCTTCTAACTTACACACATACAGCTTGTATATATACTTCCATGCTGCGTTCTAACGCGCTTCCTTTTCTTTTCACGTTGATATCATTATTCGCATATCATTAGTTCCACTTGTGAAGTTGTTCTTATGTTTTCAAACTTCCTCAAATCGTGAACCCGGGAACTTTATGTTTGCTACTGTGGCGTTTTTCACCGCGCAAAGGACTTGAAGCAAGGGCGCCGAGCCGATGTTATGATAATGATGAGTTTATTGCCAGTTCTTGCCCGAGGGGACATTGAAGCACAATATATACAACTTGTGGCTACTCTAGTCTAAATGCTGGCTCTAAATTATAACTTGTTGGCATGAAAGTTCGTCTGTGTTATAAGTTCTTGCCCGAGGGCAGAAAGTTTTGCCTTTTCGTCATAACTTCTTGGGTTTGACTTATTCCTGAAACAGTTGATGACGAATGATCCCGCTTTTTCTGCAATGTGTGGGTTTTATGATGTTAAGAGGAGAGTAGTTTTCTTTTTGTTTGTAAAAGTTGATAATTTGGGATGGCAAATTTGTTGGCTTGTTTAAAACGCTCCCTTCTCTCGTGAGCATAGAGTGGACAGTTTGAGATAAAATGTATCTCGTGTTCCACAGTATTTGTTTTGCAGTATTTACACGTTCTTTCACGCACAGATAGCTTCTTGTACCTCACTTTCTTTATTTCAAGGGGCCGGCAAACTGTAAACTGGATGGCTAACTCCCTCGGCGTGTTATCTCTCTATTTGGCCAATTTCTACTATTTCCAGCCGCGCCCTCAAGCCTGGTAGAGGCTACTTCCCTTTCTACATTTCAAGCGGTGAGCACTCATCCTAATAACGTTGCAGATGGGCTGATTATTAGATGATAATAGTGCAAATGGGCAGATTAGAAGATCTTGTGTTTGTCCGTTATCTGCCTGCTGATCAGGTGACACCTGAAGACGCGCCCATTACGCCTTAAGACCAGGTAACTCTCGCCTGTAATTCCTTTAAGACGCGCTGAGATCTGGCGGCCTGTGTCTTGCTCTAAGCTGTCGCCAGTTCTGCTGCAGGGATATCAGTGAGACCTGCCCACACAATACCGGGTACCCAGACAGGTGTAATACCTGGATCGCCACGTGTGCTTTTACCAGGTGTTAAGAGATGAGACCAGGTCTTTAGTGGCCACTTTAAGGAACCATCCTGTGTCTCCTGAGCTAAACATTCTGTCCTGATCCTTACTTCCCTTCCCTCTGATCTACCTGACTCCAGCCGCCCAAAGACAACACGCGTCTCTCCTTCCCATTTAGCCTGGTAACCAGACCGCCGTGAGCTCAGCGCTATCCCTTCGGCGCCGAGAGCGTTTGGGGCCGCCAACCAGGCCTCAATTCGCTTCGGGCTGAGCGTAGCCTCTACCAGGCTTCGGGAAGCGGCTGGAAGGAGTAGAAATTGGCCAAATAGACAGATAACATGCCAGGGGAGTTAATTAGTCCACGAGAGAGTAAAGTTCGGAAGTGGCAAACTGTACTCTCTCGTGGACCAACTCCCCTGGCATGTTAATTCTGTCTATTTGGCCAATTTCTACTCTTTCCAGTCGCTTCCCGAAGCCTGGTAGAGGCTAGCTGAGCGTAATACAGGAAGTCAGCGGATACAGGGAAACCAGCTTGAGATAGGTCCGTGGCATAACTCGCCTGTGCTTGGTAGAGGCCGGGGCCGAAAAATTGCCGCCAAGCCGACCAAAGGTTTGGTACCCAGGCTACTTCCCATTCAGCTGGGCAGGTCGGAGCCACCGGGCGGGCTGGGTTTCCCTCTACGGGCGTGATGACGCATGGACCCGCCGAGCCCGGACCAGACGCCCCGGTACACCAGACGCCCCGGTACTCTCCAAGCAGAGGTTTGGGTTTGGGCTTATTTTTGGCGTGTTTTAGGCTTTTTTATCAGGCTTTCTTTTATTTTACTGAAATTTCATGGGTTGGGATAATAAGAAAAATTCAGTGAAAAAAGAAAGCCCGATAAAAAAGCCTAAAAACACGCCAAAAATAAGCCCCAAACCCAAACCTCTGCTTGGAGAGTAGCGGATAGGTTTAATCAGGAAGTGTCGGATCGGCCCGTAACGCGACCCCCTCTCTCCCGACTCCCGTTTCGGGCCCATTTCGGTCGCTAGGGCTTTGCGGAAATCTTATAGCGGTGGGTATTAGTGCTGAAAAGCATTAAGTCTCTGCGAGGGGCCGGGCTTATACCGGTAAATCTCACATCCCATTAGCCGGCCCGCCGCTAATTCGGCTGTTTCCGCAGGTGAAGCGATATCGGGGTGGGGACTAAGTCTGCGGGGGGCCTCCTGAACAAACTGAACAAACAAGTTCCAACGGGAGCATTTCTTTAACAGGTAAGGTACTTTTTGCAGGTAGAGAGCAGAATCTTTATTTATTTGCCTTCTCATCCCCACCCGCTGGAAGTTTAGAAGTTTGGAGTACTGATTATAAACAGTCCGGCCAACTTCCGGCATCCGGAGTCAGCGTGGGCATAAGAACAGTTATTATAGTAAGTACACGTGACATTCTGAGGCTAGTAATACAGACAGACAGACAGACAGAAAGACGGACACACACACAAACAAACAAACAGACAGACATACACAGACGGACACACACACACACACACAGACGGACACACACACACACACACACACACACAACACATACAAACACACACACACAACTCATACACACACACACACACACACAGATAGACACACACACACACACACACACACAGATAGACAGACACACACACACGCACACACACAGATACAGATAGACAGACACACAAACACACATTCAAAACGCACATAGCCAAAAATTCTTCTCTCGATCCCTTGAGAAGTTATAGATTTTTTAGTATTAAGTGAAAGACTTGTTTTCTCATTCTTCATTCTAAATTTGGTTTTCGACTTATCATTTGTGCAAGACTGTTTACATGTAGTTGGATTTAAACTTTAGAAAAAGTATAGTCAACTTGAAACAAGTTACCTGTCGTCTGCAAATGACGTCACCTACCACCACCCACCGCGCGGGAAGCTGGCGTGAAATTCTGGCTTTGTTTCTACCTGCTCAAACAAATTACCTGATAGTCTGTCAGAGAACAAAGCTCTGACGCAGCGGAGCGTGCAACTAACGTTACCTCAGCAAACAGAGACCATCGCCCTTCCTCTGTAACAGTCAGATTCTGCCAACAGTTTACTTGTACATATCTACAGACGCTATTCATCCCAGGCGAGTCTGTGCGTCATGACGAAAACACAAACTCATTTCTGACAAAAAACCTTGGCAAACCCGCATCTTACGTCTTGTGTTTTATCCACATGTCTAGAGTCTAGACTCTTGTTGTCTTTCTTAGTGTACGCATAGAACGGACCTTTTGGGGGAAGGGGCAACATATAAGTAACATCAGACTGTACTTACACAAGGAAACACTCAAGCAACTGGATAGATTTTGAAAAGTGTCCGCCGTTTCAAGTGGCATCAACTACTTTCCGTCAGTGACTAACGGAATCTGTACTTGAACAGGTGTTAACAAATATCACTGATGAAAAGTTGTGGATGCTACTTGAAACGTCTGACAGTTTTCAAAATCTACCCAGTTGCTTGAGTAACAGTTTTCTTGCGTATCTCTACCTTGACCAGTAAAACACTCCTCTTTACCTGGATGTCTTTACGTATTTACGTTATGACATGTGCTTTTGATCAGACACAGTAATGCACTTCAACCTGCAGTATGCACGCTTATGTAGGAAACGTGCCTCACATGTAGGTAGCTTTTACCCAACTTCACACAAAAACAACTTCGTCTTGAGTTGTTCTAAGTCGGACAGGTGTTTCTGACCACATCCCGGAGCGAAGTGTCAGATTTGACTCCACAATCTTATAAACTCGCCGTCAGCTATAAAAACACCAGAACCAACAGTCGCAGTCTTTCCAACAGGAGCAGAAAAAACAGCCCAGCGATTTCTTAAAAACCGCCGCGTGTTTCCTTTGAAGACGTTTCCTCAAGAAGGGCATTTCTGGAGCACCCTTCTCAGAATTTGTTTTCCTTGCCTTCTCTCCAAACGAGCCAGCTCGGTGCGTGGTTCATTGAGTGCTGAGGGGCGCAGGCACTCCACGCGCCGACAGACCGAACACCAATAGCGACTCTCCACAAAGAAACCCAACAACCCAACAAGTTTTCACCGCAAACAAAAACCCCGGGTTCAATTGCTTTCCCCAAAACGCACTGCCCGGCAGTGGCACTGGTCGGTCTGAACTAGTACGTTTTCCCGCAAAGAACCAGACTGCAGTAACGGAGGAACATGCACGGTTTTACTGGTAAGTCCGGCTTTCTCCTACAACATTAGCCTGGCAGCCTGGCCACCGTAGGCTCCCTGGCGTCTCTGCGGTGCTGGGAGTACTGTCCGCCCGCCCATGTCCTGTAGCGCACGCTGTTTTTTTTACGGGGTTGGTTTCATTAGTTCGTCTCTACCGGGCGGCAATAACTAGAAAGGCTGGCTGGAAAGATCTAACTTGTCGTGAGAGACATATGCTTTATAGTAAGACCTGGACCCGTAAAATGCGGCATGTGGAGAATGGTAACCAGGCTAGACTGCGCCCGTAAAAGCCGGCCTGTGGAGAAACGTAGCCAGGCTACTACAGTAATATCGGCACGAGGGAATCCGATCGCTGGAGAGTCTTGAACGAGGATTTGGGGAGATTGAGTTGTGGTGGGGGTATTATTTCCGGGGTAACATGACCTTTGAAAACATTATGGAATTATTATTAAAAGCGGGATTAGAGTGTTTCTCCAAGCGGAAAGCTCGGGGTCCCGAACTTCCCCTCATAAACCTTCTCATCACGTCAGTCCGAGCCCGGATCCTAATTTCCTAAGTCGGCGGGAAATCCGCCCAAATGTTAGGGGGTTAAAGTTGCCACTTACTACTTCAAGGAAAAGTTTTCCTCCTCTTTAAGGACCGGGGAAAGGAAGATGAGTTGTACATGAGAAAACCAGAGACAGTTGTTGTTGGCATGGGAGTCTGGGAGGGTTAGTTCCTTTGTACAACAGTGTCTGGAGAACAATACGTGAGGAAAAACGCCTGCTTATTCAGGACTTTACTTAGAAAATACATCGCCATAACGACGTGTGGAACTGCATTTTCACCCAGCCGTTAGCCGGCCTGTATCACATAGTTCTGCTACAAACCATTCTGTTCTTACCGTTGAAAGATTCATTTGTCACGTATAGATACAGTTACTAGAGGATTCTTTCAGCAGTGACAAGTTTTTGAAGGGTAAGAATACTAACCTCCAAATTTTTGATGACTATCAGTGAACAAGATGGACTGATAGTCATCGAAAATTTGGAGTTTAGTATTCTTACCCTTCAAAAACTTGTCACTGCTGAAAGAATCCTCTAGTAACAATTCTGTTCTTACGTTTCTACTTCACAAAGATGCCAGGAGACGCCGAGTTCACGCAATACACTACAGGGCCCTACAGTACTAGTGTTAGATTGAGAATGTATCTGTAAGCTACCCTTTTGTTGTGGCCTGTACCTATTATAACCCAGTGGGTATGTTTGTACAAGAAAGATCTCCATTCAGTCATTAATGAAGACAAAGGGTTTAAGACATAATCCTCTGTCCGCCCACCCTGCGCCGTGAATCGCGTTAGCTCTGTTAATCCAAGCAGAGGTTTGGGTTTCGATTTATTTTTGACGTGTTTTATGCGTTTTATCGGGCTTTCTTTTTTCGGAGTACCGGTATCTTTTTTTCACCAGCCAAACTCCCGTGGCGTATTGGACACTGTCCTGCCAATTTGATGCTGTCTTGTCATCCTGTAGCCGCCAATAGATGTGCTGATCAGATCCGAGCGATGTGCGTTTATAGTTTGGGTAATCCTGGGCCGGCCTGTAGGAATCAGTATGCAGGGGATGACGGGACGGGACGGTTAGAGTCGGATTCACCGGCGGGATTTAAACCTGGTGTTACCCGTCCTTAATGTACGTACACCACTATAGCGGCTTGGTGTTACTGTTAGGGACAGGGACAGTAGGACGCACGTTCTTACACCTTCAACTCAAACGTCTTTAACTTCTTGCGTCTTGAGTCAAACAGTCGTGCCTATTAAAGACTGTAACGAGAGTTTTCCTAAGATAGTAAACGTTATCTCCCTGTTTGCAGACTGTGAGGAATAAGGACTCCTTGGTACAAGACACAGCGTTCCTTGGGACAGCTTCTTGAGACAGCAGCGCTCCTTGGGGCAGCTTCTTGGGAAGTTCCTTGGGACAGAGGCTTCACCTCACTTGCAGTCTGTGAACTCCTGGATACTCTAAGGTGAGATGTTATACTTGCTTAAAGAGCGTTCTTTGTGAAGCATCATATTGCTCGCCAGATTACATAGAAAACAACGATTCACACATTTGCACGCTAATTCTCACTGCTATACTTTCTTCTGATGTCTGGTGTGAGTTCGCGTACCTCCTTTTTTTTTGCTGGCCGCTAGCCTACCACCCCCCCCCCACCCCCGTCCCTACCGGTTAGCCACCACCCTCCCCTCCCCGCCTACTGCAGGTGGATTGAATGCCCCACTAGCCGCTCCCCCGCTGGTCAAGTGTCCCTCCTGGTCTTCCCACTGGTCAAGTGTCCCTTCTGTCTTCTCGATCCCCGCTGCTCAGGTGTCCCAAGTGTCCCTCCTGTCCTTCCCACTAGTCAGACACCGCCCGTGTCAGGCAGGAGTGTCCGCGCGGCGCCCTGAAGCACACTTGTGAGACGGTCGGGCCGGCAGGACGAGTCGGTTCGTGCGCGCTAGCCCCGTCTGGACTCAGCGCTCTGTCGTGTCAACAACTTCCATAAATATTCAGAACCTCCCAAATACAAGGAAGGGGATTGTTTAATGCAGAAACCACTTTTGGTCGAGTGAATTTGCCCCCGATTCCGAACAGCTTTGCGTTTTTATCGTCCTAGTTATCATGTGAAGAGACGATACGAAGCAAGAAATTCTCGTTAGAGCATCGAACCTGAGTGTAAAAATCACGAGTAGAGGTTTCGCTTCACCTGCGCGTGTTGTTTGCAGTAAACCTAACCTTAATGTTAGAGTTACTAGTTCTAGAACCCATGTTTATATTAGTATTAGAAGTCTTGTTAATGTATGTTCGTTACCACTACTTATGTATGTGTATGGCTGTTGTTGTTGTTTCTGTTTTATTTATACAGGGTAAATACAACTCAATGCTAAACGCATTGCTTTTCAGTCATGCCCTGTACATAAGTAAGACATCACAAACACTGTACTTGGCCGGATAGAGAATAAATGCCCATCAAGGCTATCATTCTAAACCCTGCACGTTTATTCACGGTGTTCTGACGTTAGCGAGAGGTGGCAAGGTGGTCTCGAGGTTAGGATTGTTGAGTAAGAATCATTAGGCTGAAGGCTCTGGGTTCGAATCCCTAGCAAGCTCTAGTGTTGTGCCCTTGGGAAAGGCACTGAACACCTATTTCCTCACTCGACTCAGGTAAAAATGAGTAGCACTGATTCAAAACGGCTTGGAATTTTTTTTTCTACACAAAACATGCATACCGACAGCTGTATTGTCTGTTCAGAAGTTCTATTATAAAAACTCACAAACGTCATTTTCTTACCTCATCCAGAAAATCAGGTATTGAAAATAGCCCCGTGTGTAGATTTTATCTGACCAAAATCAGGTACACCGATAGTTGTATCATTTGTTCATACGTTTCTATATAGTAGCCTGATAAACTGTATCCTTTGAACCTTTGAAACTTTATTCCTACACCTTCTTGCAGACAATAGTCCTGTGCGCACTTATAGATTTTGAGACGTTATATTCTTACCTCAGCCTGTGTAGTAGTAGACTGGTTTATTTCCACACATATACTCATGTTTGCAGCCCTAGGGCTGAATTGCACAGCTTTGACACAATGTATGTGTTACAAATGTGTCACATATTCATTAAAATTTAAGTTATGTTACAGATTGGTTAAAATACACACTTTGTAAATTGGTCGATAATTCTCATAAAATTCATTCAAGTCAATAATGAATGAAACAAGTCACTGCAAATAAACGGTTGACAATGGCCCCGTGTGTAGATTGTATCCCATACCGTTAGTGAATCCTCTCTACTTGACGCGTCCCGGCTGAACGGTTTGTACCCGCGGATCGCCCGTAAAGACTTTCCGTTTTCCCCACGAGCGTCTCCAACTGTCAAGAGCCCTCGGGCCCTCTCCTGGCGGGAAATCTCACCTGTGGCTCATTCACCTGAAGGAGATGGACCTACCTGTGCCGCACACCTGTACCGCGCCTCCTTACCTCCGCACAAGGCGGGACTAACACAAGACTTCTCACAAGACTTCTCTCAAGACGCCAGGCTTAGCGACCTTGTGTAGCAAACAATGTCATTTCCGTGGAGTGGTGAAAAGTAGCGTTTTTTGATCTTGAAGAAAACCATTCTCCACTTGATACGCCTGTGAATATTAGTCATCCAGGTTCATAACAGGAGAAGAAGTGTTTAAACTTTACAACTGGATAATAATTTTAAACAGTATTCACTGATGAAGGATGTTGGAAGGACATCTGAAACGTTTGAACAGATAAATTATTATCCAGTTGTAAAGTTTAAACACTTCTTCCCCCATTCTCCACTTGTCGTTCTGAGCGGCACTTCCCGCCATGCAGGTCTCGGGCGTGACGTGGCGTCGCTTCTCCTGGTCAATAGAAAATCGGTCAGTAAGAGTTCTTGATCTTGAGGGATTCTTCTGTATGGATCGGGTGGGACTGAAAACCGCTCTTTTTGGATAATTGAGCACGGAGAATGTTTTATTGATGAAAAGTGCGGTACTTGGAGAATACTTAATAACGACTTTCCCAAATTTCCCATGAATATCAAGTTATGGCAGTTATGTTTCAAATCAATACAAATTACAGACACAGAACATGGCGCGTATGCCAAACGGTGATACAGACATGCATGGCAGCCCCCCCCCCCTGAATTTTTTTTATCCCAACCCAACAAAAAATTTCAGTGAAAAAAGAAAGCCCGATAAAAAAGCCTAAAAACACGCCAAAAATAAGCCCAAAACCCAAACCTCTGCTTGGAGAGTATCCCCCACCCCCGTGTGTGCATGACTATCCTGTGCTGAACTACAGGAAGTGGAGTTTACGACGATTTTTCCTGATGTTTTAGAGCCATGCAGGAGAAATAGAGCGTCCCGCGCCTTCAAGAAGTCGTGAAAGGCCTGTTGTGTTCCTTAAGACATTTTCCCCTTTTCTTCAGACACCCAGACTGCGCTACACCTAGACACCCTTGCTGTTGCTCTGCTGAAATTTGAACTTTATGAAATTTTCTTCCTGCAGCTACAAAATGCACGATTGAGACGTTTTGTACAAGCCTTGTTATTCACACGTTCCTGCTGTTTTCACGGTTGTGATTCACAAAATGTTTGTTTGTCTTCTCAGCGTTTACCTTTTCCTGCCCGCATGTACAGAATCGGCATCAGAATGATTGTATAAAACAAGCTACTAGTTTTTTAATTTTTTTCTAAATGAATCACCCAAATGCCCGATGTTCATACTATTAGCAATGTGTAAATTGTAATTGCCTTGCGCCTTCCTCTTGGTATTGAGAGATAAAGGGCTGACCTAGGCTTCAGCCAAGAAATTGTTCATCTTTGTATATATTTATTGTAATAAAGATGATTTTAACCTAGCTAAAAACTCATTAAAAACAACTCTTCCTCTCCCACCAAGCCTAGCTTGTTTTTGTTTTTGTTTGTATTTTGTAAGTTCTTGGTGTCGTCATCTGTCAAACCTTCCGCAACAACAAGAGCCTCAGACTTGGGAGCTCAGACTTCCAAGCCTTCTGTAGAACGCTGCCAGCTTACTTTTGTCATAGCAATGTGCTTTTCTGATCGGAAACACAGTTTTTCGTCAGTTTTGGTCGCTGCTTTAGTTGGAAACACATTTTTGTGGTCAGTTTAGGTTTTAAGAAGACAGTGTTTGGTCAGTTTGGGTTTTAATAAGGCAGTTTTTGGTCAGTTTGTGTTTCAGGGAGCCGCTGTTTTAGTTGGAAACACAGTTTTATTGGTCAGTTTGGGTTTTAAGAAGACAGTTTTGGTCAGTTTGGGTTTTAAGAAGACAGTTTTGGTCAGTTTGGGTTTTAAGAAGACAGTTTTTGATCATTGCAGTTTGGGTTTCAGGGAGCCGCTGTTTTAGTTGGAAACACAGTTTTTGTTCACTTTGGCGTTTAGGAAGCCACTGCTTTAAAAGAAAGCACCACTAAGTGTCCTGGAAGTGTCTTCAGGTCGCCCCAGCCCAGTTTCTCACCCTCCCACGAAGAAAGACATGCCGTGAAGTCGTCCGGATTTGGCGTTTCCAGCTCAGGCCGAGCCGCCTTGTTGTGTTATCCCTTTCTTCCGTCCCGAGCGCGGCTGCACGGTCCGGGGCCGGGAACAGTCGGGCGGGGGGAGGGAGAAGCCGCCGGGCCGCGCTGCGGGCACGCGCCGGGGCCGCGAACAACGGGCGCAGTCACAACACGGCCGCCCGGCAGCGCATTGGCATGCAGCGCGACCGGCGGACGTGCCCGGGCCCCGGTACCGGGAATCTCGGCTGGTGTGCGGCACAAAACCTCTCCAATTTGGGCCAGGTAGGAATTAACGGAGCCAAACAGATGAAAAGTAGCGAAGGAAGCGCGCTCACCGCCCCAGAACGGCAGAAGTGCGGGGTGGGAGCACTACTGTTCACAGGTGGTCTCAGCAGAAATACGCGGGGTGCGACCGAAGCTGTGTTCGCGGAACGGCGGTTATACTGGTTATACCGGCTATACTGATATAGAAGGTCAGATTTTGCTTGTCCAGACTTGTTTCATCATTAACATGTCGAGTCTTTGCAATTTTCTTATCGGTTTGTTTTCCTTTGCAATCGTCCCAGTACTGATTCCCGTTTCCCTGCCATTTCTCTGTAGAAGTGTTGGCGCACAAAGCGCTTATTCGATTAACCGTCTTCGGTTAAACGATGCTTTGAGACAAAACTCTCGTCTGATACAAAGAAATCGAATTTTTTTCTTTCTTGGGACATTTCACTAAAGCCACACAGATACGAAGCGCCTTCATATATTACAAGCTGCAGCTCGTACTTGTACATTGTTGGTACAGAGAACAAACCGCGCCATGTAACTCTAAGGAAAGTTTGAACATTTTTACATTGTGTGTTGTGATCTAACCCATCTGACTAGTAAATAATAATAAGACAAGTAATTTCACTACGACTGAGAGTATATAGATCGTTCCAATTCTAGAAATAGCTCACCACCAACAAGCAAAAATGTTATTGCAAAATGAAACTTGGTACTCTCCAAGCAGACGTTTAGGCTTCGGCTTATTTTTGACGTCTTTTAAGGAGTTTTTATCGGGCTTTATTTTTGTACCGGTATCTTGTTTTCGCCAGCCAAACTACCCTGGCGTATTGGTCACTGTCTTGCCAATTTGATGCTGTCTTGCACCCACCAAAAGGTCTGCTTGAAGATTGATAAATTATCCTTTCCCTGTGCGAGCTGTAGGTTTTGTTTTGAACTAAAGACCGTGCGATGTGTCTGAGCCCGCGCGTTGTTTTCCCGGTGTTGTGGTTATGATATTTCCCGTCTTACCGTCATAAGACAAGACGAGACAAGCCTGATCCTTAAAGAATTCATGACGCCATTATAAGATTACGGGAAGATTTCTCAAACACACAGTCGGCGTTATGGAAACAGGACTTAAGGCTTAGGGTCCCTTTCCACTGCCAGCTATCACTCAGTAAACAACATTGAATCTATGTGACCCTTGAGTTTATAGTTGGACTGTGATGCACGATGTAAAAGTATGATTTAAAACACAACGAAAGTCACAAAATTCGTTCTTTATGCATAAAATTCGTTGAGGGATGTGCCATGTTTGGCCGCTCAGCTGGCTATATTACACCGAACGACCTGTTACACCTAACCCTTTACACCGTTAGCTGTTACACCTAGCCTTTTACAACGTTACCTGTTACACCTAGCCTTTTACACCGTTACCTGTTACACCTACCCTTTTACACCGTTACCTGTTACACCTAACCTTTACACCGTTACCTGTTACACCTAGCCTTTTACACCGTTACCTGTTACACCTAACCTTTACACCGTTACCTGTTACACCTAACCTTTACACCGTTACCTGTTACACCTAGCCTTTTACACCGTTACCTGTTACACCTAACCTTTACACCGTTACCTGTTACACCTAACCTTTACACCGTTACCTGTTACACCTAACCTTTTACACCGTTACCTGTTACACCTAACCTTTACACCGTTACCTGTTACACCTAACCTTTTACACCGTTACCTGTTACACCTAACCTTTATACCGTTACCTGTTACACCTAATCTTTTACATCGATACCTGTTACACCTAACCTTTTACACCGTTACCTGTTACACCTAACCTTTACACCGTTACCTGTTACACCTAACCTTTTACACCGTTACCTGTTACACCTAACCTTTACACCGTTACCTGTTACACCTAACCTTTTACACCGTTACCTGTTACACCTAACCTTTATACCGTTACCTGTTACACCTAACCTTTACACCGTTACCTGTTACACCTAACCTTTATACCGTTACCTGTTACACCTAACCTTTATACCGTTACCTGTTACACCTAATCTTTTACACCGTTACCTATTACACCTAACCTTTACACCGTTACCTGTTACACCTAACCTTTATACCGTTACCTGTTACACCTAATCTTTTACATCGATACCTGTTACACCTAACCTCTGCACCTAACGCACTTGGTGGCAGCGAGTCCCACTTTTTGCAAAGTTCTAGGGAAAAAGTTTTTATGGCAGGTATCCATATGCCGGGTTCTCTTGTCGCTGTCCTTTTACTGTGTTTGTACTTCATTGTTCTCAAGATGTCATTAGACGATAAAACACTAGCAGACACCTTATCACACCTGGTGATGAGTACCTGTACAGGTGTGAACTTTCCGGTACAAGAGTCACCTGTTACGTCATTTCCAAGGGATTCTCATTCATTCTTCTTGTCAATGAGAAAAAATTGCGAAGTAAGAGTAAACGCCTTTTCGATAATAGCAATTTGAAACGCAAGTTACATATCTTTAAAAAAGTAGTAAAGTTGGACATCTGTAATGCTCATTTTAACGCAAATGTCACCGATTATTATGTGCCTGTCTAAAAGCTGACACTTCTGTTCAAATATCAGCAGGTATGTCAACCCGCCACGTCCTTTACCAACTCCGGTTGGAACGCGAGTAAAGTTTGCGGACGTGCGGGGCTGAATGGCGGCGGGTTTGTTCTGTGTCGGTGCCACGTGTTCACACACACACGGGCGGGGGCACAGGTGGTCAGGCCAGGTGCCTCACCGCAACTTTCCCCTGCGCTTCTCAAGATCGTAATCCACTTAGAACAAACCCCAAGCATCCTGTTCTCAAGAAGTTAGAGAAGAAAGGCAAGGAGTTACAGAAGTCGTTTGGTCGATAATTCAATTAAAAGTCGCCCTCCTTGAGCAGGTAGTGAAATCTACCGTGTAAGCATCTTAGCTGTCCGAACTGGGGCGGAGCGATGGGAACCACTCCTGCTCTCCAAGCAGAGGTTTGGGCTTAGGATTAGTTCTGGCGTGTTTTTATCGGGCTTTATTTTTTGTACAGGTATCTCTATTTTTTTTGGACAGTGTATTGAATACTGTCCTGCCAATTTGATACTGTCTTGTCAGTTTGATTTTATGTCTTACCAGAACTATCGTAGAGTGGAACTCGCTGCCACCAAGTACAGTAGAGGTATCGTCATTAGATAGTTTTAAACGTTGTTTAGAGTTAGACGTTCAAAGGTTAGGTGTAACAGGTCGTTCGTTGTCATGTAGCCAGCTGCCGCCGCGCCGCGTGCCTGCGAAGCTGGTGTGTTACGCCAAAGGGCGGTTATACCGGCTATACAGATACAGATACCAGTTTGATGCTGTCTTGTAGCCACCAAAGCTCTGCTTGTAGATGAAGCGGGACTGCGTGGCCGTGGAAAGTGAAGGTCTGCTCCGATCCCCTTACTCATGTTTGCGGAGGTGTTGAGAGCCGCGTGGGGCGGGATTACTAGCTGGAGTCGCGGGGAAACAATCGGACCCGGGGCGGGGAAACAATCGGACCCGGGCCGGTGGAGAGGAGTGTAAACACGCGGCTATCTCACGGCCCGCTGGCGGATCCCGCGCACCCAGCGGTAATGCCGTAATTGAGTTATAATCGGATAACGCGCGGAGGGAGGAAGCTCTCGTCTCTGCTGACTTAGCCGCCAGAAATCCTAAACTTGCTGGAATTTACGTTTTTTTTTTCTGTGAGGAGGGGAGGAGAGATTAGAGCTAAGCGGTGGGGCATACAGACGGCGGGTTGGGTAGAATGGGGCACCGCTGTGTGGTGTTTTAAACAGTTGTGTTTTAGAAAAGTTGTGTTTAAGAACGGTTGTATTTCAGAACAGTTGTGTTTTAGACAGTTGTGTTTTAGAACAGTTGTGTTTTAGAACAGCCTTGTGTTTTAGAACGGACCCGTGGTGCCCTCGGCCGGTGTTTACGGTGTTTATGGTGTTTACGGCTTAGAGGCTACACCAAGTCAATTTGTTGGTTCTCGGATTTTTTAATGAAAAAGTAAGAAGCAACAGGGCGAAAAAAAACACAGGCCTAGGCATCCTATGATAGCCCCAAAGTCCATGACAGGAGCCATGAAGTCCACATAACAGGGTGGTTTGTAATTCAAACAATGAAGTTTAAACTTTTAATCAAACGGCTGCATTGATAGATGGAAAAAAACTGTAACAAGGAAGACAAGGACTTTTTTCAACTGTTGGGGCCAAAATATGAGCATTTTGGAGCTGATTCGTAACCTGTTTTTTTTTCAAATAAAAAAATAAAAAAACTAAAGCGCTGTACTCCGAGAACCAGTGGACTGACTCGGTGTGTCCGGAGTTTCCCGTGCTGCAGTTAAACCTCTCAGCTCCGCTGTTTGTTCGGCTTATTTAGACATGAGCTCGTCTGGCTGACCTCTGGGATTAGAACCACACCCAGGGGGAGGGATGACGTCTGGCCGTCTTACCTGGGCCGTCTTACCTGGGGCTACCTGGGCCGTCTTACCTGGGCCTACCTGGGCCGTCTTACCTGGGCCTACCTAGGCCTTCTTACCTGGGCCTACCTGGGCCGTCTTACCTGGGCTACCTGGGCCTTCTTACCTGGGCCTACCTGGGCCGTCTTACCTGGGCTACCTGGGCCTTACCTGTACGGGCCCTACCTGCACGGGCCATACCTGGGCCTTCTTACCTGGGCCTACCTGGACCTTACCTGTACGGGCCTTACCTGGCCTTACCTGGACCTTATACCTGGGCCTTACCTGCACGGGCCTTACCTGGCCTTACCTGGCCGCATCCTCCTTTAGAACACCTCACCTGTCCGCCTTACTACCTACCTATGTGTTTAAGTATGTACTTTTTAAGTGTACTTTTTAATCTATCATGTGTATTGAAACACGCAATTCAGCCCATGGCTGCTATGTGTTTTGATGAATAAACATTTCATTCATTCATCCATTCATTCATTCATTAAGTATAACTGCGTTAGATGT
The DNA here is from genome assembly GCA_013266295.2 of Branchiostoma floridae x Branchiostoma japonicum. Lineage (NCBI taxonomy): Eukaryota > Metazoa > Chordata > Leptocardii > Amphioxiformes > Branchiostomatidae > Branchiostoma > Branchiostoma floridae x Branchiostoma japonicum. Next base: position 129,063 of record CM023833.1, on the reverse strand, counting down.
GGTTCTCAGCAGTTGGGTTAGGGTCACTGTGGGTTAGGAAAGCGGTTTGATATCTTCACGGTTGAGGAAGTTTCCTCCGTGAGTAGGGAAGTGGGATTAGCGCCGCTCCACCCTCCAGTGACGCGATTGGTCCTGACTAGAACAAACGGGCGGGGGGGGGGGGGGTTACTGTATCAGCCACTCCATCGCAGCAAAAACACCTCATTCTCACTCAAGACGTCCTGATGAAGATAGGAGGTGCGCAGAAGAAAGGTGCGCGAGTTTTAGGGATCTTTTCCTCAGGTGAGATACAGGTGGGATTGTGCGTCAGGGTTAGACAGACTTAGAGTGGCGACGTTACGCACGCCTGCGCTGTAGGTACACAAACCACTCTGACAAGGGTTCCACCTTTAGGGTTAAAACAACACCTGTACAGGTACCACACCTGGTGCACAGGTACACCGTCCCCCCTCCCCGCGATGTTTGTTTTCACCTGTTGTTTCTGTTGAAATTTGCAGGTGACCGCTCGTGGAGTGAGTCCTGAGTCAACACAGCTCTCGGCGACACCTGCCGTGCGTACACACACCTGAGAGCGACACCTGCCGTGCGTACACACACCTGAGAGTGCCGCCATGTCAACTACCGAGGCCGAGACCGGCGCACCGGGGCACATGAGTTCTCCCGGCGGGAGGCCGGAGGGGATATCCCCTCGGAAGGACGCTATCGGCTCGGGCCGAGCCCACACGCCGGGAAAGGACGGTATCGGCACCGTGCGAGCCAACACACCGCAGAAGGACACTACTGGCCCCGTGCGAGCCCACTCCCCGCCGCGGAGGGAGACCAGCGGCCCCGTGCGAGCCCACACGCCGCCGCGGAAGGACGCTACCGGCCCGGTGCGAGGCCATTCTCCGCGGAAAGACGCTACCGGCTCCGTACGAGCCCACTCCCCGTCCCCGCCCGTGATCACGCCCGTTGCGCCGCCCTTCTCCACCCCCGGCTACCCGTTCGGACTGTTCCCCGGCTGCCGGCCGGACGGACTGCTGCAGCCGGCCCCCATCCTCCCCGCCTCGCCAGCCGGACTACCGCACCCAGGCGCCTTCCTCTTCGGCAGGGAGAAGGGCTTCGCGCCGATGCCGAGCGGCGGGCGGCCCGGGAGCCACTTCGACGCCGCCTTCCACCGGTACGGGCTTTTCGAGCGGTGCCTGTGCCCATCCCTGGGCCGGAGCCCGTCGGACTGGCTTCTCAAACACGGCAGTGACGCCAGGCCGAGCGGCTGCCAGTATTACTACGGACTTCTGGAGAAAGAACATTTCATGAACGGACTGAAACCAGCGGGCGGTTCGGCGTACCCCGGCGGGCTGCTGAGCGGCCCCGTGCCGTCCATCTCCCCGTACAGACCCGCGCTGCCATCCTTCTTCGTCGGCAAGGACGCCTTCTCCCCAACCGCTGCGCCCTACCCCTTCAGGTACCCGACACTCGTCGACGACGCGCTCCGAAAACCCGCCGGCGCCCTGATCGACGAGAGCCCGACGTCTTCGTCCATCCAGCTCACCCTCAAGACGTCTTCCAACAAGACGCGGAAGGGCCACCTGTGCATCTACTGCGGGAAGCTATACTCCCGCAAATACGGGCTGAAGATCCACCTGCGGACACACACAGGCTACAAGCCGCTCAAGTGCAAGGTCTGCCTGCGGCCGTTCGGAGACCCCAGCAACCTGAACAAGCACATCCGTCTGCACGCTGAGGGGGAGACGCCTTACCGCTGCCCGCACTGTGGCAAGGTTAGAACTACTTATAACTCTTCTAACTCTAATCCTAACTCTAACCCTAACTCTAACCCTAACTCTAACCCTAACCCTACCGCAACGAATGATTTTACTCGGAACAGTCACTGATGAAAAGTAGTGGAAGCTACTTGAAACGTCTGATAGTTGTGAGAATCTATCCTGTTGCTTGAGTGACAGTTTTCTTGTGTATCTCATTACCTGGATGTCTAACCTTCATGGAGTATGTGACTTATAGTTCAGCATACCTGCCGTCACCACCTCGATAACCAAGTTTCCCGGCAGTTTTGTTTGTTTGTTTGTTGACAAGTGTTGAAGTTCGGTCTGTCAAACTGCGAAGCCGTTGTACCTCCATGTAAATGTTATGAATTATAAGTAGATGCAAATTCATGTGTATGTTGTATTTTTTAGTACCTTTTTCCCAGTGGTGTCGTTAACATCAGCAGTTTGCTAGAGCTCTTTACCACTGTGTCCTCTACGGTTATACCGGCTATACAGATACAGATACTCCTTTCATGTGTTGATAAAAAATATTCCCGAATGTTCCTAATCCTCCCAGGTCCTGGTGCGCAGGCGCGACCTTGAGCGGCACGTCAAGTCCCGCCATCCCGACGCCGCCGAGCGCTCCGAGCGCGGCCCGAACAAACCCGAGGACGGCTCCGAGCGGCCCCGACTCGGCCCGACGGCGACTTCGGACGGGGCGAGCGACGCCGACGCCATCAGCGATCATGACGACGCCGACGACAGCGAGCACTGAAAGTGAAAGTGACGCGTCTTCCGTCGGAGACTTAAGGAGTCAAACCGCGATGTACAAACTTTCTTCTGTATATATATATGTATATGTATCAAGGACAAAATGTTGTAGATGTTTTTATGATTTATGTTAAGTTATCTATGAACTGTGGTAGGAGAGGCACTTTAAATCAGGCCTTCCCACAATAACAGAACAGTTGTGAGTTGAACAGTTGTGATTTGAGTCTACAAACGATCTACGGACCTTCTTGTGTCTCTGGGAGATTAAAGACTATCTGAGATTGATATAAAGGCGTTTTCGATGACGAAACAAGACTAGGAACCCCCCACCCCATATATTGCAAATCTGTGAAGTGTATCACTATGCTTACCGAACATCCGTCGAGTTCGACACCGAACGAATATCCAAGAATGGCGGCTATTCTGGGGGGTTTGAAACGTTAAGAAAAGACATACGACAACCCTGGAGAAGATAATCCAGTGGGATTTTGCAGTACCCGGGACCAGGGGAGTTTTTTGTAGTCATTAGAATTTCCCCGCCCTGAGATTCTAACGGAAAAGCAGCTCCCGTCAGTGTCTGAGTTCCGTTGGTTTCTGTAGATCTAACACTTCACACCGGAGGGAGCCTTCTTCTTTCCTACTGCTGAGGCTCATGGCCGGTTTAACTAGCAGATTGCGCATGTGTTAGTAACAGGTGTCCGGAACATGTGTACATGGGGAAGAAAGGATAATGTGGAAGAGAACATGGAGGAACAGTCGTCACATTTCTCCTGACATCTAGTAAGTATTTCTGTAAATGTGGGTGTAAAGGCTGCGTTAAACTGGGAGCGATTGTTTGGCAGGGAGACCGTTACAGCCTCCCATCTGCTTGGAGCGCGTGGGTCTACCGTCACGGGTTGTTGACTGCCGTTCTGGTTCTATCCGGTATTCAAAGTTAAGTTTCCTGCGGCGGGCAGGGCCAAACTAGCCTCTACCAGGCTTCGGAAAGCGGCTGGAAAGAGTAGAAATCGGCCAAAATAGACAGATAACACGCCAGGGGAATTGGTGCGCGAGAGAGTACAGTTTGCCGCGTCCGAAGCCTGTCGGGATTCGCTTTATAATTTGTTCGGACGCGGCAGATTAAACTGTACTCTCTTGCGGATCAACTCCCCTGGCGTGCTATCTGTATATTTTGGCCGATTTCTACTCTTTCCAGCCGCTTTCCGAAGCCTGGTAGAGGCTAGTGCCGAACACAGGCAGACGACAAGTCCGCAGCTCCGTCCTTGAGCCAGTAACGCGATCCATGCGCGTCAGTAACGCGATCTGGGCGCGCCGGGTCGGCTTTCTAACGGACATGAGTCAATGTCGCTACGCAGGATCCTCCGGATTCTGGTCTAGGAAACCTCGGGCTGTGAGAGGCTGGATTTTCGTGGCTGTTTGCACAGCGCGGTGACATCAGGCCGGCCCGCCACGGTGGTCCCGGCCGTGTTTATACGGCAGGCAGACACAGAGTGGCGGGTAAACACTGGGCAGTTTTACAAGGACGGGTTCAGAACGGGGGAGATCAGGAGCATCAGCACGCGTCCGAGTCTGTAAAAACACGGTGGTAAAAAAGGAAAGAAACTTTGGACCACTGGGAAGAAATATATCAGTAAACACAAGTACATGTTTATTAACATGTACTTGTGTTTACTGATATATTTCTTCCCAGTGGTCCTAAGAACATGTTCTGGGAGTATGTAGAGCGCATCGCCACTTTCCGCCATGGCTTGTGGGTGTAGCGAACACAATAACGTGACAATAAGATCTATAAGAGTAGCCTCCACCAGGTCTTCCCAAGGGGGTCCGGGAAGTAGAATTCGGCAAAACTAGTAGCCTCCACCAGGCCTTCCTAAGGGGGTTAGGCAGTGGGTCCACCGTTAGGGTTTCATTTCCTCCTCCGAAGGCAAATGAACTGTATGGACTATGGTGGCCAAACTACCATGGCCAATTCATGATTCTCCCTATTTGGCTAAATTTTACTGTTTTTGAACCCGCGTTGTTAGTCTGGTGGAGACTACAATAACAGCAGTCTACCGGAGATATCTAGTGACGTAAGCGGTTAGGATTTCCTGTGCAGTTTTGACGCACGAGTTTCGCACCGCCCGTTTCTGCCGCGGTAGAACGGCGGTCAGCACGACAGGAAACTCGTCAGAGATCCGGTAACGTTGGTATGTACTCAAGACTCTTACTGTGTTCAGACATGGAACAAGTCTGTTTGTTTGTTTGTTTGTTTGTGTATATGAGGTAAGACCGTGATAGAAAGAAGACATGATGTACATGATGTGAACGACGTGTAACAATGGCAACAATGCGTAACCATGGCAACAATGTGTAACCATGCCACTGCAGTCAATAAACAGAGCAAATATAGAGAGTTGAAGTTTGCGTGCAGACTCTGGGCTGGATGTTTGTTTATTTGTTTGTTTGTTTGTTTGTTTGTATGTATGTATGTATGTATGATAAAGGCATGACGACCAGACGTTGTGGATTTATGGATTAATTGATTTATTTATTGATTGATTGATGACGTCAATGAATGTGAGAACTCTAGATAGAACATTACATATAATGTCAAATGAATCGATCGGCTGGATAATTTCTCTGCAGAGCCAGACAGAAGCCGAACTTTCATCCGGCGTGGAATGGAAGGGAGTCTCTGAAACGTCTGACTCTGGGGTTGATCCCCTTTGTATGATTGATTGATTGATTGATTGATTGATTGATTGGCAGGCAAGTGGATAGAATGGAGATTTGGTCAACAGTCATTTCCCATCGCCCTGATGAAGCGGATGAACTGCAGTGTTCAGTAGAACCGCTGGGTGGCGTCGTGACTTCTCCTCTGTGATCTCTGAGTCGGGGAGGGCCGTACTATTTCTGCAGTGGGAGCGGGTAAAAATTAAAAAAAATTCAACAATATCATCAGATGAATAAGTGTACAGGAATTCTGATTCCTATATTTTAGCCGCTGCTCTACGACTGTTCAATGCATATATACTTCAAGTAATTAAAAAAAAACACCTATCAACTAACAACAGACGGACCCTCCGCCCCCTTTACCCAAGTGAGCTGTTCCGTCTGCTATAATAATTTCAATAATAATAGAACAGCTCGTGACCTATGACCTTGAATGTGAAAGTTTCACGCCTGAGGACATCTTCGCCTGTGACCTTCCTACAAGTTTAAGTCACCAAGGGTCAAAACTTTGAGAGTCAACCATCATGACCTGGTACCGAGTGAAACCCAGCACGTCTGGCGTCATAACAGACGTAAAACAAGGACAACAACAGCAACAACAACAACAGCAACAGCAGCAACAGCAGCAACAACCTTCCGACTCCCCCCCCCCCCCCCCCACAGGTGAGTCTCAGGAACGGTCTGTCTGTTTGTCTGTCTGTTTGACTTTGAGGAGGAATCTGAGTTTAAGGCACCCAATGCGATTTCAGGGCGACAAATGGAGTTTCAAAGTGAATTTTCTGGTCATTTTTAAAATGTAGTACATGTAAATATCAACCCTATCCCATAGCATACTCATATCTGTGAGGCGAATCGCGATGTCGCTAACGGAAAACAGTTGCTTTTTTTGTACCGTAGGCTGGCTCTAGCTATTTATTGGTGGTGCCAGAAAATAAAGGGACTCCTGACGTAGCTTGTTTCTGGGCTGTTTCAAAAGCTTCAAGTATAAAATGATGACGAAAATGTGCAAAGAAATGGCAGTAAACGTCAATATCAGACAGATTTCCTCATCCAAACTATAGTTTGTTTTGCCGCCCTGAAATTGCGCAGGTGAGCTCAGGGATGCGGGCTTAGAACTAGGTATGGAGGAAATCCCCCCTCCCCCTCACACACATCAACACAAACACCACAAGGTAGCAAGCATGGTATTTTCTCTAATATGCAAATGAGCACGGAGTTGTCGAATTGTCCTGGAATGTTACATAGACACTACTTAGGTGCATGGCGTATGGTGCTTCAAAGTTGGACTGAGATAGATTTGAACACTTTTGGTTTGAGATCTAGAGCTGGAGTTGACAGTTCAGAGGTTGAGAAAGATGTTCCTGAAACGTAAATACCGTCATTTTATCACCATAATTTAAACACTATCCTCAGTAAAATGTCTTAAATATCGCTAAAAAATCTCTTCCTTCAAGTATAATTTAGAACTCGATGTTTACTTTCTGATAAAGGCACAAAACGTCTTGTTGCTTTAGGGTGATCTGGATAGAAATACTTTCCGTGGGAATGTTTATAATAACAAGGGCTCTTTCATATAAACTGTGATATCATAAAGATAGTATTCATATCCCAATATAAACCTGGAGACGATAAAAACTGTTGTTATTGCCTGTGTTTCATACACTGCTTCAGACAAAGCGACAAATGTTGTGCCAACTTGTCATGAAACCTGGTTTTGTTAAGGGCCGTCACATTCGGCTCCATCTTTTATCTATCTGTCATGTTTTCTCCGTTAGTCGTGCCAGTGGTGACATGCGCAGTTAGCTGCTTGTGAAACATCCACTGGCGGCTTTAGGACGTTATCACTCGCGGAATAGCTAACTAATTAACTAAGTAACTAATTACCCCAGCCATCCTTAATGATCGCCATGAATCCCCACCGCCCAGGGGGAACCTGATTACCCCATTCCCGGTGACTGATGCGGAGCCGCGCGGCAGGTCGGGTATCTGTGCCAGACAGTCGTTGAGTCGGGTATCTGTCCCAGACAGTGGAACGGTTTCGGGAGTCGCGTGGTTCCCACTGGTACGTTTTACTCAAATTACTGACTATTACTGGCGGCTTCATTATTAAACATACCTACATGTCTGGCATCGGCAGTCCCAACATTTAATCCCGCATTTATTGCCTGGATTCTAATATATAGATCTTCTAAACCGCTAAATGTGGCTATTATTCAAAACTGTATCTATGTAGCAAACGGGGGATCGAAACAATGTGACTGAAATGTGGCGATATTCCGATCGAGTTAAATTCAATAAAACACGCTAGACAAGTTCCTTACATTCATGTAAATAAAACTTTGCGCCACCAACTTCATTTATTTATTGTTCTTAAAAACAGTTGGGTGGTACCTTCTGTTTAGAACAACTGATTTCCAAGGTAGCCCAACAAAAGAAGTTACAAAGGAAATTATAAACAAATCACATTAACTACACCAAGTGTGTGGCAAAATTAACACAATAATAATAATAATCAAACAATTGAACGTAGAGACAATAAATGATATGAACAAAGAGTACAAGTAATCATATGAAACAAGACGTATGAAACTTATGAGTTATCTAACAGTCCACAGTAGTTCCCTCCTATCTCCTATGGCGTCTGCAGTTCCATTAGAACCATCGCAGCGCCGCGTCACAACAAGGCAATTAATCCGACACGAGAAGCACTAAATAATCCATCAACTTCGCGACAATCCGCAGTTTTCCCGCCAATTCCCCTCAGTTTTCCCGCCAATTCCCCTCAGTTTTCCCGCCAATCCCCCTCAGACCGGAGCGGTTAGGAGGAAACGGAGAAACATGAGACGTCCTAACGTACAGCAGGGAGCAGCAGGACTTAATTATCCAACATGAGAACCGTTACATGATAAATCAGCTCAAACACCAGACTCGCTAGGCTCATTAAGGCTCATTACCGCGCGCGGAACGGGGTTCTGCTGCGGACGCGAAGTGATCAGGGACTGACGGGACTGTGGGACTGGTTAGGATACTTTGGATACTTTATTCAGTCCATTAGCTGTCGTACACATATACACGAATACGCAGCTAATCTTCCTGGACCGTAAAAACATAGAACAAGGACATACAAACTACATAAAGGCTAACATCTAGTATTTACATCATGTTAGGCGCGCATCGGACACTGGTTAGGCGCGCAGGGGAGACAGTAAGACTGCGTTAAGGGGGCACACCCAAGTTTCTTTCGCGTTTCCATTCGACGCTGCACACCCTCGAGTTTAGCAACTGTCTCTTCCAGGGACACCATGATTTGGAAGCAAAATTACTTCGTATGGGATGGACAGACACAAAGTATACCCCAGTCAATAATAAAGAAAATCCTAGTGCTTTAAAAGCGTGCATTATGGACGCAGAAGGAGCTATGAGACTTTCAACTACTCAAAACTTTCATCAAGAAAAGCAACAAAGGAAGAAACTTTAAAAACGAGGGTTCCAAAGGGATTATGTTTTCTAATCGGCTGCTTCCTTGCTTGTTTGCGCGGATATTTGTTTCGTTGGTTGGTTGGCTAGTTAGTTAGTTGGTTGGTTGGCTAATTGGTTGGTTGATTGGTTGAACACCTGTAACGTTAGGATGCTAACATGCCAAAAAGGCAATATCAGGGAAGAACCCACCAAGAAAAAGAAAAAAAAAGATAGAAATAAAAAAGGATAGATAAAAACGCCCCCTGCCAATACGTCCTTATCCGCCCATAGCGCCATATTAAACTGTACACGGAGAAGCCACGAAGAGCACGGATCATCACGTCACGTCCTTTATAGTTTATCTCCTAATCCGGAGAGTGCGGTCAGTGCTTAAGAGATGTTGTAGTGTAAACCTAATCTCCAAGCAGATTCGGTGGGGCAAGGGGACTTTATATTGGCCGACAGTATCCAACGCTGGCCCCACGTGCTTGGAGATTAGTGGTCAGTGCTTAAGAGATGTTGTAGTGTAATCCGACAGCCGGGCACATCCGCGCCCTGCTCGCGTGAGGACAGGATAACACGGTTATTACTATAGTATCATAATCTCGGCTCGGCGCTCTAAGTTATTAATAACTGATAACACGATTATTACTACCATAATCTCGGCTATTAATCTGAGTTATTAATGGCTGATAACACGGTTATTACTGTAGTATCATAATCTCGGCTCGGCTCGGTTACTAATGAGTTATTAATGACTGCTGATCAGCGCTAACCCGATAGTTTGTGGTTCAGGCCGGTTCAGCCGGTTCAGGCCGGTTCAGCCGGTTATCGGACCGCGATGATCACTTTGCGGTCGGCCGTAAGAGGTTTTCCCGCCGTAAGGCGGTCTCCTGAGAGCGCGGCGGGAAAAGGCGGGCACTGTCTGTCAGTCTGATTATACTATCCGCTCTCCTCCCAGCTTTACCGTCAGATGTCCGGCTCGGATGCGCCCGTAGAACTCCCTGCTGTCTGTTCATAACTTGACCCGTAAGAACATTAGAGAAGGCAGGTCATCATATAAAGCTTTCAGCCGGCTAATTTGGACCGCTTTGTGGGCAGCTTTGGCCATCCCCGAGCTGTTAGGAAAAGGGGACAGGACTCAGGAGCTTCAGTTTTCTTTTGTGTTCTGATTATGTATGGTATGTGTAAAATGTATGCTTGTTATTTTGTAGTGTTCATGTCTCATATGTGATTTTATGTACTGATGTAGGCCCACAGGAAGAATAGCAAACAGGGTAAACTGAAGCTGATTGTGTGTTAGTCAGTCTTTGGGACATATTTGCACAGAATTGTGAGGCACTACATTCGGGAGACATAGCTTATATACGTGAAGTAGCCTGTCTCATACACCGTACAGGCACAGAAGGATCGAAACGGAATGAAAAACATTAAAATCGTTACAATTCACATTTTGTCTGACCATTTCCTCTTCCCTCGATGACAAGCAGCTATCAGCCGGATCTGAGATTTTCATGAATAAACAACGACTCAAACAAACAAACAAACAAACAAACAAACATACAAACAAACAAACAAACAAACAAATCTATTTCTAGCTTCTGTTTAGACTGAATGCGATTCAGCACGGTTCGCGGGGGAAATGGAAGTCGGTTGAGGACGACTTAGGGCGTGATGACACCAGTCGTACGACAGAGTTACGACAGCACAATCGTGTAGCAGTCGTGGGCGTGTCGCACATGTACAACAGTCAGCTGTATTTATTTATATTTATTTATTTATTTCTGTATTCTTTAACCAGGGTAGCACCAAGTCAGTGACTTAGCACTGCTCTTCCGAGTGGCCCTGGGTACACATAGACAAGCTGTACAGGTTTTGTGATGGAAAAGGGCCCATGAAATTCCTGTGCGGTCTCGCCACTTTAGTTCGCGGCTCCGGTCTGAGCTGCGGACAAGCCGCGTTACCGGCTCAGCCTGCCGGGGGATCCGACTGGTGCCGGGGGGATTTTCTACCGGCCGGGAGAGAAGAAAAGGAATGGGAGACAGTGGGGTAAGACGGGTGTGAAAGCGCCTTAAAGCGGGGGTTTCTCCTTAGCGCGCTCAGACGGCTGTCTCCACTTCTTCCCGGGGCTTACATGGCTTCGGACCCGCCAGTGCGGAGTCCATAGCTGAACTGAACGCTCCGGCAGGCAGAGTTACTCTCCAAGCAGAGGGTTACGCGCATTTTTGACGTGTTTTTAGGCGTTTTTACCAGCCAAAACTCCGGTGGCGTATTGGACACTGCCTATTCATGCCGTCTTGTAGCCACCAGAAGATCTGCTTGAAGACTAGGCCGGGTAAGCCGAGAGCACCTCCGAGGTGCGTGTGATCTGTCTGCAGCGTAGCGAGGCTAGACAACACTGGGAACAGCCGGCGGCTTCTCCCTGTTAGGGTTTAAAACACCGGAGCGATATGATTGGTCAGTTTTCAACCCCTCTGGATGACGTCTTACTGTTTCCCGCCCAATCACAGACCGTTTTCAAACACGGCCGACAGACGACCGTCTACTTTCCCACCTTTCTGTACGTCATGGAAATCCCGCTTCGGGGCGCTTTCTACTAGCCTCCTGTGCAGACTCCGTGAGCGGGTGGCTGTTTTGTAATGCGTTTTGAAGTTCTTTTGCCGGCCAAAGAAGGTTTCAGACACGAGAGAAGGTTCGCCTTCTCTCGTGTCTGAAACCTTCTTTGGCCGGCAAAAGAACTTCAAAACGCATTACAAAACAGACACCCGCTCACGGAGTCTGCACAGGAGGCTAGCTTTCTACGGGTTTGCCGCCCGGCGTCCTGGTTTCTTATTTATTTATTTATTTCATCTTGGGACACTCCTGGGTAGCCCCTTCAGTTACTGGCTGTAGTGTCCTGGTGACAGGTTGTAGCGCCCTATATGAAGTGCTGATATCTTCAGCTTGGACACAATACAAGATCATACCCAGCTCCATGCCTATGCAGATTACCTGTATATAGATATAACTATGGCCTCCGTGGAGGTACAATGTAATACGTACAGCCCCGATTGACACAGTCCCGACAGCCGTGCGTAATAAGTCTCCCATCCAAGCATTACAAACCTTCTGCACACTTAAGTCTCACCATTAACACTATCGTCTTCTGCATTTTCTCGCCAGAATGGGTTCCTTAATGTTGCTCCTTAATGTATTTCCTTGAAAAGGAAGTGATAAGACGCACTCATGGCGTCATCAATTGTGTAGGTGAGAGGACGGGGGCAGGTCTGGTGCGAAGCCGCGTCTATAGCTTGTTTCTTCGCCGTAAGAAATGGCCTCACGTCAACCGGACGGCCCGACAGGAACTGTTTCCGCGGCGGATTCACAGGGATCCCGCCCAGACATTATCCATCAAACATCACTGTGAAGCCGCAGGCGCAGTCTTCCTACAGTGTTCTTTGTCGTAGGGATTTCAGGTGGGCCGTGACAAGCCCGACTGTCAAGAATATACAACAACCTTTTTCCGTCAGAAGACCGTTGAATTTTGTCATCCCCCCCTCCTATGTCCATCCTCAGCGATTCACATTAGACTGAACTGAGAGAGACGACGCAGGCTTAGTTAAAGCTATCGGTAACGGGAGCTATTTCTGCATCTGTATAGCCGGTATAACCGCCATTCAATGTAACACATTTCCACGGAGGATTGGAGAGAATTGCTTTCGCCGTGACTCTCCGTGCGAAGTGCTGCCGTGAGTTCAAGAGGAATAATATAACTCATTCCATATTCTCAATATTACAAGGAAGCACCAAATGACTTTCCCCTGCCCTGTACTCAGTGCGTTGGGGGCAGGAATGTGCGGTAAAGGTTTTCTTTATTTCCTTCTGACACACCGACCTCCGCACTGAAGTACAATCTGTCCCTGCCAGCTTCTCTGAACTTGGCAACCAAATCAATAAATAAGACGGCGCGCCTATTCTTCATCCTCCTCCTTTAAGTGCCGCGACAGAAGCATCTTAAAGTCTTTCCTTTTCAAGACGGCATGAAGCGTGTCTCCTCCCCATGGAATCTTGGGTAATTTCCTGCATCATGAAATGCTCGCCGTGACGTTTTGAGTCAAGTCTGGATTATTCTATACGGACCGCGGAGAACAGCTTAGTGCGGACCTGCGAGAACAGCTCGATACAGACCTAGGAGAACAACTCGGTACGGACCGCCGAGAACAGCTCAGTACGGACCTAGGAGAACAACTCGGTACGGACCGCCGAGAACAGCTAAGTACGGACCCGCGAGAACAGCCCTGTGCGGACCTAAGACAACGGTTCGCGGATTGTAAGGCTTCTTTGAACAACAGAAGGAATTTCCGCAGACTACGTACAGGATGGTTTCGCGTTGCGCGTGGGTTTTTCCTAGAAGAACGGTTCTATTTCTACAAAGGGTGTACCTGGTTTTATCTGTGCTCAGGTGAGTGTACCTGGTGTTACCTGTGCTCAGGTGAGTGTACCTGGCGTTATCTGTGCTCAGAAGAGTGTACCTGGTGCTCAGGTGAGTGTGCCTGGTGCTCAGGTGAGTGTACCTGGTGCTCAGGTGAGTGTACCTGGTGCTCAGGTGAGTGTACCTGGTGCTCAGGTGAGTGTACCTGGTGCTCAAGTGAGTGTACCTGGTGCTCAGGTGAGTGTACCTGGTGCTCAGGTGAGTGTACCTGGTGCTCAAGTGAGTGTACCTGGTGCTCAGGTGAGTGTACCTGGTGCTCAGGTGAGTGTACCTGGTGATTGAGTACACCTGTTGTTATCAGACTAAAGTGTTTTGGTAATCCTTAATGAGCATCAGTAAAACCAGGCCTGCCTTACGCCAAGAGTGTGAACAAATTTAAGTTCACCCATTTACACATTTAACCATCTTCCCGTTAACACCTGCCTGTATATGCCGCCCTACTCCTGTGTACGAGTTAAGATATTCCTCTGTGTGAACAGAATACACTTTGCCCATTACCGCCCCTGGAAACATCCCGAGGCGTTCTTGGCGCTTACTGTAAGTAAAAAGCCTCTGACGTTATTGGGCTATCTCTGAGTTTTACCGGGGCGAAGTTAAGCCGACTCGATGCATATATATATATATATGCGCTAACAGCCTGAGATGGAGAGTGCTGCTGCGAAATTTGCATTCTGTCTCGTCTGCAGGTATCATAAGGACACTCGAAGTTCATATTCTTTAATTAATTACAAGATGTAAAATGTACGGAAGGGAAACATCACACATCATATATAGTCACATCATATAACGTCACATGTGTAGCTTGCTAACAAGACTGATTCAATTGTTCTTGGGTGCAAGACGTAAAAGGCACAAAATGGAAACATTACACATTTCCTATGTATTTTTCCCTATATTCTCATACACATTTCGTATTCTCCAGGAGCGCGGTGTGTGTCCAGGATGCCGCTACGCCCACTGAGTCGTTTTTCCGCCTGCTGGACGACTACGACCACAGGATCAGGCCCAACTTCAACGGTACGTCCGGATCCGCTTTTGTGTTCGTAACTTGGTTTATTGACAGATTGGTACATAGGTACACATTGCTGACAATAATACATAAGGTAAAAAAAATGCAGAATTTTAAGCGTATAAGGTTTATATACAACGTATACATGTGGTAGCGTCTGCTACTTAAAAAGTGGCTTGTACAGCTTGTACCAAAGAAGATACCGGGACCTCCTGGGTCAAAACCCGTTGTCTACAGAGACAGAAGGAGGCCGATGATGATGATATTCAGCGTAGATTGATAACTCAACCCGTGGCATGAACTATCCGTGGTTACGTGAAGCATTGCCGCTTATCTAGGCGATACGATTCACCACGTATCCTCGCAATTAATTCTGCGGCTTCCTCCATTCTATACAAACTTCGCACTCCGGAGCAGCGATCAAAGCCCCGCGCACGTTCCCGACACGTTCCCGACACGGACCTGTGATTGCCCTTGGCCTAGTTTTTGTTGAAGCCTGAATACGTTTCGCGCTGCGGTAAGCCGGCGTGCTTTTTTATAATACAGGACCCGGGGCAGGGTGCACAAAAGTGCAGGAGCTTACTGGCAGGTTCTGATAACACCTCTCAATTCCATCACCTAAAGCCCCACAGTGTTGATGAAACCGCACCGCGAATTTTCGAGGCTTCCTTGTACAAAAAAGTGGCAAAGTTTCGATCTGACAACTCTATCGTTTTAGGCTTGGTCTAGTTTTTGGGCTGAACACATATTGTCTGCATCAGTAAGCCTTTATCCCCTGGCTAACGTCCAGTCCGGTATGCTGATGTGTACCAGCTTACGGTTCGTCACAGCCAGACTCCACTAACCGCTCACCATTTTATCCTCTAAAACCATAAATGAGGTCTCCAAGTGTCGATAAAACTGTACACTTGCAGAATTGTCGTGAGTTTCTGATGTCCCTTTGCACAAAGAGTAGCAAATTTTCACTATTCTATCATGTAAAAATTGGCCTAGTTTTGTTTTGAGTTCGCCCGCGCTTCCCTGTTCAGTAATCCTTCCATCAGCTACAGGTCCTGCGGCAAGAGTTCGGCAGGAGCTTGCTGGTCATACAGGCAGATTCCCAGTCTGATAACGGCGCTCAATTTTACCTTTAAAAGCCATAAATGTAGGCTAGAGAATGTAGGATTTACTGTGTGATTGCGAAGACGACCCCCCCCCCCCCTGTAAGAGGAGTGGACGAGTTTCAATGTTGTCTTCTTTCATTTTAAATGATCAGGCCTCACAATGTCGGTTTGGTTGATTTTTTTTCTGAAGACAGTTTCTCTGGTTCAACAGGATGGAGGGAGAAAAAATCCGGCAATATCGTCATGGAGGTTTTACGACACCTGGGCCCGTATTACCACAGTTTGATATCACGACATAATCTGCCATTTTACGTTAGTTTTATGACGGATTCACACATCCTGGTGAAATCTGTTTCCCATCGATTTCTGGATTCGTAGCGACTTGTTTACCTGTGCGCGGATTGGTCCGGATCAGCGACCATCTGTCGCAAGAGCCACGCGATTATCCACGCGTGCCTGGATGTAATACATACTTATACTTGTTCGTCCCTCGTTGTCGAGGATGACCAATGTCCTTGGCTCGTCACTGTCTCGGCTGGTGGGTCCGGAGGTGGCTGGTGAGGCCAATCCGGGCCAGGAAACCTCGCCCACACGTTGAGCACCAGTGGGTGGGTGTGTTGCTAGTAGTAGTGCTGCACACAGAGAAACGGCAAATACTGGAGAGGTGGGCAGAGCACTTTCAAAATGTGCTCAACCGGCCCTCCTCTAGGGTGGCCCGCACACAGCAAATAACATTTACCTTTTTATATGTAATACATAAAGCAAGGTTGAATGGCCTGAAAACAGAACCTAGCTATTTAGAAGTAAGATTATATCAATGCTAAGCTTTGATGTACTATTTCTGTAATGTCTACGACAGCAGATTGGGAACATTAGCAGGACAGTTGTGGATGTGTTGTACAAAATTCAATTTGTGTCGAAAAAGGTGGTTACAGGTCGATGCTCGGTTCTGTCACTGGGAGCGACCAAAGTCCTGACCCTGAACTTGAGGAAAGGGCAAGGTGAAGGTGTGAAGGTTTAGGTTGTGACGGAGCCTTGGTGAATCGGGTACAGGATACTACAGGATGTACCTGTTACTCCTGCCCTGTTTACTGCTTTGTACCAACGCTGAAATAAATAATAACTTTATTGCACAACAATTGTACAGGGTACAAAGTATGGCACCTACTACTACATAACTACCATTTCATAATGCTAACCTAACTAATGCATGAATGGGTGGCTAGTATAGGAGTGAACTTTTACAATGAATTTCTAATGTTTATAAATACATAAACGCTGAAATGAATAAATAAACAGATAAATAAAGGACGACAACACGTCCGTGATTGTGTCTGAAAACTCTCTCCCGGACGAAGCGGTGCAACATTTCTGCCAGATGTATAAAAAGCAGAAGCAATCGATACGCGTGGGCAGATCGTCCACAGACATCATCCTGAAAATGCCTCCAGCCGAAACTTCAGTTCCCGCCACCATGGCGGCTGTTGAAAGGCTTGGGAAGCAGCGCGGCGATGTTTTATATTCAGTTTGCGTGTTAGGACGATGTGATGGTGTTGGATACAATAGTTCTTCTATCGTCGAGCCGTGGAATAATATAGAAATATGTCTGCAAAACAAGAGTAGTGTAAAATAATGGATAATGAAAGCAGACTTAACAAAGGTTTTTATGAAACGCCGCCTTGTTGTTTAGTTTAGATTTTATAACACTGGAGATTTGTAAATCCTTGCCAGTTTTATTTGACGCATTCAGAGACAGAAAAACGGAATGCGGTTTTTGAACAATGAAGCACTGCTGAAAGAAACGGTCTACAAAATAACTGTTGAACGTCACAAAGGGCGTGGCAGACAAAGTAGTGTAGTAGTGATTGGTTTATTTCTCATTTCACATCGACAACATTTTCAGTCTCGATCGCATTGCGCGGTATATAACGTACTGAATTGCACTGTAAAATAAAAACTGAATACAGATTTCTAGAAAACATTAGTGATAAAATTTTCTTCAAGATATTAATAAGTAAATACAGCATACATGTTTAAAATAAAGAAATCCGCTATAGTTACTAAGTTATCATATGATACAATAGCTGCATCTATGCATCGTGTGCACAGCTGGGAAAGGGAGAAATTGATTCCTCTAATGGTTGGCACTTCTGGTATACATGTAAGTGTCCTCATGTGGATTGTGCCTTAGATGGTTGCCACTTCTGAAAATGTTCTGATATGGATTTTTGACTGCAGCCTTCCGAGAGAAAATTCTATAGAATTAAGGAGGCCGTTGCCATGGCGACCTTGTTCTTGGATAACCAGTGGGCGGGCTCGCTCGTCTGTCAGGTTCAGATTCATCCTGAGTGACATCATACATATGTAGACCCGCGGCCTTTGTGGCCCGGATGTGGCTTTGCCACTTTCCCAAACAACTCTTATATATATCATCACTCGGGCTTCTGGCCTCCCGCCAAACCTTCGCACTTCTAGATCTTTCATTGCAATTCTTCAAACGTAGGACTGGAATGACTTCCTTCTAACACATTCTCATACCGTGCACTAGCTTGCTTTGAAGGAAACTTATGGAAACGACAGTGGCTACATTAAATGTACTTGGTATACTGTGAATGTAATGTAAAGTTGGATATATGAATGAATGAATGAATGAATGAATTTTATTAACGTGTCTTGCGACTTTTGTCGCCCAGCCCATATGGGCTTATAAGACACCAAAACATAAACATAAACATAACCATAAATATAGGTACAGAAATCATATAAACATAAATACAAGTCCGAGTCAGAAGGTCAGATTGGTAACATCAAATGAAATAATAAACTTAGTACAAAATTGAACGTAACATCATAAGAGTCAAAAGTGTCAACTCAAATTGACAGGAGTACATAAATGCAACTCAGAAGAACATAAAATAAAATGAACTTAGATATGTGACCTAGTCCGGGAAAGAGAAAAAGAGAAATTTATGAATAAATGAAGGTTTTACGTTTTTTCCAAGCTTGGTGAATATATAATGCAATTTCAAAAACACACTCATTAAATAACCAGTTTAGTTTTGTCTCGTCTCTTTCCCAGATGATATTGGGTTCTTTTATGTACATTTTCTCAAATAGTGTTTGGCGAAGATTGTCATAAAAAGGGCAATAAAATATAAAGTGAAGCTCATTCTCTATTTCACCTAAATCACACAATGAGCATAATCTATCCCCTTCAGGAATAGCAGAGTATCGACCTGTTTCAATATTCAGTGGGAGAATCCCGGCTCTTAACTGTGCACACAGAGATCTCTTGGATCTTGAAAGAGGGAGGGTGACATATTTTTCCTGGGCGAACGTATCTTTGATCAGAGCATACGTTCTCAGTTTTGGTTTTAGCCATAGCCCCGAGGACCAGTTTTGTTTATATTGGAAGAACAGTAATTCTTTAATATGTCTAGTGTCGCCTCTGATCCTATTTAAGAAGACATACTCATGGTTTGATTCACAAAATATTCCATGCATATTTCTGCTCCATGGACCTCCATTGCGTAGGTCCCACTTGAAAACCTTCTTTGTAATCCTGTCATCAGGCATACTCACAAGCCTGTTCCAAAGTGCCACCATCGCTCCCTTCCACCTAACTTCACATGGGACCCAGCCCATGTCACCATTTATAGCAGAAATGGGTGCGAAGCGATGCACACCGAGAAAACAGCGAATGGCCCTACTTTGTATGCCCAAGCCTTTGTCATAGTTTTTAAAACCCCATACCCCCGCAGCATAATCCAATACAGGACAGACACATGCGTCATAGAGTGCAGAGTAAGCTTGGTACCCTAAGTCCTTTAAGACTTTAACTTTGCCCAGAACGCCTCCTAAGGCCCTCCCCGCAGCGTCTGCCAAGATACTGGTACCAGGGGTGAAAGTCAAATGCTCATCTAAGTGGAGGCCCAGGTATTTGTAAGTGCTAGTATAATCCAGTTTGATCTTTCCAAACATAAATTCATAGGAGCTTTGTTTTAAACCACGTTTTCGAAAATGCATAATTTGGGTTTTAGACTGATTGATCATCAGTCTCCATTTAGAGCACCACTTAGATACAATGTCCAACATTTTCTGTAGTTGGGCTTCAGTCTCAGCTATGAGAACAATATCATCTGCATACAATAGAATACTCAATGTTATATCATCTAGTTTAACTCCGAGATTAGATTGCTTTACCATTTTTGCAAGGTCATTAACATATAATGCAAATAATGTAGGTGACAATACATCCCCCTGTTTAACTCCACATGGAGTGGGAAACCATTGTGTGGTATGTTCGTATATTTTCCGCTTAGTGTAAAAGGCCGTGGAATTCTCGGGCTGCGAAATGAAAACGACCCTGAAAAAGACAAGACTATAAAGTAGATATTACCTGAAACAAGCCGATAACCTGTAACACTTTCGTCACAAATAAAAAGTGGCCGAAAAACGGTTACTTGTCAACCATTCGCAACAAAAGCACACAATGATGAAGCACATGCAATTTTAAAGACTACGTAACAAAAATCTTCCTTTTCAAAATTTCCAGCACCACATGGTGACCAATAACGCACGTGCTAAGTATTTTTTTTGTACGTTATTTATGTATTCATTTTTCGGGTCAGGCCCGGCCGGCAATGAGTACTGCCGTGATTTTGACCTACATACATCCACACAAGTCCACCATTAGTCTCCAGTCATCAGGACCAAAAGTCGCCGCGTGTCAGGCTTTCATCTGTGTTGATTTATCTCCGGATCAGGACATGAAGGCGTGTCAAAAGCTTCACGCTGACTCAAAATCAATAGCGAGAATATCAAAGCCGACTGGCGACCTGTTTCTGTCACGGCAGATGGAGACTGGTGTAGATTTGTATCAGCAGGAAATGCTTCAAATACGTCTTTCCGCGCTGGCTGAGTTATGTACTAACAGGACAGCGTTAGGAAAGGGCGATGTTTAATTAACTGATAAGTTGTTTATGTGTCAGTAGGTCCCATCTGCAGCAATAGAGACATTTCAGGTTGGGTTAAGTCATTCATCAGGTGGGGATTATATGGAGCAAAGTTACTGGAATAGAAGAATCTGCATCGGGAGATGGCAATGCTGCTAGGATAGACAGGCGAGCGCCAGGTTAAAGTGAGGCTGACTGTTTACAACATGAGACTTTGTTATCAGCCAGAAGCAGCTCTGGGTCTAATTTCCGTTTTGACTTATAGACTACGATCTAATGAAAAATTATGGGCATAATGAACGTTTAGGGGGAAGTACTTTATCTTTAATATATGTGGAATCAATTCTGATGAGATTCACACGGATAATGTAAAATAATGTCTTAAAAATTATTACGTCGCCATCTACGTGTATTTCTTCTATTGTACAAGAACGCCTGTCAAGTTTAGGCGTTCTGAACACGGAATGCAAAATCATTTCATTTCATTTTCATTTATGTATTTTACCAGTAGACCGTAACCTGTTTTTCTGGCGTCTCTCGGTACATAAAAGTACACACGAAATGAAACAAATTATACATTGACATAAAACAAAGTAGAACTGATGTTCAAAGTAATTAAAGCTGAATACCAGCTATTCCAGTCTGTTTTTAAAAGCCGTTGTGCTGGTACATTGTTAAGTTGCATTTGGTCAGTAGAGAGTCTGTTCCACAATTCCGGCCCCTGAAACTGCAAACTGTCCGTGAAAGGCTGCCCTTCTGCTTGTGGTATTGCGGTATGAATAGTTGTTGTCTTTTTCATCTAGCGGTGGGTTCGTACTGGGTACCGAGCACATTTCACCACCAGGACCGTCACCTGTACAGTAAAGATTAGCGGCTCAATCCGGGTCAGCTGACCTCACAAACTCCTAATCTCTAAGCAGATTCTGTGGGACAAGGGGAGTCTATATTGGCCGCCTGTATCCATTGGATGCCCCACGGTTGTAACCATTGGATGCCCCACGGTTGCGGCTGTTGCAGCCAATATAGACTCCCCTTGCCTCACATCTGCTCACTGCCACCTAATCCTGCCATTCTGCGCCATGTTGGGATACGGACCGGTTCATGGGGCGACTTTGGGTCCTGAGTACCCGAGTTTGACTGGAATGTGTTGGTGTAAAAGTATATTGCAGCACCGCTCCTGTGTAAAGCTGTCAGAAGTTACGGGAAAACATGCTTAACAGAGTCCCATCCTGCATAACGAGGGAGCTTGAGCCGACTGATGGCGCTATATATATATATATATGTATATACCTCTCACTTCAAAAGTCGTGTTGGACTTCTTTATGGGTTCGCAGAAATGCGTCCGTGTAAAAAGGACGGAAGTTTATTGCCTGTTGCTGCCGGGTGAAACGGCCAAACACGCATTACTTACGTAGCTAATGCACAGAGATGGGTGACTGCCGCCAGTAATGCTGTTTACTGGGTACGCAGATGGGGACGTTATGCTTCTGCATGTATGCAACTCTCTGCCGTTATCTTGGCTATAGTAAAACTGTTACCATTGTTTATCTCACGATTTGGGGATGACATCTCAGCCCACTACATACTGACTAACGGTGAACACAGTTATCCAGTTACTACTGTAAACGCTATGTGTATCGGGTGATGCCTCACAGTCGGAGGAGGAAAAGCTAACTGAGGAAAAGTTACGTACATAAGGATATGCTTTATCCCCGCCATTTTGCACAATGATATAGTATGGACCAGGTTGTTTCTCTGGAGTAGCTTAGTGTGAACATTTGTTTGACGATAGATTTGATATATACAGGCCAGAGTGTGATGGTAAGGCAGTTATATTGTGCGTCGCAGTCATAAGTTAGCAGAAAGTGTGCATCAGGAAAGTCGTTGACGTATGGAGAGTTACCGGCGCTGTAAGTAACGACTGTTGCCGGACGCTGATGGAGGAATTATGATGTCCAGCTGCACTGAGGAGACGTAACGGCCGCCATCTGTACCGTACGGACAGACTCTACCGTGATGTCAGTCCCAGGAAGGATAGGTGGAAGGGCTGGTGTATCCAGCACCGTGCTTTATCCAGAGCCATGCTCAGGCACGGTTCTGGATAGTTCAAGCGTATCCAGAACCGTGCCTGGGGCAAATCTACGTTCTTGCAAATCTACGTTCGCGGAGACTATCCAGAACTGTGGCAGTCTGTGCCTGAGCCTAACCCTAACACACTTAGACATAGATACAGATAGGCACGGCTCTGGATACGATAAGAGTTGAGTGATGCTAGTGCTTATAGAGAAGCTGTGCGAACTCTATTAAAGGTGGCATAAAACACGCGTCAGGGAGGCAATAATCATAACAAACACGCGTCAGGAAGGCAATAATCATAACAAACACGCGTCAGGAAGGCAATAATCATAACAAACACGCGTCAGGAAGGCAATAATCACAACACACAGGAAAACTGGGCGCGAGGAGATGTGGTGTTTCTTATGGCGTAAAGGTGGTGATAACGATCTTAAGTGTTGAGCTAGAGGTCTGCGTTCATGAACCGTGCCTAGGGCAAATCCACATGCTTACCCTTTCAGGCACAGAACTAGACAGGCACAGTTCTGGATACGATAGAACCTCCATCCCACCTGTTGCCTATGTTATGTACGTGCTGTGGAATGTAAATGAAGGAAAACACTGTATAGCAAGGTGGCCCGGGAAAACCCACACAAATTTACAATGTTTTCCATGTTACACTGTGCAGTAAGACTCTACAATGACAGTGATACCGGTTAATGGTTGATATTGAAAACCCATGGCTGTCCTTTCCTGTTGTAGATTGAATGGTGTTTGTACATATTTGTATATAGTGTGTTTCTGTTTACTTGTCTTGTTCTTTCTTTCTTTTAAACCAATTGTAAGAATCGAACACTCAATTCAGGGGTGCAGCTGCATTCCCTGCTTTTGTAAGATTTTGTCTGTTTGAATAAACAAATATCGAAGTAAATATCGAAGTATGTTCACTTTCTAAGGAACGCTGAAACATATCACGCCGAGGCGCATACAATTCTCCTGGCTGTGAATCAGGGATACCAGTGCATAGCGGCCTGTGAGAAACCGGGTAACATTTCTCATGTTTACTTTCAAAGGGCAGTGGAAACGGCGAGGCACAACCACATACAGCCACTGGGCTGGCGTGGGGATGTTTCAGACTCACATCACAAAACAATTGTCTCTGTGATTTATAGAATGGAAAACGTGTCCAACTCTCCCCCAGCAGAAAGCATATTCCGTGCGTGCTTTGGAATTGAATCAAGTTCCCGAGGGTAAAGCGTTGTGGACATGCCTTATAACAATAATCATAAAGTTATTACAAACGCAAGCCGGGGAAAATTGTATATAGACATGCAATCTCTAGGGAAATGTCAGAAACTAGTCAGGAACATATAACTAGATAAACTAGCTTTGCCGGGTTTAACTTCTGCTTTGAAGTTAGCGGAAGACGAATCTACCCACTTCTTCTATGACTTGTGGGTTCCTTGGTTTTAATAGTAGAGTCTTCCTCTCTTCATCTGAGACAACAAGAAAGCTACATATGTATAACTGTAGTCATGCGGATGAAAGGAGCACGGTCTGGCCCAGGGCGACCCAGACCTGTTCACTAAGTTTGTAACAATTCATTTCTGACGAAACGTTGAGACAACGTCCTGCGCCAACTGCTGAGATCTTCAGTCGGATATATTTCAGACTTTCATAAGGCAAAATGAATTAATTGGACGATATAAACTGGTCAACAAGTTTGATATACGTGTATCAGCAAGACCAGGAACTCTCTGTAAGCTTCAAAGTTACGCTGGGAGAATCCATAATCATGCGGTCAGGTACCACACGTATCCAGAACCATGCCTGGGGCAAATCTACGTTTTTGGATACGCGGAGACTGTCCAGAACCGTGCCTGGGGCAAATCTACGTTTTTGGATACGCGGAGACTATCCAGAACCGTGCCTGAGCCTAACCCAAGCCCATTCAGACACAAAGGCACGGTTCTTTATTTATTTATTAATAATGGCTCTGGGTACGATATGTACGTAGGCGTGCCTTTTGGGAACTTGCAATGTAAGATTAAGTCACGAGTAGTTTTACTTGTAGTTAAAAGATGAAAGAAGGTATCTGATGAAATCTTACAGCGGTGATTTTAGCTTTTTCGTCCCACTATAGAGAAATTGTCTCCTATAAACCACATCAGGCTTTACACAAGCGTCTCTTCCTTCTCGCAAATCCCCGTCTTTAGATATAATAGCCGTCGAATTGATTCACCAGTGGTTCGTTCTGTGTATTTGCTTTTTTTGGCCTGATATCGAGATTTACCAAAAGCTCGTTCTGTTGTGCGATGGCATTTGTGTATACAGGACAAAAATTCCACGAGATTACGTGCTTTCAGTTCCTTTGAGGAAAAATAAACCAGTCTATCTATCTATCTATTACCAGTGTATGAAACAGCTGAATACACGGTCCAGTACGCCTTATTGTGCGATGGAATTATATATTTATGACAGAAACTACCCGAGATTACAAGTGTAAGAAGCAGCTGAATGTGAGGACGCGTCCGCCATTTTGCGCAATAACTGCGTCTGACAGGAACAAATAACTCGCGCACTTGGGCGAGATTTGTGCTGATATTTCCAAAGTTCGTCTGTTGATCACAGCCATAAATCATAATTACTGAAGTAACAGTTTGTTTGTCGTGAGCATCAAGTTGCTACATAGGAGAAGATCCCCGTATATCGTTTGGCCAGAGTGGTTCTGATATGTACTTATACTTACATTACCCATCCGCTTCTACTTCCTGGGGCGTTATCGCATCCAGAACCGTGCCTGTCTAGTTCTGTGCCTGAATGGGTTAGGGTTGGGATCAGTCACGGTTCTGGATAGTCTCCAAGTATCCAAGAACGTAGATTTGCCCCAGGCACGGTTCTGGATACGCGTGGACTATCCCGAACCGTGCATATCTAGTTCTATGCCTGAATGGGTTAGGATCAGGCGCGGTTCTGGATAGTCTCCACGTATCCAAGAACGTAGATTTGCCCCAGACACGGTTCTGGATACGCGTGGAATATTCAGAACCGTGCCTGAGCATGTTTCTGGTTCTGGATACAACACAGACCGTAGGTGCGCAGGATCTGATGTATGACTCTCCAAATGTTTCTTAGCTTTACTTTCAAATATTCCGTTCAATTTCAACTTGCTTAAAGTAAGCCCATGTGTAATTGCTAAGTTCGGAGAGCACTTTGCCATTCAGTTACGGAAAACTGTTTTTGGGATAACGTCCAATTTCTGCATGCATTCCACTAAAGTGGCTCAAATATATGACTGTCCCAATGGTTTGGCGTCCTACTGTGAAATCTCCTGAGCAATTCCGTCCTACTTAGCGTGATGCGGGGTCGCCCCCATAAGTGTGGATGTGGAGTTCCGCTGAATGTGTTTTAGTGATGTTCAATTTCTCTAAGCCTTTCCACTCGCTAAATGAACAGGACGGAATGGCGCGCGGGTATTAAGGACATATTTCACCTGTTTCTGGCGTCACGGATGATTCCTCTCCTCAATCTTGCGTACCTTAAAGACCGAAACTGTCGTCAGGTCGGGTCGTTTCTAACCGGCTTTCCTTTATGAGAGAGAAGAGAACTGGTTTATTTGATCACACTCATAAAATACAACATCGCAACCGAGGGGGGAATTGTAGTGTACTCTACAATACAAAAGTAACACGCAGTATTTACAGTCAGAAGAAAGTGGTGCGTGTCTAATCTGTTGGAAGGAAAAGCAGTTAGGAGTGAGTAATCTTTACGCCCTGCCTCAGACAAATGTGTTGCGTTACCCACACTGTCGCCACTGTTCCTGTAGGGAAAGAAATCACAGTTAATTGTAAGTTGATCGGCTTGTTGTCGAGTCTTGTCAGGTCTGGCCGCAGACAGATGTGTTCTATTACGCACACTCTGCCATATTTACTTCACGCGGTTCTGCAGGGGAAAACGAGGCTGGTAGGAAGTTGATCGGCTTGTCGGCACGGCCTGTCAGAGACAGATGTGGCCCATTTCCTGCACGGTCCCTGCCGTCATTAGTTCTCCCATTATCAGGGCGGTTCTGCAGATAGAGAACTGGGAACAGACAGGCGGCGGCTGGACTGCCGAGTTACGTCTGTATCGCACCCAGAACTAGTAGTGTGTCTGGATGGGCTAGGGTTAGGATCAGGCACGGTTCTGGATAGTCTCCGCGTATCCAGAACCGTGTCTATCTAGTTCTATACCTGAATGGCTTAGGGTTAGGATCAGGCACGGTTCTGGATAGTCTCTGTCGTATTCAGAACCGTGCCCATCTAGTTCTATGCCTGAATTGGTTAGGGCTAGGATCAGGCACGGTTCTGGATAGTCTCCGCGTATTCAAGAACGTAGATGTGCCCCAGGCACGGTTCTGGAATACGTGTGGACTATCCGGAATCGTGCCCGAACATGGTTCCGGATAAAGCTATCACGGTTCTGGATGCAACAGTATGCAACAGTTGATAAAAAACTTATTATGAGTACTGTTTGTGTATATTCCTAATATAAATATTTTATTTTTCATTCACGCAAACAGACCTCGGTTTGGAAATTAACCTTAGCTTAGGCAAGGAAGTCCAGCGTCACTTGTAATGAACTTTTACGAACTAAAAGAATGTCTTAACAGAAAGGCACATTCAGAAATCATGCCGAAGTATTTCCCGTTTAAAAAAGAAAACTTAGCCTTAATGCTGCTGGTAGATAGCAGAACTCCGGCTATCAGCTCTGATGTCGCCACTTCCGGGCGGCGGGCGGCCTCCCGCGGGGGAGGAAATAACGCTCTACAGTAAAGCGAACCCAGGCGTGTCGCCATGTTATAACGTCGGGCCGTAACGATAGTTTACTAGGGCAGGAAAACAGCATTAAGGGGGCAGATAAGAAGAAATGGAAGGATCACGATGAAATAGCCAGGCTGGGTTAAGCCTAATGCTTTAGGACTGGTGTATGTGGAGTAACGTTAACTTCAGCACCAGGGACAGGGTAAGGCTTTTTTTAGCCTATCAGAGGCGAGCTTGGACTTCGTTGTTTGCAGATTAGACGTTATTTGATTTGAGATAGAAATCAGGTTATACGTCCCCTACTGAAAGACGCACTGTGAAAGCTTCCGTAACGTCATGGACGGTTTTTATACGTTCCGATGATGTTTTTATACATGGCTTTGCCTCCCCCCGGTGCTATGCCTCCCCCCGGTGCCATGCCTCCCCCCGGTGCTATGCCTCCCCCCGGTGCTATGCCTCCCCCCGGTGCTATGCCTCCCCCCGGTGCTATGCCTCCCCCCGGTGCTATGCCTCCCCCCGGTGCTATGCCTCCCCCCGGTGCTATGCCTCCCCCCGGTGCTATGCCTCCCCCCGGTGCTATGCCTCCCCCCGGTGCTATGCCTCCCCCCGGTGCTATGCCTCCCCCCGGTGCTATGCCTCCCCCCGGTGCTATGCCTCCCCCCGGTGCTATGCCTCCCCCCGGTGCTATGCCTCCCCCCGGTGCTATGCCTCCCCCCGGTGCTATGCCTCCCCCCGGTGCTATGCCTCCCCCCGGTGCTATGCCTCCCCCCGGTGCTATGCCTCCCCCCGGTGCTATGCCTCCCCCCGGTGCTATGCCTCCCCCCGGTGCTATGCCTCCCCCGGTGCTATGCCTCCCCCCGGTGCTATGCCTCCCCCCGGTGCTATGCCTCCCCCTGGTGCTATGCCTCCCCCCGGTGCTATGCCTCCCCCCGGTGCTATGCCTCCCCCCGGTGCTATGCCTCCCCCCGGTGCTATGCCTCCCCCCGGTGCTATGCCTCCCCCGGTGCTATGCCTCCCCCCGGTGCTATGCCTCCCCCCGGTGCTATGCCTCCCCCCGGTGCCATGCCTCCCCCGGTGCTATGCCTCCCCCCGGCGGAGATTAGCTATTGGGGTCAACCACCTCCATCCTGATCCCGTAGATAATTTTAATCCCGTCTATAATAAATGCAGCAGTTTATGTTTAATAACTAATAACACTTCCCGGGGAGACCCTTAAGGTCCGATCCCTGTATACTCGTGAAACCCCGTCTGTAACTCCAGAATATTAAAACGCAATAATCTGTCGCTATAGATTATGATTCACATATATTCGTTAAAACTCATGAAATGTTGTAACTTTCTTTATTGCGTTCCCTGTATAATGATATGTGGGCGTCTGCACCCCTACCCTAGAAATGATGTTATATTAGTTATATTAAAGTTCTCACTGACGCTGTTTCTACAGGTTTAGTTGCCAGACACCCCCTTTTTGAGAAATAGTATAGTCCGACGAATTACCGCATGCATTTTCACAACAGTCCCTAACATTGGACGATCACACTGTGTACTACACGGGGGTGTCCAGTTATTTTATTTCAACGCCTGAAAACACAGATGCAATTAAACAAAAACAATCCACATTATCTGGACCCCAATAACTAACCATAAACAAAGATCAAAGAAATCCGTCAAACCCACCGTGAGTTACAGCTGCGAACACACAAACACGACCGAAAACACTACCTTCCCGCGGAAGGATATCTACTTCCCAGGAGGTGATAACTCATGCGGGCCTGACTACCACCATGGCAAGTGTGGCTGATCCGGCATGTAAGCTCGGTAGTAAATTATACACACGCGCAATATCCGCGGGCTCAGAACAGTCATCAAGCCATTTATGGCGACATTCGTCACATTAAAACACACGAAAATGAGCCATAATTTAACTCAATATTTCCTCTGGGCCAATTGAAAAATCATAAAAGTTGCACCTTTTTCCTATATTGGCGTCTTGAGCTCCCGTCAGTTCATATCATAAACAAACGTTAAACCTGCCATTGGCGCTGGCATCAAGAGTAAATTCGCCTTTATGGACTTTTTTAAAAATTGAACCGAAGCTGTTTGTAACACTGTATAGAAGGTTCTTTAGTCAACAACCAGTGGGTTTTACATCCGACGTTTCGGTGACCGTTTGTAATCTTCTCCAGGGCAACAGTGACATCGTAGTGAAGCAAGTTTCTCAATATGCAAGAGAGACTCGAACTTAAAAACAAACACGAATGTTACGGGCTGCATAGTAGTTAAAAATTACTACAAAGCTTTTTTTATTTATTTTCATTCTCCGAGAAACTGAAGTGTCTGTTTCCAAGCTCCAGTCCGGTAGTCGGAAGCACAGGTTAGTCACTGGTTGATTGCTTCTTTATTACGGGACTTGGAACTGAAACGGTCAATCTAAATTCATACCGAGTGGAGGCATGAAATCCCGCCTAGATTTATACATGGAGCTGAGGTTGCTTTATACTCTTCCGATGAAAAAGACATTTCCCCGAGAAGCGAAGGAACTGGCCGAAGATAATGTGGAGTTTTACACTTCTTAGCTGGCTTTGTAGTCATGTTCTTCTGATATCGACATTCCTGCATACATGAAAGAAACATGGCGATGAAAACAGCCGAGTGCGAACCAAGGGTCACCAAAGGTCACCAGAGATCGTCCCTGATGACCCGAATAGTGCGTGTGGATTATATACAGCCGCCAGTCCCACAAGGTTCGCATTGATGGTTATTAGCTGCTTGAAAGGATACGAAATGCCCTGGCTGACATCAATTACTGACGATTCAAACGGACAAGGCAATCATGTAGTCAACATAACTGTCAAAACCGCACCTTGCTAACATCACTGCAAATCGCCAAGACATCGATTTGTTCTTGGGTGAACTTTTTCTCCCATCGTAGACTTCAACTTAACCAAAATATCTATCGGCAACTCAAGTTTGGCAAAAAATGGCGCCTGTTCGTCTATGTTATGTGTAATAGTTTAAGAGGACTGTTTGTCTTTCGGCATCATTTTTCCTTATTATACTTTGCTTGCCTGGTCGGAAAGAAAACATGTCAAGTATTTTTGGAGACTATCAAATTGTGGTATGCAGTATTACAACGGTCTTGTATTCACGAAAGTCCTTCCATGATAACCGATTTTCACATATTTCCTTATGACTAAAAGGTGTGAAACAACGATAACAGATAGTTCAGCTCTTCATTTATTTCTGTTTAATTAAGTTAATTTAATCATCAGGTTCCTTCCCAGCCTGCCTAAGGACACACGGCAGCCATGTTTAATAACGATGTTCATGACTATAATAAAGACCTTTGGTAGAGTTACATCAGTAATTATTTTCATCTATGCTGTTGCCAAGATCTCAGCTTAGCAGCTGAGTAAAGATTAATCATGATGCATTCCTTAAAACAAATTTGTTAAAGTGCTCTCTTCTGACTAGGGCATTTAAAGACGTCTTATTAAGCGTCTTCTGATACTCCAGGGTGAAGACAGTGTCTTGTGACATTTATCATTTTGGTGATGTTCCTAACAAGCTGTTGTATCCAGAACCGTGCTTTATCCAGAACCATGCTCACCACGGTTCTGGATTGTCCAAGCGTATCCAGAACCGTGCCAGGGGCAAATCTGCGTTCTTGGATATGACTAGACTATCCAGAACCGTACCTGATCCCTTACCCTAACCCATTTAGGCACAGGACTAGACAGGCACGGTTCTGGATTGTCTAAGTGTATCCAGAACCACGCTGGGGACAAATCTGCGTTCTTGGATACGCGGAGACTATCCAAAACCGTGCCTGATCCTAACCCTAACCCGTTCAGGCATAGAACTAGACAGGCACGGTTCTGCATACAACAGCAGCCTTATCCACAGAGCGTGTTGAGTGCGCAGATTGCCGTGATGTACGCTCTTACATGCCGGCAGACCTCGTTACACGCGTTACATATGCGCCATTACCGATATGCACGCTCTCACAATGATTACACAAACGGCGGTGTTAAACTGCTTGTCGCCGTACCAGATTAAATAAGGGTGTAGTTTGCGTTACGGAAATAGACCCTGACATGTTGGATTGCAGAGTCGGAGATCGGAAAGGCATTTAATGTAGGATTTGGTAATAAGTCACGAAAGCTGGAAGGGTGGCGGGCTTGAACGCAATGAAGGAAGTACCACTCCACAAACCGTTTGGCTGCTTTAGTGAATGCCGTATGTTTATATACATGAACAGAGCTGCGATCAGAACATATGGCTAGGTGTCGACAGGTGTGACAGCTTCGGAAGCTGGCGTGTTTTGAGATGTTTACATTGTAGGCCGGCGGTAATCTATGCTGTACAGCGCAGACTGAATCGGTCTCGATACCATCTCGGGTGATCTGGGGTGACCCGTTGATGGCAGGACGATTATCCCAGGAGTCGTTAGCTGTAACAGTTGTGTCAGCTGTCATGCTGATGCCTTGTCAGCTCTATAATGCAGATGCCGGTCTTCAGGTAGCGGAGATGTATGGTAAGGTTGTCCAAGGGTTGCCTCATGTCGTCTTCATCCGTCTGCGGAAATTGGCGGGATGGTCTCGTCTGGGGACCGCGCGGACCGGAAGTCGCGACCCGGATTTGGAGCAGGAAGCCGCCGAGGGAATGTTCCTCAGCGATAAGGAAATGACTCTAACACCGCCTCTTCCATCAGCCGGACTGATACCCGTGAAAACCCGCGGCTCTAACGGCAGCTACAGGCCCAATATCTGCCATCGCTGCATGAGTCTTAGGGAGATTAGTGTTAAGACTCGCCAGTCAGGCTGGAAGTCAGGCTGAAGCTGATCCACTACTTACACCGGTGGGTCAGGAGACATTACAACTACATCACAACGCGAGAAGTGCCGTGTAAGACTTCAGCTAGATGCCCCTTATCTCCTGGCGCCTGACTGCATCTTAAAGCAATGAGTATTAAGACTCGCCAGTGAGGTGTTAACCGCCTGCCTAAGACTGTTCCACCTGAGTAGATCTTTGACTTCGACTTGATGTAGATCCACAATTTTATAGATCGGCTTATACGCAGGAATATTAGAAATAACATAACATGCCAAAGAGCAAAGATGCTTTGGAAAACGATCTGTTTATTGAAGACGTGACGTCACGTTACACAAGTCAGCTGGGCAACAGAGGCTGCCTACAGAAAAACAGACAAACATCCTAATTCTCCACATGAATACACAAATCTACAACAACAATACCTCACATGGTAGACACAATTTAACAAACATAATTCTCCACATAAATACACACACCTATAGTAGTAATACAACGCCCGGTAGAGACTACCGTGAGTGTCTCACGCTGTGGACGCATTGCAAATGTTGTGCAGCGAAACTTCTCTGTCAATACTTCACTGTCTGAAAGGGAGGCTCCATCCATCAGCACGGTGACCCCGTGATCCCTTTTTACAAAACTATTCATGCAGAAACGTTCATACAGAGAGGTGCCTTTGGCGAGCAACATCTACCTACATAACTCATCAATTCATAACTCACAACATGAACCCACATAACCCACAACATGTACCTGCATAACCTCATTAATTTATAACCCACTTTTGCGGATGCCCGTTGTCGCGAGGGTCTGAAGTCTTCAGTTGTAGTGCTCTATGAACTCGCCAGGATGAAATGACGGACCTGGGTACAGATGTGCAGAAGTGACGTCAGGGGAATCTGCTGGTATACGGGTAGAATACGGACCTGAGAAACTTTTGTCGGTAAAGTCTGATCAACTGCAGGCCTGACTGGGCAACAATGCCTGAGAAATAGTCATAATTTACCCCGTTTCTCTTCCCCCTCTCTCTCCCTCCCCCCTGCCTGTCTGTCTGTCTCCCTCCCTTCCATTTCTCGATCGT
Source organism: Branchiostoma floridae x Branchiostoma japonicum (assembly GCA_013266295.2). Classification (NCBI taxonomy): domain Eukaryota; kingdom Metazoa; phylum Chordata; class Leptocardii; order Amphioxiformes; family Branchiostomatidae; genus Branchiostoma; species Branchiostoma floridae x Branchiostoma japonicum. The sequence goes on along the minus strand of CM023833.1, from coordinate 96,067 downwards.
TACTTGGGACTTTAGTTTCCATTTTCTTCTCGCTGCACACGTCTTTCCTGGGAGCAGAAATGCACTTAAGATTCTCCTTCTCCCCCAGCCTGCTACCAACGCCACTCTCTATAGCCCAGGTGGCTGTTAAGGTTCACTCTAGTAGACCGTGTGTGTGGCCTCGGGCAGACCGTGTGTGTGTCCTCGGGCAGACCGTGTGTGTGGCCTCGGGCAGACCGTGTGTGTGGCCTCGGGCAGACCGTGTGTGTGGCCTCGGGCAGACCGTGTGTGTGTCCTCGGGCAGACCGTGTGTGTGGCCTCGGGCAGACCGTGTGTGTGGCCTCGGGCAGACCGTGTGTGTGTCCTCGGGCAGACCGTGTGTGTGTCCTCGGGCAGACCGTGTGTGTGGCCTCGGGCAGACCGTGTGTGTGTCCTGGGGCAGACCGTGTGTGTGGCCTCGGGCAGACCGTGTGTGTGTCCTGGGGCAGACCGTGTGTGTGGCCTCGGGCAGACCGTGTGTGTGGCCTCGGACAGACCGTGTGTGTGGCCTCGGGCAGACCGTGTGTGTGACCTCGGACAGACCGTGTGTGTGGCCTCGGGCAGACCGTGTGTGTGTCCTGGGGCAGACCGTGTGTGTGGCCTCGGGCAGACCGTGTGTGTGGCCTCGGGCAGACCGGGTGTGTGGCCTCGGGCAGACCGTGTGTGTGGCCTCGGGCAGACCGTGTGTGTGTCCTGGGGCAGACCGGGTGTGTGGCCTCGGGCAGACCGGGTGTGTGACCTACCGAACCTCTGGGAGCCCTCTGGCCCGGCTGGTAGTGAGAGAACAGGCAGGTCAAACCTTTGGGAACATTATGTACCCGCAGCTTGCATGACTATGGACAGGTGTCGTACCAGAAAGGTGAAGGCAGAACGCTGAAAGCAGCCACTCCGGCCGTCATATGAATACGTGCATTGACTTTCCTTTTTACCACCAATATTAATCTACGTCAGTTGCTAGACCTATGATTTCTTGATGTAGTTCTTAGGAATGCAGATGTGCATGGAATAAGCGAAGTCTGTGGATAGAAGTCTTCCTCACTACACACACCATGGGGCAGCTGAGGTCGCTACCGCACACTTACAGGGCAGCCGTTTTCTTTGTTATTGGTGGGCCGGCTTACTCTCTCCTTGCAGCCAAGGACCGAATTGTGAGGAGCTTACAATGGTGGTGGGGCTTAATCGCAAGGGTCTGGAGCGGCTCCCGTTCGGCGCTAACTCAGGTGACCTAAATACGACCCCAGGTGCGGCCATAAGTCTGTAAGGTTTGAACCACTCACACCGGGAAGGACCCCTACTCTTTTCGATAAGTATGGTGGGTTCTTTAACGTGCGTGGGGTGTGGCTCTCCCCAAACACGGGACCTCCATTTAACGTCCTATCCGAGGGACGTCCCTAACCGAAGCTAGGTACTCATTTACATCTGAGTGAAGTGAGGAAAGTCGTGTAAAGTGCCTTTCCCAAGGGCACAAGATCGGTGACTTGGGTGGGGATCGAACCCGGGACCTCTTGGCCCTGAGCCGAACGCGCTACCACTGCGCCACACGACCCCACAATCTGTTCACAATCTCCACATACTGCAGCATGGCTGCTATACAACTCCCCACGTATGTGGTTAAAAATCACTAGCGTAGACCGTATGTATGATCTACTATCGAGAGCCTTAATGCCATATGGTTGCCTTATGTAGGATCTACTGAACCATCAGTGGGCCTTATGGCCATATGGTTGCCGTCTGTAGGATCTACTCCTGCCCAAGGGAACTTTATCACCTTCAATCGCCCGCAGCCCAAACCAAGCATGTGTCTTGGTAGGAAGTTGAAAGCAGGTTCTGGCATTGATGAAACCGGGGGCGCTAGCCTGGGCCGGCACCTGTGCGCGAACCGTGCCGGGCAATCGAACCCTATTTCCCCAGGACCTAGTCCTAGGTGAGGGGTAAAACATAACTGGTCATTGAGAGCGTTGTAAGGTCATTGAGATCAATTAAAAGGCTATTGAACGACCTTGAAGATCAATGAGCGACAGGTTTCAATAAACGTTAACTTTCTGGATGCTCAACGGCGTCTGAAGAGCCTCACATCTGGGGTAGGGGAGAGTCTGTCGCGTCACAGACGAGTTTTCTAACTCGTCATATATAAGTCTTCTCACGTTTTCATGGGAACTTCAATGTTAAAAAGACGCTGGAAAATTCAATTCAAAAATCAAAACTTCTACCATAACTTGTTGGAAACTGTACAGTAAAGTCAGAAAACTTAAAGATAAGCATGCTTTCCTCTATAGAACCTCTTCTTTGGTGCCAAACTCTTAAAGTTGAAGTCAAGATTAACTTGATTTTAAACTTACTGGATTCTACCATTCTCTCGTGCCTTCCCGACTAAAGACTGATCAGTGTTTTGCCTGTGAAAGGCATCGCGCATACATCACAAGCCAGCTGCATCCTTCGTGAGTTTGAACCTGTCATGGCCGCCATCTTGTTTCAATCCATCATGGCGACCGTGTACATCCTAACTGCGTACTCATGAAGCATGTAACCTGATCTGGCTTTACCCGTCGTCGTCGGCCTTATATGGCAGTTCCATCTGTCACACTCAACGGCCTTGACTGTTCTGTCTGCCTTATATGGCAGTTCTATCTGTCATGGCGTGTTCACTCACCGGCTTTAACCGTCCTGTCGGCCTTATATGGCAGTTCCATCTGTCACGGCGTGTTCACTCACCGGCTTTAACCGTCCTGTCGGCCTTATATGGCAGTTCTATTTGTCACGGCGTGTTCACTCACCAGCCTTAACCGTCCCGTTCGCCTTTTATGGCAGCTGCATCTGTCACACACACCGGCCTTAACTGTCCCGTTCACCTTATATGGCATTTCCATCTGTCATGGCGCAGTACACGTCACAGGTAGTTGATACCTCCGCCCTTCAGAAACTACAGAAGCAGTCTATATAGCTACTGCCGTTCGCTGGCCTGGGAGTGCCTGTGCAGCAGCGATCTGTCATGATGATCCTGTCACCCTTGACTTTTCCTCTGAAGAATCCCGCTAAGCAGCCGCCATGAAGCTGAATCACTCATCGGATAACGGCAAAGACAGGTGTTAGCTCACCACATAAATGTTCCTAACATTTATAAAGAACACAATGCTGCAGGACGGAGTTAGAATTGTGATGTTTAGAGATCTGCTCAAGGACAAGAATCGCGTCTAAGATCTTATATAATTACGCATTTGTTACCAATAGTAAATGAGACAGGCACTAGATCACTCGGAATAGATCTTTAATTCCAGAACCAACTTTAACATAAAGGTTGTAAGGTAAGCTTTATCATACATGGGAAATCACATATACCAGTGAAAAGCCTAGTACCATTTGAACTGATGTGCCGGTTGTTACGATCATCCATATTTGAAAGGAGCGCCATGGCTGAATATGTCTGGGCGTCAAAGTTCAGTTTCCGAACTTCTTTTGATACAATTTCATTATACAAAATATAACGGAGCATCTTACAGAAAACGTTCTCAGATATTCGTAAAGCTTTTAGGATTCTCAGAGCAATTTTGCAGCGTAATTTTATTGATGGTGTGGTACACTGGGGTGGGCGGTTATACCAGCCATACAACACAAATACAGGCACAGATACATTTCAAAATGTTACTGAAAAGTATTTTGAAGTAGTTTCTCATGTCCCTGGGAACTTATGCAATTATTTTTCTTATTGCTTTTGGTCTGTTTGTATGTGAAAGTTATGAACTAGTTTCTCTGCGCTAATCCCGCCGGATATTGCCTTTCCGCAGACCCTCACGCTGCCGACGCTGCCATTAACCTCTGCTCCTATAAAAATGAATTCACGTTCGCTTCTCCCTGCTTTTCACTGCCTTCAGAAATGAGACCAGGCGCGCCTCAGAATACTGAATATCAAACTGCAAGTACAGTACAGTAGGTAGTGGGGAATATTCGCTTCTACCGTATCCAGAACCGTGCTTTATCCAGAACTATGCTTAGGCACGGGGCAAATCAACATTCTTAGATACACGGACCCTATTCAGACCCTCCGTCATCCTAAGCTTATCCAATGCTGGCAGAGAACTAGCTATAGATAGGCACGGTTTTGGATACAGTAATGTCGATCCATGAGGACCTTCAGTACAAGCCATACAATCAAGCAATCGCCGAAGTTAGCAAAGTGCGGCTGCAGAAAAGTATGAAAGGTTGATAACGAATGAGGTGACTTCATAAATACTAGTATTATTGACGGTCGCTGCGTTTCAACAATTTCCCGCCTCTTCGGTGTTGTAGCTTTCTCAGATCCCTTCCCAGAGGACATTATCATATAGATATAATAAACTCGCGATGTTCCTGTTGAGGTAATAATCAGTGAATATTCTAGGAGAGTTGGCGTGTGAAGGGGAAAATCGGATTAACGAAGCAAAATCGAATTCACATCGACCAAGAAGCGTGAAAAGTTGCTAGCCATCTCGAAAGGTTGCCTCCCACCGGAGTCGGTGCTGCAGGAGTGTAGCCGTGAATGGGGAGGGATTTCTGACTCAGGTGCACAAAGTGCATGTCCACAATAGGCTGAGATTCGTGTTAAAGTGCCAACAAGCTCTTATCATGTAAAAGCTAATCCCAGAGGAGCCCAATTCACGCATGTTCCACTCCTGCAGTAGCGCGATGTTATATCGAACTGTAAACTTGGAATTCAAATCTATATGTGCAACAGGCAGGGAAATGGTGGCAATGTTATATCTTCTTCCTCCTATCGAACGTACCCTCAAAATAATCGCATCTCACGACTGCGGCGGTGAAAAGATTGCAATTGCCTTTGATTGGGATCTGGTATTTCGGGCTGTGTGTGTGCGTGTATGTGTATGTGTGTGTGTATGTGTACGTGTATGTGTATGTGTATGTGTATGTGTATGTGTATGTGTATGTGTATGTGTATGTGTATGTCTATAGTACGTGTATAACTACAATAAGCTGACAAGGTGACAAGATGACAGTCAGGTCGGTAATGATTCCATTGTCACTAAAGCAGACACGTCTTTTCCAATGGATAATCTACTCATTGAACTCCCGTACCCTTACCTAGTGCATTCGATACATTCGGAGCGTATCGGCCCATCAAATTGCTACATTGAAATCGCGACAAAGAACGTTTTTGGACGTGTGCCAACGTTACAACGGCTGCACGGCTTCTGGGGATCTTATCTAGTTATAAGTGCAGGAATGCTGACTCGGTTCTTTTCATTTGTGCGCGGAACTCTGACGCTGAGTCGGTAAGCCGTCACTCTGACTCTGACCCGCGCGGAGCCTTGTGCATTCGCACCGCTGGTGAGCAGGCTTTATTTTAAGCCTAACGCCAGGTATTAACGCTGCATAGAAATCACAGGAAAGAGTTTTGAACAGGTGCCAAGTCTGCAATGATCACACCTCTGCAAGGAATCTTATCTCTAACATAAGATTGTTTAACCCACAGACAAATGTACCTTAGTTACTAGTATTTTCATATGTAAATTATCCCATTTGTTGCCTCTGTTGTTTCAGCCTTACGTTGTGCCCTGTAGAACGCGATAACGTGCACACATTCGTCTCTGTCTGCAGTCCAACAGGAGGTTTCTTATCGTTACTCAAAACTTTGGATGTTAGAGAAAAGTTTTGGTTCTTGGTACTGTTGAGAACCCGTTCAAGCTTACAGATCGGACAGGCAGAAGGCATCAGTATTAGGAAGTAAACATGAGTAGATCAGTGAGATTTGTTACACGGGCAGAAACGCACGACAGGACCGCATATTTGTCATCTTTCTATTTTCTTGTGGTTCAGATCATTTCCTTAGACGTCTGTCTAAGAAATCCACAGGCTTCACCAAGCAGCGGAGTTTGATCTGAACTTGACTGACAGAACTCCCGCCACGCAGCCGTGAACTTGACTGAGAGCTGCAGCTCCACAAACCGTGACTAATGGGCCTCTGGCAACAACCCGGAGTAGTACGCTGTGGCCGAAGAGATTAAATCTGTGGAAGGGCATTTTTTTTTACCTTACACGAAAACCCACAACATGACAGTATTGTCTTTTATATCATACCCGGGCGGCGAAGCAGTGCTCCCGGCCGTGTTGTATTCTCCCGTACGACCGGATGTATAAACCGAGCTTCCATAGAACGATTCGAACGCGTTTCGCCCTAACCGCGTGCACCGCTTTCGAAAATTCGAATACAGGATTCGGACGTTCGAATGGATGTTGCAGCAGTTTTTTTTTTGTTTAGGGACACCAAATTTTCGCTCATTTCGCCTTGAAAGACGTATTTTCTAAGGTGGGTATGATATAAATAGCATACAACACGGTGTATTCCGCATCGCCCTCGGTCTCGGCCCTCCCGCGAGTCGGATCGCCCTCCGGCCTTCGGCCGTCGGGCGATCCGACTCGCTGTCGGGCCGATACCTCGGGCAATACGGAATACACCGTGTTGTATGCTCTATTTATATTTTCTCGTGTTTCTAATCAGAAGTTGATCCACAGATGCCTCAGACTTTGCCAAGTAGGGCGGAGTTTGAAATGAACTTGACTGGAGCTTCTATCGCCCAGCCGAGAACTTGACTGGGAGCTGCAGCTCGAACAGACCGTGATAAATGCACCCCGCCTCCCGGGCAATAAACCCGGACTTAACCCGAGTAGTAACCAGGGAGGAGAGGGATTACTGTGTATGAGGAGGACATTAGTTTCTCGGACCTTTACAGCAGCACGCCCCAGCGCACCCGGCATGACGGATGGCGGTCAGTTCCCGCGATGCACCGCCCTGTCCCGCACGTACGGACTTGTCTCCTGCCTTTGAGAGGCTGACGTCTGTCCTCAGCTGTAGAGCCAGATAGAGTGGTCCTCTGCATGTCTGTAGCCGCCGGGGGTTCCGTGCCTTTGTAGTGCGCAGTGTGGCTGGCGAAACGGGTATAAAAACGCCATCATTCATCCACGGCACGTCCGGCGCACATCATAACTCACCTGGCTTCACGTTATAGCGGGGACTGAAAGGGTCATATCGTTTTATTACACGTCATTCTAACATGTACCTCAGGGACGAAAGCAACATTGTGTTTTGAAAATGTACAATTTTTTCATAAGAGACATATTTTTTCTATAGTTATGAAATATGCCTCTAACATTAAAACAGAGATAAAGGGTAGCTAAAAACGTTTGCCCTGCAGCTATGAGAACTGTTGTTATGTTTCTATTCCTGTTTCCCGTACCCAAATCCTTGTCGTATTTTACACACACGCCTGACTATAGATCCCCTGCGTGCACGTTAAACAGAACTTTCACCATCGCGAACAAACTCTGAACTTTCGCTTCAGCACAAAATTAATCATCATTTGGCCGTGATGTTATGCAACCCTGCCATCAACGTGACATGCGCTTTTGTTTTTCTTCTGCTGTTGACACTTATTCAAGTCCTCTCTTTTCTCCAAATATAGCAAATGACACCACCTAGATATCACGTGATGTGATGTGATGTAACCCGTTACATGGACACTTCCATACTGGATGGTTAAACCTGGAAGAGTCAGTTCTTTAGATGCATATAATTTACGTCATAATCACGTGATTTTAATGACGTAAATTTACCTGGTCAGGTCCAAGTTTAACCATCCAAAATGGTGGAATATGTTTACGTCATGGTCACGTGAGTGCGAACGCCTACAGCCCGTTATGCATGTTCTGTGCCGTTTCCTGCAGGGCCTCCGGTTAACGTGACGTGTGACATCTTCGTACAGAGCATGGGGTCGGTCAAGGAAACCACGATGGTAAGATTCTTATTCTGTACGTCTTATTCATCTTTACATTTATTGTATCCAGAACCGCGGTTCTTGGTAGCCCACGCGTATCCAGAACCGTGCCTGGGGCAAATCTACGTTCTTGGATACACGGAGACTATCCAGCATCGTGCCTGATCGTAACCATGACCCATTCAGGCATAGAATTATATAGGCACGGTTCTGGATATGATAACATCTTATTGTTTCGGCTGTAAGAATCATACAGCCAGGGCTGCTCAGGTGGCAAGGGGCTTTTAAAAGCGGAAAGTCTGCTGATAAAGGTAATAAATAATAAACTACATCAGTAATGAAATTCTTCGAGTTTAAATAAAGATACAAACAAACAACAAAATCAAGATAGAAGTCAAATGTACGTACAGGTATTAGCAGTCAACAGTGTCTCAAACCTTGGAAATTACAGTTTAAACTTGCTTCATGATGACTTCTACCAACACAGATGAACTTTCAAGATAAGTATCTCTAACCCTATAGATCAGGCTAAAGCTATACAACATGAATAGTTACAGTGTGTGCGTGATAAACGTGAATCAGTATGCAAAGTTACGGAGCGTAATTGTGATTGAGATAATAGCCGGGGGAGGCAATTTGTGCAACAGATTAAGAGTCAGATGAATGATAAGAGTGACTCAGTTGCATTGTGGTGCCGAGCTCAGTTGCCACAGCAGAATGCCAGCCAGTGTTTATTGTTCACATTGGTGATACATGTATGCCTACAGGCTGTTGTAGCCGTGATTCATCCCAAGATCTTTACATAAATCTCCACATTTCATCAGAAAAACACAAAACACAACGAAAGGTTATCATAGCTGAAGGGCGCTTAGTGCACGATGTGTTCTGGTGTGTGTGAAGCATGAAAGTGATCTTTATTGTCATACGCAGAACCGTGCTTATCTTGTTTTATGCCTAAATGGGTTAGTGTTGGGATCAGGCATCTGGATAGTCATCGCGTATCGAAGAACGTAGATTTGCCCCAAGTACGATCCTGGATACGCGTGGACTGTCCAGAGCCGTGCCTGTGCGTGGTTCTGGATAAAGCACGGTTCTGGATAAAGCACGGTTCTGGATAAAGCACGGTTCTGGATAAAGCACGGTTATGGGCACAATATGTTCTCAGTGAACGGCGTGTACTTGTGTGTATGAATCATTATCCTCCCCAGAGCGTCTCTAAACCAACGATCGCAAATCAGTGATGCACAGCGCCATGTACATGGCTGCCATGTTGATTTTAATAAAGTTTGATTTGATTTGATTATCCCGACTCTACAAGACACAAGCACGTCTGCTATTGTTCTCCTGTCGGAAGGCGTGATTCCCACCTGCTTGAGGCGGAACTCTCCTCATGCGGTTCCCGGGATCAGTCGGGGCTTCCGGAACTCATCATTTCTCCCCGTAATGGAATAAAATTTATAAATGGCTCCATTAGCGCCCAGCTGGCGGAATCAATCTGCACAGCCGCGGCTCCAGCGTAGCGGCGACAATCGCGTTTGTCATAGCGACGGGGGGGAATTAACGCTGCATTATCTAGGAGTATTTCTTTCTAATGTGTCCTTTGCGTCCTTCCAGAAACTTTTGACGGATTAGTGAGTGTTATATAATGTTACCTAATTGTAAGTTATTTGGCCAGAGAAATGCCTAATGTGCGATCAGATTATCATACTTCCACACGTACGAATAAACGACTCCACCAGTGTTTAACTGGCAAGATCGATTTGTACAAACCGCAGCTGAAGTAGAATAGTTTGTCACAGTCATTTGCTGAGCTGGAGAAATAGATGAAATGCGATTTACAGCCGTGTTCAACACGATTTGAGCACAGTTAAATATATGGTGTAATTAAACAGTTGAATACATGGTGTAATTAAAACTGCAGGAAACGGTCGTTAGTTGTCATCAAGTAGAGACTTCTGTAGTCCGTGAAGGACTAGTGACGTATTTTCGACGCTCTGGCGCCCCAAACTTTGTTCAAAACTGTACAAAATCAGTCACTGTCAAACTGTGAAAGAGTGGAATGTTTATTTCACCTTCTGTGGCAAAATCTCTCCGGACGGCTTCTTGGCTGAAAACAAAGAAATAACACTTACACTAGAAACACGGGCAACAGTGGAATACTTCTATTAATTTTTGTGAGCAAAATCCGCCGTTGTCAAGGCAACTAAAAGGGGTGAGTGTTCTGCACGTATCAGGAGTGATGACGTCACAGCCTCGGGGATCTTAAAAAAGTAGAGGAGTCTTAAGTTTGATGAATGTCTTGAGAAAGTAAGACGACAGGAAACTTTCCCTGCCAGAATAAAGGAGCCTTGGCCTTCCTGTTATCACCGCTCCTGGTCAGGAACAAGGAGGTCCCGTCTTCTCAACTCCGTGTCGAATCCTTTCCGCTGAGGGTTTTGTTATTAAGGATTCTTAGCCAGCGTCTTCAAGAAACTCTTATTTCCGGCCGGAAACCTTAAGGCGTGATTCATGGTCGAGAAGACACGTTACGACGTCTTCCCGCATCTTATGCAGCTGGAGAATCCTTGGAGGAGCCGAGTGAATCTTAACGGCCGGCTGCACCGGAAGAAGCTCTGAGTCGACCATGCATCAACAACAACGGTATAAAAAACTCCCGAGACTGGACCGGAATGTCTCCGCGCACTCTGCCGTCACGGTTCTGAGGGTCTTTTACGTCTTCATACAAATATAACCTACACATCGCAGCAACTTGCATTCCGAGTATAGTTTCTGGGTTGCGGAATAAAGTTTGATATTTATTTAACCATTCCATGGTATTCACAGTCCGGCTAATGCATATCTTGCGACTTAACTACGTATCAAACCCCACTTCCAGGACAACACGAGACATTTCAGTCAGCACGTTCATTACTCCTGGTGTACATGTCATGGTCAAGTTCAAACGATGTTTAATCCTTTGATTGTCATTAGAAACTCCCCATGAATTCAGCAATAGAAGAGATGTCCATCAGAGATGTCCATATCTCACTAACCTTCTTCTGTCGGCTGTTACTTACTATCTCACTAACCACACTTCTACAGATACGATCGTCTGTCTGCGTGAAGCTGGCAAAACTTGCACCGCGGCTCATCTTTAGTTTGGAGCTCGTCAGACGTTAGATTTCTATCAAGTTTGTTTCTAGGCTGCAAAATTAATTGCAGCATCCTGTCAATGTGAAGTTCTTTAGTGGCTATTATCGACATGTAGATTTGATAGGTTAGAATCAAAATGAATAAATGAAACCACAGGAGAGTTTGTAAGTTTATTACTCGTCTGGCGCCATGGCCAAGTTCACGTTGCAGCAAGCCTGCGTTCTAGCGCGGCAGAGACGAGACATTGATCTTGTGTAATAACTCCGGAGTTAGCGGAACTGTCAGCTGGAGCTAAGCCGCCAAATTACACGCAGATCAGAGTAACTTTGGGATAAAGCTCTGTTTTCTGAAGAGTGTCTTCATGTCATTTGATTCGATCGTTGGCCCGACGCGACATGAAGCCGAGGCTTATCATACAACGGGCTGTTATTAAGAAAGGACTGCAGTACTTCCTGCCGAAACTAGGTGGCGTTCAATTTTGTTAGTGCGGTTCAATAGTATTAAAGAAAAAATCTTTGACGTCTAAGATAGATATTCAGCATTTGCTAAAAGATGGTGGAAAACACGTTTTTCCAAAACAGGAAAGGAATCTTCTCAGCAACCCGCTACTTTCCCTGCAGAAGGACACAGAATGGCGACATTACCAACCCGCTACTTTCCCTGCAGAAGGACACAGAATGGCGACATTACCAACCCGCTACTTTCCCTGCAGAAGGACACAGAATGGCGACATTACCATGTACATGTCAATAAGACCGTACAAGACCTGCCTCTACTACACTGGTTCTTCCAGGGTAATTTTTTTTTTCAGAATTTCCTTAGTTCAGTGGACAAAAAGATGCTATTTCTCTTTGGAACTTGGCAACAAATGGTGACGTACAAAATATACCACCGCATCAAAACGCAATAATGATTCAGGAACATGTCAAACTTTAATTAGCCCGAAGCCGACAGACGCACCAGACATCTCCGCATCAACCCGACATTGTCAGACAGATCACCACATCCTCTGTCTGGTCCGTACTGATTACAGAACAGTCCAACTCAGACATCATCACACCCCTGCCAGACCCAGGCAGCTGAAGAGACGGTACGTCAAGTCCAATTCGTCTTGTGTTGGAAAGTAATTACGTTTACCGAAGGAAAACATATTGTTTTTCCTACGTTTCTTCTTCTTCCTCTTCTCCAAACACTGACCTCTGACGTGGTCAATGGCCTGAACCAGACTGTCTGTTACCATGGTAACTGGTGTTGGGTTACATCATGTTGCAATTTTATAGCAGGAGGGATTTAGACTCCTGTCTGACCATATATATGAATGTGTTGGAGCAAGGAAACCTCCTTGGTTTGAGTAAGAATTAACAGAGCAGACCATATGCGAAGGTAAACATTATGCATTTTCTTTGCAAATGTTACCTTTCTAGTTAAATATAACTTTTCTTCTTCCTTTTTTTCACAGGACTACATCATCAACGTGTTCTTCCGCCAGCGGTGGAACGACCCCCGGCTGTCCTTCAAACAGTTCAACGAGACGCTGACGCTGGACGCAAGTGTTGTCGGGAAGATCTGGGTCCCGGATGTGTTCTTCGTCAACGAGAAGGGCGCGAACTTCCATGACGTCACGACGGCGAACCGCATGCTGCGAGTGGACCCGAAGGGCACCATATTGTACAGCACAAGGTACAGGTGGATTTGGGTCCGACTTAGTAGTTTCTACATTCTTTAAATTTAAATGTACAAACAACTTTCGTATAGCCCCATCCAGCTTTGACAAGTTGCTTTTAGAGAGGACCTAGTCTTGCAAATGTTGTGCCCTCAGGTTGACCTTGACGTTTGCCCGACCTATGAACCTGTACAGATTCCCCAAGGACAGACCGCAGTGCGGGCTCATGATGAGTTAGATGTAGAGTTAGTGTTAGAGTCTGTTCTGTTGTTTACTGATATCCGCCATGTCTGTGCCCCCAGGTTGACCATGACCTTGGCGTGCCCTATGAACCTGTACAGATTCCCGATGGACAGGCAGCAGTGCGGGCTCAAGATGGAGAGCTGTAGGTAGAGCTTATGTCTGAATACGTTATTATATATATCAATTTTCTCTGTGTTCTTTTACCAGGGCGGCACTGCTTTTCAGAGTGTCCCTGGGTTACATACATACGAGCAATGCAACAATATATACAAGACAAGAACAAAATTGTACATGCAGACTTTCCGTATGGGGTCTTCATGGGAGAAGCATCTTCCTCATTGTACTCTGAGTCTGCAGACATTACATAAACTTAAAATTTACAAGTTAACGTTTATTCCTTAACAACTGAAGAAGTCAGATCTCTCATGTGACCTCTGCTATTCCGGGAAACTTTAGTACATCTTTGACTACGGAAATTTTAATTCAAGGACATTCCATTTCGCGCCGAAAGGGCATCGTTTATCTAAACCCCAAGAAGCGAAGACAGCCGGTGCCAAACAAGAAAAATGATCGATGAAAAACGATCCACGGTGGGCTGCGGACTCCCGATTCTGTGCCGACCTTTCCCAGGGTGTGTTTAACTGTGTAATAATGATACAGCATGCAGGGCCACTGATCCAGCATGCAGGGCCTGTCTCCTCGCTTGTTACGCCTAGTTAGTAACGCTAACACATGGACTGTCAGATTTGGTAAAGGTGTGTTAGTGGAGAGGAAAAATGCTGATGGCCTTTTCGTGGCCTGATGTTTGGAGTGGATGTAAAATGTCCGGCTGGGGAGGGAGGGGGGCATTATGGGTGTGAAAGGTTACTGTTGCCTTATGTGTTCTGAGTGGAAGATCGAATCATGCATTAAAAGTTAACAGGTACTGTATGAAGTGTGCAATAGAAGGATCATCGTATTAATGCGATACAAGATATCATGTGCTCCGCTCCATGTCTGTTTGTTTGTTTGTTTTTTGAGCCTTTGTTTACTCAATAAATATGCGAATCAGCCTGCTGGGCACTTTTCATTGAGGTCATGAGGGAAGATTGTGTATCCAGAACCGTGATTTATCCAGAACCATGCTCAGGCACGGTTTTGGATAGTCCACACATATACTGGAACGTGCTTAATCCAGAACCCAGGCACGGGCCAGGGTGGGGGATACGATAGAAGGGATTATAAAGAGAAAAAATAAAACGATGTTTTCCTGCAGACGGGAAGACGGAAGCGGACATCATGCTGCACTGGAAGTGGACCCGGCCCGTGGAGTTCGACACGTCCGTGGAACTGCCGCAGTTTTACGTGGAGAACATCAGAACCAACAGAACAGTACAGAACTACAACACAGGTGAGAACAGAACTGTACAGAACTACAACACAGGTGAGAACAGAACTGTACAGAACTACAACACAGGTGAGAACAGAACTGTACAGAACTACAACACAGGTGAGAACAGAACAGTACAGAACTACAACACAGGTGAGAACAGAACTGTACAGAACTACAACACAGGTGAGAACAGAACTGTACAGAACTACAACACAGGTGAGAACAGAACTGTACAGAACTACAACACAGGTGAGAACAGAACTGTACAGAACTACAACACAGGTGAGAACAGAACTGTACAGAACTACAACACAGGTGAGAACCAACAGAACAGTACAGAACTATAACACAGGTGAGAACAGACAGAACATTGCATAAATACAACACAGGTGAGAACCAACAGAACTGTACAGAACTACAACACAGGTGAGAACCAACAGAACAGTACAGAACTATAACACAGGTGAGAACAGACAGAACATTGCATAAATACAACACAGGTGAGAACCAACAGAACTGTACAGAACTACAACACAGGTGAGAACCAACAGAACAGTACAGAACTACAACACAGGTGAGAACCAACAGAACAGTACAGAACTACAACACAGGTGAGAACCAACAGAACTGTACAGAACTACAACACAGGTGAGAACAGAACAGTACAGAACTATAACACAGGTGAGAACCAACAGAACAGCACAGAACTATAACACAGGTGAGAATCATGTACAACAGAACAGTAACAGAACAATACAGGTTATACCGGCTATACAAATACAGATACAGATACGTAAAGACGCGAAATGATGACGTATGTTGTTTACGGAATGAAGCAAAATGATGACATGTGTTCTCCCAGGGCAGTACACGCGGCTGACGGCGACCTTTGACCTGCAGCGTCAGATGGGGTTTTACCTGATCCAGGTGTACATTCCCACAATGCTCATCGTCATCCTGTCCTGGGTCTCCTTCTGGATCAACATCGAGGCTGCCCCGGCCAGGGTCGCTCTGGGTAACAATACGTCATTTCCGGTTTAACTTCAACGTCATTTTTGGTTTTACCACTACATGTACGTCATTAACATATAATTCATTGGAAAGTGTTTCATGTATGATGTATATTTGGTAGCTATGTGTTACTTGTCCTTGTAATTGTTGACTGTCAGACTGTCTAAAGGCCATAGTAATTTATGTTCCGTTACCTTTTTCAATATTTTCAATATATAAAAAATATGAATACGTCATTTCCAGTTTTACTCGCTAGTCTATCACGTGACAGGCTATAGACCAGCCGTGCTGCCCAGAGGAATCAGTCATCATTCTCAAGTTACCGAACGTCTTGTAAGTAGCGACGCGACATCTTAAATTGGAACTTCGTTTTTGGCGACGCCTCGGGGGTGTGGGCATTTCTAAACCCCAATGTCTGCCTCCCCAGGGATCATATCCAGAACCTGGCTGACCATGACGAACCAGGGGCAAAGGGTGTTAGTAGCGGGCTTATCATATCCAGAACAGGGCCTATCTAGTTCAACGGGTATATTTTAACCCCCCATGTCTCCCCCCCCCCCCAGGGATCACCACAGTGCTGACCATGACCACCCAGGGGTCAGCCCAGGGCGGGGACGTGAAAGTGTCGTACGTGAAGGCCATCGACATCTGGCTGGCCGTGTGCCTGCTGTTCGTCTTCGCCGCGCTGATCGAGTTCGCGGCCGTCAACTTCATGTCGCGGCAGGACAAGAACAACGACCGCAAGAGGAAGGAGAAGGAAGAGGCCGACAAAAACGAAGTAAGGATTTTCCTGCCTTAAAACCGGTGCATTGGCCAAGTGGGTAGAGTGTTTGGCTTGCATTCCGTAGGTCCCAACAGTAGGGAGCCGGCGGTAACTACAGAGGATGGGACCCGGGCTACGGCAGAGTCATACCAAAGACTTTAAAATTGTACAGACTGGTTTCTCTGCTTGGCCCTCAGCATCTGGGACAGAGTATAGGAGTTAAGCACACACCACTACCCGAGAGATTACACAACTGTGTGGACCAAGCTGAACCATAGACGGGCGCCGCCATATGCACCATCTGGTGCAGGAAGGACTTTAAGTTCAACTTTGAAAAGGCTTCTGCGATTGCTTGTTTGTTTCTTAATTATCAAACTATGTAGATGAAGTAACATATACATGGAGCTATGCCAAATATGGCTAAGTATACATGTAGCGTTAGAGGAAATGAGAGAAAAAGTTTAAAAATGAAACTAAACAAAGATGGAAGGATGGAAAGAAGGAAACATATGCCGACATTTTTTTCTTGCTTTCAGAACGGAAAGGTTATTCCCCAGCGGCAGGACGCCACCTTGCGGCAGCGCACATGGTTGCACCACGTCAAGAACGTGAGTTTAAAGGAAGAAGCGCCTCCTAGTGAGAAAATTGAGAAGTGCAGTGGTCAGCAGAGGCAGCCACACGAGCGGGAAAGGAACAAGTCCATGGATCGCGCCAAGAACCTGGACCGCCTGTCGCGCGGGCTGTTTCCGCTAGGGTTCTTCCTCTTTAACCTGATGTACTGGAACGTGTACCTGCTGCTCCTGTGAGGCTTCTAGTCACGATTCTCCCCTGAAATCCCCTGAAAGTTACAGTTGTACAGTGTCTAAAGTCTGCATAATACCATGGAGTTATAACTCCATGATAATACACACAGAAATATCCCTCACTATATACAAGTTACAACTATACACAGAAATATCCCTTGCTAATATTATACAGCTGCTTACAATAATTTTTCAGCCTGGAGGCTGCAAGATGCTTCTGCAATAACCCAGTGATTGGTTCATGTATTCCTTCCTGACGCACAAGTGGAATAAGTTGACAGTACGGAAGATCGAACTCCTTTCATTTCCATTTCTTTACTTCTATGTGTACTTTGATCGTAAGTCGCTAGATGTCGCCACTGCTTTGTTGTAGATCAAATATGACCTCTTTCTTTACATATGTAACTTGGTACTAGTAACTTGATCAGGTGTGAGGTTGGAGTTATTGTGACTTCCCTTGCTTCACCACTGTGAGAATACTCCATCTGTTGTAGAGCTACTAACTATGTGTCACCTCATCCTGCTTGTATTCTTGTAGTGACAGATATATCGAATTAGAATAAGGCCACACCAATTTATTTTTCTTGGGTTTCTGAAAGTTTCAAGTAAGAAGAAGGACAAAGTAAATCTCAGCACTGGAGGAAAGATCATGAATTTGACCAAATTGGAAATTAACCAAACAGTAAGAAGTCGTAATGCTACTACAGCACTGCTCATCATCTCTGACTGCCCCGGATATTTCCGGAAACCGACCCCGGATATTTCCGGAAACTTGCCTTGCTGAAAGTGACTTCTCTAGAATCAATTGTCGTTTGAAGATGACGAAACTTCATGTCAGAATCTACCTTTCACTCGCGATGTATTGTCATCTCAATAAAGTATAACTTTGCACCGTTTGTGTCTTCAGCAGGATAAAAATGTGGATGTGGTAACTCTTCAGACCGTTGTGATCACACCTGTTCTCTCGCCCCTTTCACATGTGTGTGTGTGTGTGTGTGGGGTGATAAACAAATAAACAAGTAGGAACCACAGCCCTTATATTTCTACTATTAAAAAAAACTTGAAAGCAGTAGCGAAGCCGCGTTGGACTATAAGTTGCTTGAAAAAGCATCATGCTTCACCTTCTCAGTGATGATGACTGCTTTACCTTTTCTGTGTGTCCAGGCGCCAGAAGCCCCCATGCGGCCGTATAAGGTACTACCTAAAAGACTCAAACGGTGACAGGCATAATGGTGGATAAAACGGTTTAATCGCGGAGAGTGGTTTTAACGTTTGGGACCGAGAACATACAAGACTTATCCGGTACAGCAGTTTAGGGATACACATATGTGTGGTACAACGTACATATATGGAGGTTTATTTATTTACTAGTATTAGTTCGGCTTACAACAGCCAGGGTTGCCCAATCCTGGAAGTTTGCTGAAGAAGGCATATTTAGAAAAAGGGGCTAAAAGTTAAGACATTACACCACATTCTCATCTCAATATATCTGTACAAATTAGATGTAAAATAAATGAAATTTATTGAGAGCTAAAGGACGTTAAAATATTTGACACGTGCAGAAGTCAAAATTGCATGTAAGCTGATAAGACGTAAGATTTATGGAATATGGTGTTTTAATTTTCAATTCCAACAAATACTTTTCATTTCAAACTTCTCAACAGAAAGTAAAAGCACCAAACCTGGTACCGTGGAGAGCTGGAACACTTGCCGTTACTGCAGACAGTACATTCGGCAATCCTGTTGTCGATTTATCCTGTGGAACTACATTTGTACCATCCAAGGATCCCGCAAATGTCGGGCCTAGTGCAAGCCGAATGTGCCAATATACGCTATATACAGTATGCAATATGTCAAATGTTTCTACTGTTCTTTCTACATCACAGCTGATCTTAAGTCGGTTTTTGCCTTTTGATGTTAAATACTGAGCTCGGTTCGTCTATTAACGCTATTTCTAACCACATACAAACTTAAGCCACCGACACGGTATTAGTTTATTAATAGAATGGGTGTAATTGGTGTCGTCCTATGGCAGGAATCAGATACTGTCGGCCTGGTTGTCATCGTTAGTCCCACGCATACTGCAGGGCACGCGTGAGCCGCTAGATGCCGCTTGTCTGCTCCATCGCCTCTTGTCCCGTGGGGGCGGGACAGCGACCTGGGAGGGGTGGGGAACAATTGGTATCGTACCCAGAACCGTGCCTGTCTAGTTCTATGACTGGGTTATGGAAAGATTCGGTACAGTTCTGGATAGTCTTCGCGTGTCCAAGAACGTAGATTTGCCTCAGACACGGATCTGGATACGCGTGAACTACCCAGAACCGTGCCTGAGCGTGGTCCTGAACAAGGCACAGTTCTGGATACAACAATTGGTGATGAGTAGGTAAGATGGCATATTCTACACCACTACATTCCTCTTACAAAAGTGATCTGTGGAGTCCGGAAAATTGCCGAGAGGAAGCCATTTCTCAGGGTCCACAAATTTTACTCAACAGAACTTGATACGCACCGCAGTGTACTCTGGGTCTGGCACGATGGCCTCCTCCGGGATGCCCTCATGTGCCCGGATGTCCCCAGGTGCCGGGATGCCCTTAGGTGCCCGGATGTCTCCAGGTGCCCGGATGTCCTCCCCAGGTGCCCGGATGTCCTCCCCGTCCGGGCGGTGCCGCTCCACCGTTGTGTAGGGAGGCAGTGTGCTAGAGTGCGCCAGCCCTGTGTTGGGTTATTATATATCAACCATCAAAAGAAGGAGGGAAGGATGGTTCTCCCTCCGGCTGCAGGTTCTGTTTTGGGTTCTGTATTTGTGTGTTCGCACGTATAACTAGTTAACTCACCATCCTCTGGACAAATTCGTTTGAATTTCAGCATGTAGTTATAGTTATCTGCCAGGAAGATACAGGTTCGCTTCCTACTGATTGTTTGCATAAAGAACCGCGCACTGGTCCCATGTTTCTCGCCCAGTAAGAATTTTATATTAAAGCGTACGAAGGACCATAGGTACACTGCGACAAGCCTTCACCAGGCCATTTCTCTTCGTTCCACACCCGTTTCTCTTCGTTCCATACCCATTTCTCTTCGTTCCATGCCCATTTCTCCTCGTTCCACACCCATTTCTCACCGTTCCATACCCATTTCTCTTCGTTCCACACCCATTTCTCA
This sequence comes from Branchiostoma floridae x Branchiostoma japonicum, assembly GCA_013266295.2. NCBI lineage: Eukaryota > Metazoa > Chordata > Leptocardii > Amphioxiformes > Branchiostomatidae > Branchiostoma > Branchiostoma floridae x Branchiostoma japonicum. Next base: position 76,140 of record CM023833.1, on the reverse strand, counting down.
CCGTTCCATACCCATTTCTCTTCGTTCCACACCCATTTCTCTTCGTTCTACACCAATTTCTCTTCGTTCCACACCCATTTCTCTTCGTTCCACACCCATTTCTCTTCGTTCCACACCCATTTCTCTTCGTTCCACACCCATTTCTCTTCGCTCCACAACCATTTTTCTTCGTTCCACACCCATTTCTCACCGCGCCGAGGCAAGATTCCAACCACTCTGAGGCAGGATTTCTCTTCGCGCCACGACAAGATTTCCCTTCGCGCCGAGGGAGGATAACCTCCAATCCCAGGCTCGTGTACAGTGGACGGTCCCCAATGGGTCAGGGACTCAGGGGACTATCTAAGCTATGCTGCTATATTTGGCATACGGATCATGTCGGCTGCCATACGTCAAGCCTGTTACAAAAATCCGTTTGAGAAAACTAACGCCTATGGACATTAAGATGAACAAAAATGCTGTTCATACCCTTTGATTTGTCTTGACAATGAAGACGCCTACTGCTAATCTGCAAGAACTTCAACAAACAATATACAACTATACTAAGAAACTGTGCTTATCGTTTAAATGGCAATATTCTTTATCATTAACTTTTTTTATCTAATTGTTATTATTGTAAAGTTGGTTTTAATTCAGTGCTACACACTGCGAACACCAATAAAGTCATCTTGCATCTTGCATCAAACTACGCCCTAGCCAGGATCTGTAAAAAAAAAAAAAAAAGTTTGTTGGTTTGTTTGTCGCTATGACAAATGGGATATGTTTTGATAACAGCAAAAAGTAATTATTGTAATCAATCTCGATTTGTACAGCCAAACTACTATCATAAACAATGTAGACATAATGAAACCAAGAAAAAGTCCACAGATAATATTTTAGTGGCCATCCGTTCCAAAAACTCTGGATGCGCACAAAAGAAGTAACGTTATGAAAAAGACCTACCTTTCCACGTGCACCTTCGTTCTTGATACTGATAGCATGTGGTGACATGACCCCTGACCCATTGGGGACCGTCCACTGTACACGAGCCTGGGATTGGAGGTTATCCTCCCTCGGCGCGAAGGGAAATCCTGCCGTGGCGCGAAGAGAAATCCTGCCTCGGAGCGGTTGGAATCTTGCCTCGGCGCGGTGAGAAATGGTTGTGGAGCGGTTAAAATCGTGTCTCGGAACGAAGAGCAATGGGTGTGGAACGAAGAGAAATGGTTGTGGAGCGAAGAGAAATGGGTGTGGAACGAAGAGAAATGGGTATGGAACGAAGAGAAATGGGTGTGGAACGAAGAGAAATGCCCTGGTGAAGGCTTGTCGCATTGTACCTATGGTCCTTCGTAAAAGCGTTACTTACGACTGTAGGAGAGCCCCACGGACGTCCACTCCTTGCCAGCCCGAGGCGGCGGACGTGGCTTCAGGGTACCGTCAAACTCCTGCAGTTCCAGGTCCTCCACACCGGAGTCGTTTGTACCATGGCCCAGTCTCTTCACGGGCTTCGGCACAGGAGGCATCGAGCGGCCAGACGGCAGGGTAGGCGGGTCTGAAATGTGGTGGGGAAGGTCACTGATGGCTAAAATTTCTGAACCATCCAGGAAAAACAAGAAAGGTTGTGTGAACAAAGCAAATTGAAATAACAGCATGTGTGATGTAACAGTAGCTTGATGGGTAGAGAATATAGCAAGTAATTTTAGTGAATGATAGTAAATCACAGCTTAATGTTCCATGCGACATTTTACCAATGAATTACGGAGACTCCAAAGGTTCGTCTCTTGTGAACGGTTTCGTGACTGTACATACTGATTACCGCCGGCCTTACCTTGCTTGCTGTCCCCACAGACCCATCGCTTCTTGACTGCTACGCAGACGATAACTGCTGCCACAATCCCCAGGACAACAGTTGCCATGGAGACGGAGATGGCGACCAGAGATCCATGAGAACCTATATGGGGTCGCAATCATACCTGCTGGCTAACTGATCTTTTAACGATTTAATCCATCAATCAAAACACTACTCTCCAAGCAGAGGTCATGGCTTCGGCTTATTTTTGACGTCTTTTTGGCGATTTTATCGGGCTTTCTTTTTTGTACCAGTGTCCTTTTTCTGCCAGCAAAACTGTCGTGTGTTGGATACTGTCTTGCCAACTGAATACTGTCTTGAGAATTTGATACTGTCTTGACAATTTGATACTGTCTTGACAATTTGATACTGTCTTGTACCCACCAAAAGATCTGCTTAGAAAATATCAAAACATTAGGTAACTGTCTATTATATACTTGGCAGGGACAAAGCACTGTCAATCAGATCTGTCTCCTGGATTCTTGTTATTTCCCTGCAACCTGTAAACTCCAGGTGTATTTCTCACCTGTGACCTCCAGGTGTTCTTCTCACCTGTGACCTCCAGGTGAATTTCTCACCTGTGACCGCCAGGTGTACTTCTCACCTGTGACCACCAGGTGAATTTCCCACCTGTGACCCGCAGGTGTATTTCTCACCTGTGACCTTCAGGTGGATTTCTCACCTATGACCTCCAGGTGGATTTCTCACCTGTGACCGCCAGGTGTACCTCTCACCTGTGACCGCCAGGTGTAATTCTCACCTGTGACCTCCAGGTGTACTTCTCACCTGTGACCTCCAGGTGTACTTCTCACCTGTGACCTCCAGGTGGATTTCTCACCTGTGACCTCCATGTGGATTTCTCACCTGTGACCGCCAGGTGTACTTCTCACCTGTGACCTCCAGGTGAATTTCCCTCCGAGCCTCCCCGAACATGTTGGAAGCCTGGCAGATGTACGTCCCTTCCTGAGATATCCCGACATCCTTCAGGAGCAGGGTGCTAGACATTCCTTCTTCCGTCTGTTGGGAAGTAGTGCGTAGTGTTTTGGAAACATTAAGTGGAAAACATTATGATTTAATATCTTTGCAGCCAGAAAGAAGTTTGTTTGGTCGCTTCCCTTGCACCGAACAAGTCCCAAGTTCAGGTCTTTTTTCCTTTTTTTAATATCACCAAATGGGATAGAAACATGAAATGTCACGGGGTCATGCATTATGCAATGGAGAACAACGGTCCTTACCGCCTTTTCGACGATTTTCATGCCTCCATCTGTTGCCATAACAACAATCTCAGCCGAGTGCTTGTTCCGCCAGAACCAGGTCACCTGACTAGGCAGGGGGTCACCGAGAATCTCGCAGTGAAATCTCGCGTTACTTCCTTCGGCGACGGCAATCGTTGAGAGGCCACTGTGGATTGATGGTTTGCCTGATTTGAAAAAGACACGCGTGGATGTATTACTTTAATTCTACTTTCAGCATTGATAGCTCTAGACACTTTGGCAGTCTTAGCCTTAAAACATTCTCTTCACAAGCCCCAGGCTAGATTAAAGTACCAGAAACAATTAGGATAAAAGCTGACCATGACTTTGACAGAGTAAAAGGTGAAGCGAGGACAACATTTTACAGACCCACGACGTCCACATAGACGTCCTTGGTGACTTCCTGGAAGCCGTCGCTGGCAGCCACGCATTGATACGTGCCCTGCACGTCGTAACGCACCCGGTGGAAGCGGAGCGGGTTGTCCCAGTACAGACTTGTATCCTTCCGCCGCCAGCGGATGTTAGGTTTGGGGTTCCCGGCGGCCACACACTGGAGAAACCGGTCGTCCTGGCCGAACTGCATCGTCACCTTATCCTCCATGGCAGCGTCTATCTCCGGAGGGTCTATAGCAGAGAGAGAACATAATGCATTGCTGTGTCATGGTAGCGTCTATGTCTGGAGGGTCTATAGCAGAGAGAGAACATAATGAATTACTGTGCCATGGTAACGTCTGTCACAGGTGGATCTGGGAGTCGAAAAAGCAGCAGCTGTTACATCAGCTTATTTTAGAGTTACAAAAAACCCTCTCAACAAAAACATTACTATGAACTAGAAACGTAACATTTGCAAAGCAAATGCATAATTTTTACCTTCAAATGGGAAGGGTCTAGCCTAACAAACCGCTTTTCTGCTTATTCTTACTCAAACACATTGATATATATATGGCGACCAGCCCTTCCAACTCTGTCCTGCCACTTGCTACATAATATAATCAGACACCACGGTGGTTCTGCTACAGCACCAGTTACTATGGTGACAGCCGTCTGGTCCAGGTCATTGACCTTATTTATTTGGAGAAGAATAAGAATAAGAATAGACCAAAAACAATATGTTACCTTGCGTAAAGATAACGTGAGGTAAACACAATAACGGCAGACTACAGGGGCCTTCAGCCATTCAACACAAAACATAAACTGAAATATATACAGTTTGTTTGCGTTTACTTCCATGAAATTTGTACCAGATTGGCTACAAAGATATTTAGGAGACTTTAAACATTGAAATCGATTCCTGTGATGGCTTGCACTCTATCATCTGGTACTTACAGTAGACCTGAAGGGTGATAGTTCCAAACCCCACAGGAGGGACCCCGTTGTCGGCCTGGCATTGGTACAGTCCGCCGTCGCGCTTGGACGCCTGTGGAAGCTGCAGCACGTGGTCCCTGCATGGGTGCACTTAGTTTAACCTTCAGCATGCTAGGGTAGCATTTGGCATAACATTTGTATTGGGTATGGGATAAGGTAGCAGGCAAAAGGTTAAAACTAAAGTATGTTGGGCAATATAGAGTACCCAACCTCCCACCAGCCTTACAAGTGGCACTATCTTGGCCTGATGTCATACGTCGTCTACAGTTTAGTTATAGAATGTTCGGCAGATCGAGAGTTTGTCCAATCTATAGAGTTTGCCCTTACCTAGGCATGTTAAATGAGCGAAGGTTGTCCCCAAGTTTCCGCCATGTTACGGTTGCCTTGGGGTTGCTGTCCACCATACAGCTGAGGCTGGCCGGCTCGCCCTCTCTCACGTGGACGGACGGACTGGGCACCTGCACCTGCGGGGGGTCTGTGCAGCAGATACAACAGCCTCGTCACCATATAGTCATATACCATATACGATAACATGGCGGGGGGTCTGCGGAGCTGATACAACAGCAGCTTTCTCACATTCCGGTTTATCTGTATAAAAACATCGGCCTCACACTTTACTCTGAGGATCCCGGAATTCTCACATTCCGGTTTGTGTATCTGTATAAAAACACCGGCCTCACACTTTACTCTGAGGATCCCGGAATTCTCACATTCCGGTTTGTGTATCTGTATAAAAACACCGGCCTCACACTTTACTCTGAGGATCCCGGAATTCTCACATTCCGGTTTGTGTATCTGTATAAAAACACCGGCCTCACACTTTACTCTGAGGATCCCGGAATTCTCACATTCCGGTTTGTGTATCTGTATAAAAACATCGGCCTCACACTTTACTCTGAGGATCCTGGACGAGGCTTTTGGCCTGGCGAGTTGGGGGAAGCCCTGGTCGGCCAGGCAGGTGAAGTTGGCGCCGTGATCCCATTTCGTCAGCCGGGGTATGAACAGCTCCAGGCTCTGGTCTTCATTCGATGACATAGTCTCCGACCTGTTGTAGCAGATAGGCAATATGGGTTTTAGATGATGTGCTATCTATCTGATCTACCTCATGTATTTCAATGTTTCTGAAAGAAATATCGAACAAGATGCCGAGATAACAGTTAACGTTACTCAAGCAACTGGATAGATTTTGAAAACGGTCAGACGTGTCAAGCAGCATCCCCTACTTTTTGTCGGTGACTAACGGAATTTGTAGTTGAACAGATATTCATCCAAAAACTACGAATTGATATGTACATGAGGTGAAGACAATTTTAGACAGTCCATAGGAAACAAAAAGTAAGACAAGCTAAGACAGGTTAATACTAATGAGTCAGTTATTAGCTCCAGTTGTTTGAGTACAGGAGCTCATGTTGTCTCGCGGGGTGGCAGGGTCCCAAGTACCGGGAAAAGGCCACTGTCCGTACCTGAAGGGCTGAGTTCCGTTTAACCAGGTGAGTCGAGGTGCGGGGTGCCCACCTGGCGCTCGGCAGGTGAGAGACAGCTGCTCACCTGACGTCACCATCAGCTCGCCACCTGATACAGTCGGAGGGTTCGGCATCGGGACTGCAATATTTAACATCACGGTTACAAATATCCATGTAGTGAACAAACTTTCAAGTCACCAAAGTATAGGAAACTAGGTAAACATATGGCTACTACCATAGTAAACACTTGTCGGGAATGCGTCGTGAATGTTAGACATCCAGTTCATGAGATACACAAGAAAGCAGTTACTAATTGACAAGCAACTGAACACATTTTGAAAACGGTCAACTACAGATTCCGTTAGTTTTTGGCAAAAAAAGAAGTGGATGCTATTTAAAAACGTTTGACAGTTTTCAAAATCTATACAAGTGCTTGAGTAACTGTTTCATTTCATTTTTGTGAAACCTTGTTTTCTTGTGTACATTCTTGTGTACTCACCGACCACCGTCAATGTGGCATCTGCCGTGTCATCAGGGTGCGTGTAGCAGCTGTATTTTCCGTCGTCCTTCAACAGAGCATTCCTGATTTCCAAGTTGAATTCTCCTTTTAAACTGTCGCCAACAATCTTATGGCGTCTGTATGCCTTGAGGACTTTCATGCCAAAGGATATTGTTTTGTCGTCCGGTCCCTGCCACACGACTGCGTCGTCATCAGCCAGTCCACTGAAAGCGCACTTCATCACCACAGACTGGCCTCGGAGAACTGCCACCGGCTCAGGCCTCTCTTGGAAAGACGCCCCGTTCACTTGGAATAAGATAAATGGATATTACGTTTTAATGGTCTGAAAAAACACTCGTATTTCATATATTTCTACAATATTGTTCCTAGACCAAACACTCCGAAAACTAATCATCAAATGGTTTTTTTTCAGGAAGTAAGATAACGTTTTTTTTTGGAATTATGACCGTAGCTGATTCTTTAGCAGGCACATTTGACATCGCTTATTGTGCAATCAAAGCAAATAGATGAAGCTGTCTATTCTCCGTTCAAGAGAATTTAAACTATCATGAGCCATTGTTCTGCAGGCAGGAGGCCGCTGACCCCGCTCATAAAGCAGCGACAACGTGTATTCAGCTTTGGGAGATCGATCCGCTTGGGTGGCCCTGCTTGTACGGATCGAATTAACACTTTCAATCTTGCCGCGGTTAGAGCGACATTCGAGCCACTTGTATCGATGTTCAATATTTTGTGGTCAAAACTTTAACTTCTTGTGATTCCTTTTTAACCGGGGGATGAACGAGACGGTCACAGAGAATTTCAATCAGGAACAGCCTCGCTGTAAACACTTGTCTCATTTCTGTTGATGCAAAATTTATTTTCAACAAGATATCATTCGGCGAGAAAGCCGAGGCAAGGTCAGTTGGCAAACCGTTGTTTGAGTATATTATTTGCTAATCAAATTTGTCGCCACTCTGATCGTTGGATAACTTTGTTAACACGCACGAGTAATTCCAATAAGCACATCACGACTGTTCCGGGACCAGAAGAATAATAATCCGGGCCAGTTTCGGGTGACCGCTGCTGCTGAAGGCAGGAGACGGACGTGTGAGGAATAACAGATCAAGTCTGAGCCTCTGCCCGATATTAGTTTTCCTCGCATTGCCATCAAGAAACTTGTTCTGTTCCTCCTGACAAAACAGACCGTTACCGGGTAATGTTTTACGGTGTGTGGGTATCCAGCATAGCGGCCCGGCCGGGATCTGTTATTACCAAATGGTCCTCTTAAACCGGGATTTGGCTACTGGATTCCGATTAGTTTGGATTATGTGCTTCCCGTGAAACATCTCCCTGCCATGTATCAAACCTGGCCGCGCATTCACCGCACGTAGCGCAGGCACCTTCAAGTCTCGGATATTTCAGTATCAGTCATTTACATGGCGGAGGAATTAAACATGCTGCGGGAACTATGAGCGTACAGGGTACTGCAGATTGATGTCGACAGGTCCACTGTCATTAAATCAAGCTTATATCTATATATTCCTATCCATGTAGAGCTACAGTCTGATAAACTTGTGTGTTTTGTTACAACTTGCCTGGACAATGTCATCTCACATCATAACAAACTCTAATTTCCAAGCAGATCTTTTAGTGGCTACAAGACAGTATCAAATTGGCAAGGTAGTATCGAATACGCCAGGTATGGCTAGCTAAAAAAAATGATACTGGTAAAAAAAACAAAGCCTGATAAAAACTTCACTTTAAGAATAAAGCAAAGACTAAACTTCTGCTTGGAAAGTAAACAAAACCCACCTATTGTGACATTTACCCCCCTGGCATGTATAACTTCATGTTTATTCCATGATCGCTCACCAAGTTTACGCTGAGAGGCAATAATGACTTGCGGCAGTGTGAATGGCATCTATGGCGTTAATATAACGCATCACCTCTTTAAGCCACGCAGTTCATCATCTGTCGTGCTGTATAAAGCTACATATTTTTCCATTTGGGTAAAGCTTTTGTCGATGTCTATGAATGGCTCAAATCCCCCACATCAATATAACACCATAGCCATGAACCCTGTGGTCGTGGATACATCTGTCTGCAGGCGGATCGACGTTTTCCTGAAGTTATCAGGACCTTCCGCCGTAATTATCACACTGTGGTGATAATAATAATAAGTTTATAGAATAATAGAATAATAGATAATAGAATACCTATTACGTTCTGTCTCAAACTAAATGAGTATTTGAACCTGTTTGAATAGAAAGAAGTACTTGGCACATCAGCTCGCCGTCCTTCTGCCATGGCGGCATTTGACAGATCCGTGCTTTACGGGCTGAGATGGAGATAAGGAAGCCGGCTGTTCGGAAAATCCACTTTAGATGTACATAAAGGAATAAGTGTCAGCTGGAACCGACATATAGACAGACAATGGTTCGCCTGGCCGTATCTTTAGTAGAGAGAATATTGCACTGGCGGATTTCATTCAGAACGTTTTTTCTGCCATTAGGTTTATTTTGTAATTTTTCAAATGGGTGAATTTTATCGTGATGCGTCTTCAACCCTGATGAATAATTGGCTTTCACTGCTTGTAGTGGCTCTAAATGTCTCCGTAAAATCCCTTCTGACATATGCCTACAGCGCGGTAAGTGCTCCGGCTTTGAGTACACCTGCTAACGCAGTGAGTCCGTGCATTGCTAAGTGTTCACGTGTGCTACGTACACATACACTAACTGTGCACGTTTTCTCAGCTGTAAAGCCTGGCGTCGTGATTAAGGGAGCTATTTTTAACTACACACGATGTAAATGACAGCTACAAGCCGGGAATATCTAAACCTTTTCCCTCGCTAGGATTTATGTTTCCGCGGTGGAACCTGGGAGTTTGTCATCAGTGCTGAAGGATCGGACGTACGAGCTACATGATGGAGCGTAGTAATCTTTGGTACAAGGAAATTAGAATTAATATACAAATCTGCAGCATGTTTCGTCATCCATTTTTCTTGGGCTCAATCAACACTATTTAAAACCACTTCAGATGTCAACTCCAAGAAAATATGACAGTAGTGGAGTGTTTGACTGTGTGTATTTACCAGGCAACAAGAGACCACCGATGTTAAAGTGATATCCAATAGGTTTAACCAAAAAAAAAACCGACGATAAAAAGGTAAAATTCATTTGGCTTTACTCCATGTATCTATTTAAAAAAACGGACATATGACAAAAAAAGCAGAATATTTTATCGGCGTTTTGCAAGTTGGGTATCATTTGCCTTGCACACCTGCACCGTGGGGTCCGGCTGAAGGAACCTGTGATTCCTAGTCGTGTGTCAGTGTTGGCTGTGGTTGAGTCCGGCTGAGGGAATCTGTGTTTCCGTTCCTAGTTCTGCCAGTGGTGGCTGTGGGCGGGTGACCTTCACACGAGCTCTGTGCATGAAAGCAATCGCGTCCAGCCACACGTCCCCATCCCCGGTTATTAGACACATTTTCCTGTCACAAATCTGCTAACGGAGCCGCCATGCTCGCAGCCAGGACGGGATAATTGGTGCGGTTCGCTGCTGCCTGCACGGATAATTGGGCCAATGGTTTATCTGCTCGTCACATCCGATACGTGTCATCTTGCCATTACGCTTGTGGAGTTTAGTTTAAAAAAGTCGCTTTTCCGCAAAGTAGTCAAATATTCCAAATACGCCGCATTTTGTCTGAGATTGTTTTATGGTACGTAAGTGTGCATATATATGCGTTACATGAGGCATCCATTCATTTACACACATACCTTGGGTACCAGGGTATCTTTTCTCAGTTTTATCATGAGGGTCGCAGCTCCGTTCCAGGCTGCACGTTTCCCAGATTTTCGGTAACATGTAGGATGCAAAACCTCCCGATTTACAAACTAACCAAAGGGAGCAAGGGAACATATCCGATACACGGTTGGACTTGATTTCTCAGTAACGAGGCCTTCTCCGCTATAATGGTGACGTTCGATTCCCGCTGACCGGTGGTTATTGACAAGGTCCTCCAACCACATAACGACCTGCTTCACCAGGGCTGAGCTAGTGTGTTACATGTAACTAAGCCGTGCTGATGCGCTGGAGAAACGTACGCTACTGAGGAACCAGTCCGGGCAGATAGACTGGCATAAAACATTTACCCCGTCCTTTTACTTGTCTGTAGTCCTGTTTCTGGAACAGATTTGACCGGTTGGACCTTCTCGTCCAAATATATTGATGGCACCATCGTGCTTAAACGTACCATGTACCAGTCTATGGTACATTACCATGTACCCAGCCTATGGAAGAATCAACATCCATTAGAGTTCCCCTACATGCCCAATCGCGATGTCCCAAATCGCCACCAGGATACATGTACATGTATGTATGTATAATGTATCTATCCCCTACACATGTATGTATAACAAAGGGACAGAATCAAGTATAAGAGACAAAGAATGGCGAAAGCTAACCTCCCTGTGGAACCCACGCCGCCAGGACCAGGAGACACCCAAGTCTGCTGACGAGTCCGGCTGCCATGCTTACCAGTGCGCCAAACACAGTCCTATATGCTGATGCCTGCAGTCCTATGTTACACCTTACACAGTTCCGTATGCAGAATGTACACAGTCCTGTATGCAGCGTTACACAGTCCTGTATGCAGCGTTACACAGTCCGGTATGCTGATGCCTGAAGAGTCCTGTATGCCGAAGACACCGTGCGCACTCCTTACGCCACTAGCGTGCTAACCACAAGGAGGCGATAGGAGATGTTTCAAAGAGCAAGTCAGATAAAGATAGGAAACCTAAGATATATAAAAAAAAGAGCTGCTACTGAATAGATCTAGATTCTTTGCTGACAATAATTTGATTCATAAACATCTACACGTATTTATCTGTCAACGCAAGTCATCGCATCTTTATTTCAGTCATATAAACCATTGACGAGTCATATAAATCATATAAACAATTTTTAATTATTGACTATCGTTTCTCTAACAATCAAGTAGACCAAATCCGGGTCAAAGCAGTAAAGGTCGGCAGATGAGGGTTTTTAAATAATCGGTGACTTCTTAGCTGATGTTAAATATGATTCGCCAGTTCGACAAAAGTCTGTCATATAAAACTCACGTACAACATGCAAACAAGCTCAAACAGGTCATCAACTACATTATACACAATTCACATCACTGACCTGCGTCATATAATCCGCTGTCATGTATCTAACGGTTCATCTCTCTAGTGCATGCTGGGATGGCATCGGACTGCGTTTTGACATTTCCTCGTTACTATCTTATGTTAACGAATCATGAATACGATTAACTGGTTTGCTGTTTAAGGCAGGTTCTTCATATTGAAATCTCTTGGCTGAAATCACGCTAGGCTGACATGTAAAGCACTAGTAGGAATGCTGTGCACGTTTTACCAACATTTGTTTCACTTCTTGCACACAATGGCTATTTTTAAAGAGGGTTGCCAATGCACAGTTTTATCTCCACTCTCCGTGACGGTCATTCGTTAAGTACCATCGCCATAATTAGGTATCCAGAGAATACGGAATAATCTGTTAAGTACCATTGCCATAATTAGGTATCCAGAGAATACGGAATATACATCAATGTCAGTTTTTCAGATAGTCAGAGTCCACATTCGCACAAAAGCCTCCGTCGGCATCTGTTAGCTGCACGATCCCCTAAATACTCTCGGCTTGAGACTCGTGCAGCACACGTGCAGGCTCACGCACACTGCCAGTCTCGGATGTTCCGCCAGGAGGCGCCCGTCTCTTCCACTTCCCCTTGGTCGCCTTGGGAGGTGGGGCAGGAAAGCCCATCTACGGAGGGCAGACAAGGTCTGTATCCAGAACCGTGATTTATTCAGAACCACGCTCAGGCACCCACGCCTATCCAGAACCGTGCTTTATCTAGAACCATGCTCAGGCAGAAACGTGCCTGGGCAAAGCTACGTTCTTGGATACCCGGAGACTATCCAGAACCATGCCTGAGCCTATCCCTAACAAATTCAGGCATAGAACTAGATAGGTACGGTTCATGTAGTTCTTTTAAAACAGAAACCATCTCACTGCACAACAGTACCTACCAGCATGCAGGCTGCAGCTGGTACGATGGCCTCCTCCGGGATGCCCTCATGTGCCCGGATGTCCCCAGGTGCCCGGATGTCCTCCCCAGGTGCCTGGATGTCCTCCCCAGATGCCCGGATGTCCTCCCCAGGTGCCCGGATGTCCTCCCCGTCCGGGCGGTGCCGCTCCACCGTTGTGTAGGGAGGCAGTGTGTTGGAGTGCGCCAGCCCTGTGAGAGAACAGTCCAAGTAGCGCCTAGAGAGGTTCTCTGGTCACGTTAATAGAAACCTGTGGAATCATGACTAACAGACACATCTACGAGGCAAGGGTACCCCTTCACCTACAGCGGACTCAGTTCCGAAGCTCAATTACTTATTTCATGATCATTAGATTAAATGTTCCTTGATTTAGCTTTAGGGGCCTAACTACATGTTGAGTGTATCAAACCTGTATAGGAGAGTCCCACGGACGTCCACTCTTTCTCGGCCCGAGGCGGTGGACGTGGCTTGAGGGTCCCGTCCAACTCCTGCAGTTCCAGGTCCTCCACACCGGAGTCGTTCGTACCATGGCCCAGTCTCTTCCCGGGCTTCGGCACAGGAGGCATCGAGCGGCCAGACGGCAGGGTAGGCGGGTCTGAAATGTGGTGTGGAGGATCACTGATGGCTAAAATCGTCTTCGCCTTCCTAAATGGGAACTTAGATTTCCCTTTGCCAACCTATAATTTTTATGAGATACAACATTTGAAACATGGATGAGCAAATTATATGTTTGGAGCAATTGAAAATTATTGCAGCCGACTTATTGCAAATGGCACTTTGTCATAAAGGCTACTCATCAAACTTAACTCTTTATAGATTCGTTTTCAAGTAGGAATCCAGCCGTTCGTACCTCGCTTCTCTTCCCTGCAAATCCACCTCTTCTTGACTGCAATGCAGACGATAATCGCCGCCAAAATCCCCAGGCCAGCCGTCGCCATGGAAACCGAGATGACGACCAGAGATCCGCTGGTGCCTGTGTGGCAATAGGGCTTATAAGGGCCGCATGAGTGGCTTGGCTTATTAACAGTCTCCGAGTACTCCCGGTTTGAATAAAACGTTTTCTTATCAACAAAATTAATAGGGAAAATTCTAGCCTTCGGTTTGTTAGATTAATAACGTATATATGCAAGTATTCTCTATTCAAAAGTTATACGTATATCATATACTCCAGTTCCTTTATTCAAAACATAAGACGGGAACATTTTCTTTACCAAAAACCTCCAGCCGAATTTCCCTCCGAGCCTCCCCGAACATGTTGGAGGCCTGGCAGATGTACGTCCCTTCCTGAGATATCCCGACATCCTTCAGGAGCAGGGTGCTGGAGGTCCCGTCATCTGTCTGTTGGCAGAATTTCGGTAACCGCTCTGACATGGATTTAACTTTGTTTCGTACGAGCAGCACAATACTTTTCTACATTGTCTAGTTACTAAAATGTGCATGTGCGTTTAGCCAAGAACATGATAATGCCCTTGATTTAGCTCAGTTACACTGAATGATAGTTTTGGCCATCAACGATCCCAACAGATACTTTCCTCAGTTGTTATTATCTATCTATTGCCGGCCTGTACAGCCGGAACCAGACCAGAGCAAATTTCCATCCATAAGTCTCTATGTTGTTATTATAGTGAAACACGCATCTTAGATTGACGTATTTCTCTCGGACATGTTTAGCTTCTGGGTTAGGTTTTTTTTTTTTCCATATTAGAGCGTAAAATGGTAAGGTGCCCTACTGGATTCTCAGTGATTGACACGCCCACTTCCGTTGCCATGACGACGGTTTCCTCGCCCTGCTTGGTCTGCCAGAACCAGCTGACTCTGCCCGGTAGCGGGTCCCCGAGAATCTCGCAGTTAAATCTCGCGGTGTTTCCCGCAGCTACCGACACCGCCGGAAGGCCGCGCTGGATGGAAGGCTTACCTATAATGTATGTAAGAGAATATACCTTTTTTCAGAGATATTGACCGGCATTTCTGACATGCCTTACACTAGCTAGTGTGCACTGGCCAGTGTGGCTCACACTCAGTCTATGACAAATGTCTGCCGAGGTCATTTTTAGTACAAGCTTTTATGGTCAGTAATTTTCAAGGAGATTAAAAGAGGCAAAAAGCAATTAAGATAAAAGCTAAGAGGACGGGGACATATTAAACCGGAGGCAATCCTGGACTTGAAGCAATGTTTCACAGACCCACGACGTCCACGTAGACGTCCTTGGTGACTTCCTGGAAGCCGTCGCTGGCAGCCACGCATTGATACGTGCCCTGCACGTCGTAACGCACCCGGTGGAAGCGGAGCGGGTTGTCCCAGTACAGACTTGTATCCTTCCGCCGCCAGCGGATGTGAGGTTTGGGGTTCCCGGCGGCCACACACTGGACGGACGCGTCATCCTGGCCGTACAGCATCGTCACCTCGTCCTCCATGGTGGTGTCTATCACAGGGGGGTCTGTCAACGGGACAAAACAACATATTCGCATAGACATTTGCACTTACTTCAATTATTGACGCTGAAGAAGAGTGATGCATATCACTCAAATCGTCCGGAAGTAATCCAGTGAAGCTTGAATTGGCTGGATGTTTAATCTTCATCAACAAAACAACATATCTTAAATGGTATATTGAAAAGCATGTATATCTATGCTCTTGGTTCCTTGATATCGTCTTACAGTAGACTTGGAGCGTGACTGTTCCGGATCCGGTCGGGAGGACCCCATTGTTGGCGTCGCATTGGTACAGTCCGCCGTCGCGCTTGGACACCTTCGGCAGGTGCAGGACGTGGTCCCTGGGAGGGAGGCATATTTAACCATAAAATCTGCCACAGTACTCACATCAGGGGAGACATTTGTAGCCATGAAAAACTGCAACATTACTCACATTAGGGGGAGACATTCGTAGTCATTAACAGGTGCACACGCAGCAGTATTCACATCAAGCACGAAAAAAACTAATTCTCAAGCAACCTTACGCACTCAGCTCATCTTTGGCAAAATCAACTTGAACTAGATGCTAAACGACTCAACCTTATGATTGAGGCAGACCTGTAACCACAGTAATGCTTTACACCCACCTCATCATGTTCAGTACGGGGATTGTGCCTCCGACTTTCCGCCATGTTACGGTCGCCTTGGGGTTGCTGTCCACCATACAGCTGAGGCTGGCCGGCTCGCCCTCTCTCACGTGGACGGACGGACTGGGCACCTGCACCTGCGGGGGGTCTGTGCAGCAGATACAACAGCCTCATCACCATATATAGTCATACACCATATATGGTAACATGGCGGGGGGTCTGTGCAGCAGATACAACAGCCTCATCACCATCTAGTCATACACCATATATGGTAACATGGCGGGGGGTCTGTGCAGCAGATACAACAGCCTCATCACCATCTAGTCATATACCATATAAGGTAACATGGCGGGGGGTTTGTGCAGCAGATACAACAGCCTCATCACCATATAGTCATACACCATATATGGTAACATGGCGGGGATCTGGGCACCTGCACCTGCGGGGGGTCTGTAGGAGCAGTTTTTACAAGCTGGTAAAAGTTCTACATCACTTACCATCTCCGTGTCGCACGTCCTGTTAGAACCTTTAGTACTTGCAGCCAATAATGGTCATTCGGGTCTTTCATACCAAATAGAGCTAGAGATACATTGTATTTCCATTCTTACACTTTACTCTGAGGATCCCGGAATTCTCACAGTCCGGTTTGTGTATCTGACAGTATAAAAACATCGGGCTCACACTTTACTCTGAGGATCCTGGATGAGGCTTTTGGCCTGGCGAGTTGGGGGAAGCCCTGGTCGGCCAGGCAGGTGAAGTTGGCGCCGTGATCCCATTTCGTCAGCCGCGGGACGAACAGCTCCAGGGTTCGGTCCCGTTGGTTCGAGGCGCTGGCGTCTCTGGAAATGATGAATGGGAGACGCTTGATTTTGTATTTCCGCATGGCATATTTACAGTGTTCATGTGTATCTGCCAAAATCCGAAAAGAACTAGAAAAGTAACATTTGCAAAGCAAATGCATAATGTTTACCTTCGCATATGGTCTGCTCTGTTAATTCTTACTCAAACACATTCATATATGTGGTCAGACAGGAGTCTAAATCCCTCCTGCTATAAAATTGCAACATGATGTAACCCAACACCAGTTTCCATAGTAACATACAGTCTGGTTCAGGTCATTGACCAGGTCAGAGGTCACTGTTTGGAGAAGAGGAGGAGGAAAAAGAAACGTAGCAAAAACAATATGTTTTCCTTCGGTTAACATAAATACGGAGTATTCCGTACCTGAAGCGACGTGTCCCGTTCAGCCAGGTGAGTCGGGGTGCGGGATGCCCACCTGTGGATCGGCAGGTGAGCGACAGCTGTTCACCTGCGGTCACGGGAAGTTCGCCTCCTTTCACCGCGGGGGGTCCAGTCATAGGAACTGGGTCAAACCGGTTAACATTATAGAAGTTTGGTCATAGGAACTGCGTCATACCGGTTAACATTACAAAAGTCTAGTCATAGGAACTGCGTCAAACCGGTTAACATTAGATAATTGCAACGTTTACTAACTTAAGGCATTCTATTTCACTAAATGTTAAACGGAAATTCATATTTCTAATGCACAATGTAATACAAACATTTTCAATAGCACGATATATGGATGAATCGCGCAATATATGTATATATATGCAGTATCCAGGACCGTGCTTTATCCATAACAACGCTTAGGCACGGTTCTGGATAGTCCACGTGTATCCAGAACCGTGCCTGCGGCAAATCTACGTTCTTGGATACGCGGAGACTATCCAGAACCATGCCTGATTCTAACCCTAACCCATTCAGGCATAGAACTAGATAGGCGCGGTTCTGGATACAATGCCCACATTTCCCATGCCACAGATGCTGCACCTACCAACGACAGTTAAGATGGCGTCTGCCGCAGCTTTTGGATCAGTGTAACAGCTGTACTTCCCGCCATCCTCCGGTTTTACCTCCGCTATTTCCAGGTTGTACTCCCCGCGAGCGGCGTCTCCCGTGATCCTGTGGCGCCTGTAGACCTTCAGGACGTTCCCGCCAAATGCGATGGTTTTGTCGTCAGGACCCCCCTGCCATATGACTGTGTCATCCTCAGCCAGGCTGTCAAACGCGCACGGCAGCGTCACAGTCTGTCCCTGCAGCACGGCAGCCGGCTGGGGTCTCGCTCGGTAAGAAGCGCCGGCAGCTGCAAACAAGTCCAAATCTCTGTTTCAGTTTCAGTTTATCTTTAAAAAAAATTTTACAATTTTTTTTGTAAATTTTTTGTAAATTTTTTTTTCTAAAATAATTTTTTTTCTTAAATAATTTTTTTTCTAAAATAAATTTTTTTCTAAAATAATTTTTTCAAAATTAAAAAAATTTTTTTTTTCTAAAATAAATACAAATGAATGGACACGGACTAAGTGGCTGCGAACTCAAGTTAGGAGCAACTAATATTCTCGCAGCCACTTTTACAATGGAAAAAAAAGGATCTTACAAGACATTGAATAAATATAAATACATAAAAGACATAGCGTGAGTCAAACCTCTCCTCCCAGAAGAAAAAAAAAGTTTATTGGGACGCCCTTTATCCCCTAAAGGGGGTAATCTTCCAGGGCTCCAATACAAATTACAGACAGGTACAGACATTTCATCTGGTATAACCCCCCTCCCCAATATGTTTATGACAAATCCATCGCTACTCATCCGCTCGTAAACTTTTCTCGCAAAACTGGCTGATGTCGTAAAACCTCCGCGACATCTGCTGAAGGTTGGAAAATCAATGATTTTATCCTGAATGCCTGTTCACGTCGGTTTAAAGGGTTAATATGAGAGGGTTCGAACTGCAGTGATATCTCACAGCATGAGGCATTCTAAACACCATTAATCGATATCCTCCCTCTGATTACAGCATGTACATATATGCATCGGCGCCGTTTTTACTGAATTTTGAAACCTGTTTTTGAATTCTACATTTGACTAAGAACATACTTCCTAAAGCATATACTGCACGAAAAGTGTGATTTGTCAATGGTAGTAAATGAAATTACTAGACTTACCGTTTATTTACTACTATTGTAAGGTCCGGTACTGTTGACAAAGTAAACATTACCCGACTTTACTACCATTAGTAAATCCAACTTTTCGTGCATTGCCAGTCTTGTTCCCCTGCACCGCTGTTCCCTGCGAACGGAGGACATCTGACGGGAAATATGTGAGACACGTACAGATCCTCGCCAAATGGCCTCACCCCTCTGACACCGTAAAATCTAAGGACCACTTTAACACGCAGACCAGTCCATATCATTGCCTGGATGACATTGTGGGGATTGATCCAGTGTGAGATGAGGGCACTTCATATCTGTATCAGGGACTGCCTGACAACGTGATGGCCGGCGGAGGCATTTGCACTGGAGGGTGTGACTTAAATTGGTGGGTTTTTACTACACCTGGCAGCCGGGAGTCATCATTCGTGTGTCCTACCGGCTCCCAGCTGGCAACACCTGCCTGGATCGGTGAAAATCGCTACTAGAAGTAGCAAACATTACACCTGATAGTTGCGATCAAAACCGATCCAGAAAATCGCTACTAGGAGTAGCAAAAATTACACCTGATAGTTGCAATGAGAACCGATCCACACTTTCAACAAGTAGACAGAATACAATTTGTTATCGGGCGTCGCTGCCCCAAATCGTTACTGATCACTGCTGAACACGCTTCACTTAATTAATAAGGATGAATATCGGCGGCGAAGTCTGGCTTATTACGTTCAGAAGTCTCTAAGGGAAAAACAATTAGCTGTCAACTCTGTCTCATAATTTCCGTAGGTCCGCGAGGGAAGAGCAATCAGCTGCTAACAAGGCATAAATCCGCTGTGCCTACTTCTCTGTTCTACATAATTGCGCTCAAATGTAATTTTCAATGTTAGACGTCAGGAAATAGAATAATTATGCTAATTAATCTGAAACTGCAGTTAGAAATGTGCAAAGCTAATGAGAGTAGATGCTGTGGCCGGAGTTAGAATACATCCCGATGTGCAACAGAGACTATGAGCACATGTAGCTACTAGTACGTTTTGAGGTATTATACTTAATGTGTTATGAACGGAGTGGCTAATGTGGAATGTGATTGGGGAGAATTATCCCGTCACCAGCCCATAACTAGTCCAGAGGCCGGGGGGGGGGTACTGACAACAGCGCAAAATGAAACGATCCATATCGATCTGCAATCAACCTTCACTTTTCCTGACATTTGTAGCAAAAAGTGCTAAATTATTTCAAGATGCTGCTTATTTTTATATGCATGCCATTGGCTTGTTGACATACTAACCAATTCCCCTGTATTTATCAGCAAAGGACGTTGGTCTACATGACTGATATGCACGTAAATCTCCGATACTGTAGTGGAACGTTCAGCTGACATCCCCGGTCCCGCTAACGTTCAGCTGACATCCCCGGTCCCGCTAGTCTCCACGCGGCCTCCGTGCTTCACACCTTGTCGGGATGTAATGTAACATGGCAGCCTTATTACACCCGATCGATATCCGAACCAAACTGCAGTAAGCGACTTTATCGTTAGATCATTACAATAAATAACGATTACAATTCTTATTTTCACACCCTTCAATGTCCATAATTGCTGTGGAGAAAATATTCAATAGAAGAAATTGCTAGTTTGATGTTTTCCTGCTCCTGATGTAGCCAAATCACGATTATGTAGAATATATAGATGTAGAAGACCGTCCCTTGCTGGCTGGAGTTGAGACCCTGAGGGACTCAATCCTGCGGGGCTTCGGTTTTACTCAGGCTGTCAGAGCGCGTGACATTTCCACTGACTTTCACACGGGTTTTATGCACGGACGCAATCACAGGGAGGCACCCCCCCCCCCTTACACACACATACACACACACACACACACACACACAGAGTCTCTTAGAATCCCCTAATATCACAGCAAGGTAAAATTACTTTGGCATTCCCACCAACACAAGCATTCGCAGTTCCCAGGAGTCGTGTCACGAGTCAAACCTTATCCTTGGGGGTTCCGCACATCGGGGATACTTTTATTATTGAATCTCTCATTCCACGGAATGTCAATTTACATCAGCCAAAGCCTCCAGTGTCTCTTACATTTTATAAACCGCGGCACGTACAATGCGAGTGACCTACGTGCGTCCAACTACAGTGTACATGTTTGTAGGAAGAACGGCCTTTCAATATCCAGGAGAAAGTGAACACCACACAATTTAGTGAAATACGCTTTAAAAATGGAGGAACTACGTCATTAGATTCAGTTCCAGTCAACGCCAAACATAAAACACTGACAGTGTGGCGTCGCAGACAAGTTGTAGCTTATATCATGAAAGTAGGTACCCTGGCCGTCACGGCGCAGGATTTACTAACAAGCCCTGGTCGGACAGAACCGTGATAGGGGGAACCGTCTCACCTGCATGTAGCGTAAAGCCGAGCAGGACCAGAACACAGCCCAGCCTGGTGGAGCCGCGAGTCGCCATGTTCACCGCTGTGGACCCACGGCGCACTGCCTACTGCCTGGGCAGAGCGGACAGCTGCAGTCTGATGTAGGAGTCCAGATCTAGAGCGCCTGGTGCGGAGAGGTACAGTCTGATGAACAGTCTGATATAGGACCAGAGCGCCGGGATGCGGAGAGGTACTCACTGATCTGACTTAGGTCTATGCAAGAGCTATCCACAGTGTCGCCGAGTCCAAGAGAAAACTGAGCTGAGGACTATCCCGTAGTGAGGATGCCTGTTATGGTCTGCGGCGTACGGCAACAATTTGGAGTAAAGACTAGATTAACCGTGTACACCGGGGGACGGGAGTAGAACATCTATTACAGACACTGCATGCTTTTCAAATGCAACACTTGGTCGCTTTATCAACCCAGTATCTCATTAATATCAAAATGCAACACTTGGTCGCTTTATCAACCCAGTATCTCATTAATATCAAAATGCAACACTTGGTCGCTTTATCAACCCAGTATCTCATTAATATCAAAATGCAACACTTGGTCGCTTTACTAACCCAGTATCTCATTAATACACATGAACATTGCTGAAAACCGCCAGGGGGCGTCTGCCTCGGCTATTTCAATCTCCAAGCAGATGTTAGGGTGGAACAACCGTAACAAACCGGCAAAGCAAGGCTGCCTACACAAAAGAGGAAAAAGGCACTACCCAATTGACAGTTTATACACATCATATATGTAAGCCTGACAAATCGTAATCTAGCAGCTTACTCCTGGTTACTAGTTCGTGAAGAACGGTTACCCCTGGTTACTAGTTCGTGACGGACGGTTACCCGGAGCGTTTATGGCATGATAAATCGGGCTCCCAGGGATCCATAGGATCAACTTGTGTCAGATCTGTGTTATCCGAGGCTTACAATAAAATTTATTCCACCAGCGAGCCTGCTGACCTTACATTCACCTCTGATATAAAAGAGGCGCACTGCAACATACTGAAGTAACATTGGCGTTCTGCAACATACCGAGGTTTTGAAACGCCTGACTCTTCAGAGAATTTATCCAGTTCCTTATTTTGTATTAAGTAACAATGTCAGTATTTCCCCTCACTCCATTTCTGTCCAGTTTTTATCGGATGCTCTCTTCTTAATCTTAATCTTATGGATACTGAACAAGACCCTTTCGGGCATCACGTTCAGGGAAGGTCTCGGTGCGCGGCTAATGACGGCCGTGGTGGAGGTGCTCGTAACAAAATGCAAAAGTGTATCAAAAAATTACTAATTGTGCAAGGTGCAATGTGTGAAAAATAAAAAGAAAAGAAAGGTGATGGCCGCCTTAGCATGATATGTAAATTACTCGTGTGTGGAAGGACCCATGTGGCGGGCCAATCCAGTTTTGAAATTTGAAAGCGAAGTACATGTGACTATGTCTGTCGGTAATAAGTTCCAGTCTGATATGGTTCGTGATATGTAGCTGCTGCGGTGTATGTCTGTCTTACTGTAGAATGTTTGCAGGCGCTAGGCGTAGTGGGTGACCTCTGGTGTTGTTGGTGTTTCTAGTGGTGAGTTCATGTAGCGGAATGGCAGTAAGATTGTGAAAGGCTTTGTAGAACAAGATTAGCCGTGATTGTTGTCTTCGGGCTTGAAGTGTGGGCCATCCCAGGTTATGTACAAGCTGTGTGGCACTGGTTGTGTGTCTGTAGTCGTTGTTAACCCATCTGGCTGCGCGTCTCTGGACTGACTCAAGCTTAACCTGTAGTGTGTTGGATTGTGCATTTTGGCGTTTGAGTGGGTCCCAGACTGGAGCTGCATACTCCAGCCTGGGTCTAACTAGTGTTGTGTAGGCCTTTGCCCTTACCTCTCGGGATGCCCCCCTAATATTACGCTTCAGGAAATCCAGGGTACTGTTTGCCTTCGAAGTAATGGAGTCGACGTGATGCGACCACTTAAGATCCTGAGACAGGATCGCAAGAAATCCTTGTTTTATTTCTCAATTTTCGTCCTAACGCTTGTCTACCCCAAGGCTTGTTACTCGTCGTTTGTTTGATGGTTTCTAGACTTCACAGCTGAGGAAACCCCCACTTTTCCTTCAACTCCTCCATGGTGACTCCGGAATCTTCCACGCTCCCGTCTTTCCCGAACACTCCGAACCGCGGGCCTTCGGGGCGCAGGTCTCCCGCGAACCGGGGGTCGGCTGGTAGTCCGACTGGCTGCCACCTAACAACAAGAAAAGGTGTGATGACGTAATGTTACTACAATGTCACAGCGAGCAAAATTTAGGTAAGGAGTTTAGCTAGTGAAAAAAGTTGCTTTTGAGACCAATCCCTAAAAACCTCCTTGTTGAGATCAGAGTGGAGGTAAGTGTTGAGCCATTAGTAATGTCAACACTCACAGTGGGACGATGCAGTTTTGAATCAAATCGCCAGGTGTCCCTGTAGTGAGTTTCCAGGTCAGAGGTCGCGGTACACATGTGCACGCACGTCGCTGGTTTGATCACATTTCTGTGCACATTTCAACAACAACAACAACAACACCACCACCACCACCAACAACAACAACAACACATTTGGTCTCGGATCCAGGCCGTCCCGAAACAGAGTTAGCGCCGGCTCGCTGGTGAGTACCGCAGGGTTTTAGTGTTTCAGTTCAGCGCTTTCCAAAGCGAGAGAACGGAGGGCGTCCATAGGTGGGGAGGGGGGCAGGATGTGGAGCAAAACTACCTATAAAAGTATAAAATGTTACATAACGTTTGCCAGCGTGTTAACTTTGAGATGTCATATAGCTGTACAGACTTTTATCCACAGAAGGAGCAATGTACCAGTATCTGCGCTATGTTCTCAGTTTGTGTGTTTTTGTCCCCTCAGAGCAAGGAGGTTATACGGAGAAGGAGTCGTAACAAGATTTACCCCCATTCAACGATGTTCGACTCGGGTGTGAAGAAAGTTATTGACATCGGGGTGTGAATTAGTCCACATTTCTATAGCATAGCGCCAGGCCACCGGCATAATTTCTATTGTTTCCCCAAACTGACGGCACGGCAGGCATAAATAATGGGGACTTTGAGTAGAGTGGATTTTAGAAGTTTTGTGATTTTGAGGACAATTTTGAAGCGGCTGGAGATACCGAGGACAGCGATAAAGAGGTCTGTGCCACAGAAGAAAAACCCCCGCGACAGAGGATACTAAAGCGGCAACGCACAGAAGCCGTGTAGCTGTCGAGCTAGCTGTATATAAATTCACACGCGATTTTTCAAACCTACAAAAACGTTGGCTGGCTCAAAAAGCATGATAACCGATGGATAAACTCGTTGGTGGAAGCCAAGGAAGTAATTTGTACCTTTGTAGAAACACGTAGAAAAATACTTTGAAAAACATCGTACAAATTAGAAATTTATTCCGAGGTGCGTTGCTCGTCGTAGCAAGAAAACCAGCCTCCCAAAATGTTATATCCCGATCTCTTCCCTACAGAGACCCTACCGAAATCATGGCCGAAATCAAAATGGTACAAACAAAAACGCCACGGGCCCAGAAAAAATCGAACGGGCCCAACTCCAAAAATACATGAATGGAACCACAAAGACCTGTACTATCCAGGAAAAATTTAAGTTTATCGAGGAAAATCCCCACAATTTTGTAATTGCAACATAAATCTAGACATATTTCTTCATATTTCTAAGGCAAAAAAAGAGAGACACGGACAAAGAAATGGCTGTAAACAAACCCATGTTCATAGTACAGCGATAAACAAACTATCGACGTGACCGCCATCTTGTTCTCTTCAAAACGCTGTCGTCTGCGCAGCGCTAATGCGCAACCCAAATAAGGAAATTGTCGGAAACCGAAGGGACATCGTCTACACATCGGCGGCTGCTCGGCTCACATCGCTGCGTGTGACGTCATGATCAGCCTCATTAGCGGCCATTTTGGCGCGAAAGGGTGAGTCGAACATCGACTACAAAGGGAGACCGCCGGCGCGCCGGAACAATAGGACGCAGCGGGGTTTGACAGGCAAAAACAAAGGCCGCGGCGGGGTGTTAATCTCGTTACTACTCCTTCTGTAGAATCTCCTTGCTCAGAGTCAAACAGTTTGTGTTCCTGAGACGAGAGCCCCGCCATGCCGGTAACCAAGCAGTATCTCCGCTACGTTCTCAGTTTGTGTGTTTCTGTCCCCTCAGACAGTTCCTGAGTCACCATGCCAGTTACTAAGCAGTATCTCCGCTACGTTCTCAGCTTGTATATTTTTGCCTCTGTAGACAGTTCCTGCGCCCCGCCATGCCGGTAACCAAGCAGTACCTCCGCTACGTTCCTGCCTCCATGTGGGGCGTGGTCGCCAGCCCCAAGGCCCCCGTGGTGCTGCTCTGTCTGCGTGGCGTGAAAGGACGATATGCAGCAGTGGCAGCCGTGGAGCACGTCTTCATCTGGGACTTAAGGATCGGAGATAAGGTACAAACACACAAACAAACAAACTTACATACAGGAGACAAGGTAAGACTTCACCACATACAAACTCTCCAACCCACAGTTTTATCATTTAGACTTACAAGACTTTCAAGTTTCAACACCTGTTTGTCTTATTTTTATCCCATTCTTTAGTTGCTGTTGATTGAACCCTGTGTCTTGTTGTTTCCCATGTCTCCAGTTGTTGTTGACTGAAGTTTATGTCTTGTTTTCTTGTCTCCAGTTGTTGGTCCTGAAAGGAGAGAAACATGAAGTCACCAGTCTGGCTGCCAGTCCAGACAACCAGCACGTTGCTGTCGGGTAGGCAACTTGTTATACTCTTCTCTTTGCCAAAGTAGTGTTTATCGAATATGCTTCAAGTACAACATTCATATTTGTAACTTCATTATAGTAGGTTACACCTGCCTTGACAGGCTGAATGTTGGTTGATTGACAGGTAATGTTGGTTGACTGACAGGCTGAATGTTGGTTGATTGACAGCTGAATGTTGATTGACAGGTACTCTGACGGCACAGTGAAGGTGTTCAGCCTGGTGACGGGAGAAGTGGCCGTGGTCTTCAGCGGACACAAAACGGCCGTCACCGCGCTCAGATACGACCACAACGGGATGAGACTGGCCTCAGGGTCAAAGGTCAGCAGGGTCAATCTGTTTTACCTGTAACTGTAAGCCTGTATACCTGTTACTGTAAGCCTGTATGCCCTGTGACACAGATGTGATCGTGTCATCATGTGGGACGTTGTTAATGAGTCCAGCCTGTACAGTTGTCAACAAGTACTGTAAGCCTGTATGGCCTATATAACTGTAAGCCTGTATGGCCTGTATAACTTTAAGCCTGTATGGCCTGTATAACTGTAAGCCTGTATGGCCTGTATAACTGTAAGCCTGTATGGCCTGTATAACTGTAAGCCTGTATGGCCTGTATAACTGTAAGCCTGTATATGGCCTGTATGACTGTAAGCCTGTGTGGCCTGTATAACTGTAAGCTTGTATGGCCTGTATAACTGTAAGCCTGTATGGCCTGTATAACTGTAAGCCTGTATGGACTGTATAACTGTGAGCCTGTATAGCCTGTATAACTGTAAACCTGTATGGTCTGTATAACTGTAAGCCTGTATTTTACAGGACACGGATGTGATCGTGTGGGATGTTGTTAATGAGTCCGGCCTGTACCGACTGAAGGGACACAAAGGTGCGATCACCCACTGCCACTTCCTCAAGAACAAGAACTTTCTCCTCACAAGGTAAGGAACTTTCTCCTGACAAGGAACTTTCTCCTCACAAGGTAAGGACTTTCTCCTGACAAGGAACTTTCTCCTCACAAGGTAAGGACTTTCTCCTGACAAGGGAAGGAACTTTCTCCTCACGAGGTAAGGAACTTTCTCCTCACAAGGTAAGAACTTTCTCCTCACAAGGTAAAAACTTTCTCCTCACAAGGTAAGGAACTTTCTCCTCACAAGGAACTTTCTCCTCACAAGGAACTTTCTCTTCACAAGGTAAGGAACTTTCTCCTCACAAGGTAAGGAACTTTCTCCTCACAAGGTAAGGACTTTCTCCTCACAAGGAACTTGCTCCTCACAAGGTAAGAACTTTCTCCTGACAAGAAGAAAACCAATAGAATGCTTTATCCTGCACTGTTTCAAGAAAATAAAACATCACATTTTTAATAGTATTGCTCAATGCACAGCTAATTGACCACTTCTCGGCACTGAGCTATGTAGGCATGACACTTATGTGACTCCAGACGATGGCCACAGATGTTTGTTTTGAAGGCTTGTGGATCGTATTCGAGAGAGTTCCATAATTTTGCAGTCCGGAAATTTGTCATAGGACGATTGCTCCCACACAATGTCAATGTAACTCCACATTCCCCAAATCCTGTTGTTGTTGTTTTACTCCGGGCAGCTCGAAGGACACATTTGTGAAGTGGTGGGACCTGGACACGCAGCATTGCTTCAAGACTATGGTGGGGCACAGAACAGAGGTAAGTTATAATGTGCTGTAGGTCTGCTGTAACAGTTGGTGGCATGGTTGTGTTGTAACAGCTGATGGTATGGTTGTGTTGGTTGTACAGGTGTGGAGCTTTGCTGTAACAGCTGATGATGTGGTTGTGTTGGTTGTACAGGTCTGGATCTTTGCTGTAACAGCTGATGGTATGGTTGTGTTGGTTTTACAGGTCTGGAGCTTTGTTGTAACAGCTGATGGTATGGTTGTGTTGGTTGTACAGGTCTGAAGCTTTGCTGTAACACTACAGCTGATGGTATGGTTGTGTTGGTTGTACAGGTCTGGAGCTTTGCTGTAACAGCTGATGGTATGGTTGTGCTGTAGCAGCTGATGGTGTGGTTGTGTTGGTTGTACAGGTCTGGAGCTTTTCTGTAACAGCTGATGGTATGGTTGTGTTGGTGTAACAGCTGATGATGTAGTTGTGTTGGTTGTACAGGTCTGGAGCTTTGCTGTAACAGCTGACGGTATGGTTGTGTTGCTGTAACAGCTAATAGTATGGTTGTGTTGGTTGTACAGGTCTGGAGCTTTGCTGTAACAGCTGATGGCATGGTTGTGTTGCTGTAACAGCTAATAGTATGGTTGTGTTGGTTGTACAGGTCTGGAGCTTTGCTGTAACAGCTGATGGCATGGTTGTGTTGCTGTAACAGCTAATAGTATGGTTGTGTTGGTTGTACAGGTCTGGAGCTTTGCTGTAACAGCTGACGAGCGGAGGTTGATTACAGGCAGTGGTGACAATGAGCTGAGGGTTTGGGATATCCAGTACAAGGAACAGGTACATGTTCTCAGGTGTCTTACTTGACAAAAAATTTAACCATACACACAACAAGTGTTGTTGCTCTGGGGAGCTTTCGAGATGCGCGCTGTCTCTTCATCAACCAGGTAAAGTCAGAACTCCTCTTCTTGTCATCGCTTTGTAGAGAAGGACTGAATGAAACTTTAAGGGTAATAATGGGCAATACTGACAGTGTACTGTATGTATGAAACTCCTGTAGAGCCCAGAAGAAGAGGAGCCTCCCAGGAAGAAATCTTGTCTGGAGGAGGAAGGAGAAGACAAGGAGGATGAGGCACAAGTAGACTTGGAAGACGTAAGCAATTAGAAAAAAATCAAGATTATCTCCACCTAAAACTATTTTTTAGCTCTTTCTAAGAAAGTAAAAAATTCTTAATGTAGCTCTCAGTAAAAACCTCAACCCCAGTGTTTCTGTACCTGAACAAAAACACTAGTGATATGAAGATACTAGTGATCTTAGTTTAAGGACCAGGTAGACCTCTTATTAATGGTGACAATTTTTTCAAATTCTATAATAACTGTTTGAAAATCACACGACTTTGCAAGTCACCTTCAACTGAAAGCATATTTATTTCTCATTTCCTTGTTCCATTATCATCATGTTGTCATTCCTTCTTTATTGGTTTAAGATATAAAAATCTATTTTCAGGACTTTACATTTTTCCCAATGTCATGTTCCTGATCTCCCCCCAGAGACTAGTGTGCACCTCCCGGACCGGCTCACTGCTGAGAAAGGGGAGGGACAGGGTCCTATCCATGACCCTTGACCCCACTGGCTCCATCCTGTCTTGCCATGTAAGTCTGCTTGTTTGTAAGTAGGTAACAATGGAAACTGTTGAGATGTTTGTAAGTAGGTAACAATGGAAACTGTTGAGATGAGCTTGAGGGAGCCACGCCGCTAACACATCGTACATGTGAAGTCCACATAGCAGAACTAAACCCAGGTTTTTTTAGATGTGTAGATGATGATCTGATGCAGATGTTTTAGCAGGTGTGTTTTTTATGTTCAGGGCCCAGATTCTCTCCTGGAGCTGTGCAGGGTTAGGGTTAGGGCTGGGGTTGGTGATGTTTTGGGGAGATTTTTGTTGTAGTTTCAGGGCCCAGATTCTCTCCTGGAGATGTTTTATATATATTATGTAGACTTTGATGTTTTATGTTATGTTTTTATTTTCAGGGTCCAGATTCTCTGCTGGAGCTGTTCAGAGTCTGCACAGAGGAGGAAGTACAGACCAAACTCAAGAAGAAGCAGAAGAAGCTTAGAAAAAAGCTCAAGTAAGTTTTAAATTATAAGAAGTCTTGGGGAGTACTGGTTGATTGTAAGAGGTTTTGATAATAATCACACACATTAATGTCCTGTGATGTATGTGATAAATATGGCCAGAGACAATTTCAGCCACATGTCTATAGTGTGTGACTTTAGTGTGTTGTTCCTCAAGACTCAGGAACAGGAAGGACAGGTGCTCCCCAGGTGTGTAATGATTACCTGTGTTTTCCTCAGGACCCAGGAAGGAGAAGGCCACGTGCTCCCCCAGGTGTCTCGGACTCTGGAAGACGAGATCCAGCCGCTCTGCTGTGTCACTGCAGCTGGCAAGGTCAAGTCATGCGACCTGCTGCTGGAGGGCAATGGACAGCTGAAGGTTAGAGCCATATAAGGGCAATGGATAGCTGAAGCTTAGAACCATATAAGGGCAATGGACAGCTGAAGGTTAGAACCATATAAGGGCAATGGACAGCTGAAGGTTAGAACCATATAAGGGCAATGGGCAGCTGATTCCACCATTTTTAATATGAAATTTTGGAACCTTTTTGTGCGCAGGCATTCCTAGTTCTCCATGACAATGCCATGGAAACCATCACAGTTCCGACCAATGAGAAGAAGCCTGAGCCTGCTGGGAAATCCCGCCTGCTGTTGCCGGGGCACCGCAGCGACGTCCGGACAGCGGCTTTCAGCAGCGACAACATCGCTGTGGTTACCGGCGCCGCGGAAACCGTCAAGCTCTGGAACAGGTAAAATTCTGGAACAGGTAAAACTCTGGAACAGGTAAAACTCTGGAACAGGTAAAACTCTGGAACAGGTAAAACTCTGGAACAGGTGAATTAGTCATAATTTCAGTAGAGACAACGTTGCTGTCTGTTGTTCAAGCTTGCTGCGAGTCATTTTGTCTCATTTGTCTCATGTTTTGAAGTTTTGTATATATTATATACATTATCCATATAAGGACCAGGATCCACACCTAGTTTGTCACCTTCACAGGTCCACCCAGCAGTGCGTCCGAACCATGACCTCAGGCTACGCACTCTGCTCAACCTTTGCCCCCGGAGACCAACAGGTCATCATCGGGACAAAGGTCAGAGGTCAAAACAGTTCTCTTCAAATATCTAATTGATTTTAAACCTCATGATAGGTAGTTTATAATTTGATATAGATGTACCGCCTTACAAGCACAGGTTGTTTTTTTACACAGTCTGACGTGCTGTCCTGTAGCCCTTACATGTACAAGTACCGGCTGGTTTTCCTGCCGTGTGGCTGAATGAAACACACTTTCATTTCTCCATTTCAGGCAGGGAAGCTGGAAATATTTGACATCGGTTCTGGCAGCCTTCTGCAGTCTGTGGACGCACACCAGGGGGCGCTCTGGTCCTTAGCAGTGTCTCCAGACAAGGTGAGCAAACTGTGGTCCTTAGCTGTGTCTCCAGACAAGGTGAGCAAACTGTGGTCCTTAGCAATGTCTCCAGACAAGGTGAGCAAACTGTGGTCCTTAGCAGTGTCTCCAGACAAGGTGAGCAAACTGTGGTCCAGACAAGGTGAGCAAACTGTGGTCCTTAGCTGTGTCTCCAGACAAGGTGAGCAAACTGTGGTCCTTAGCAGTGTCTCCAGACAAGGTGAGCAAACTGTGGTCCTTAGCAGTGTCTCCAGACAAGGTGAGCAAACTGTGGTCCTTAGCAGTGTCTCCAGACAAGGTGAGCAAACTGTGGTCCTTAGCAGTGTCTCCAGACAAGGTGAGCAAACTGGTCCAGACAAGGTGAGCAAACTATGGTCCAGACAAGGTGAGCAAACTGTGTCTCCAGACAAGGTGAGCAAAATCATAGTCTGCAGTCCATAGCAGTGTCTCTTGGGGTGCAGATGAATAAGTTGTTGTATTTTACTGTTTACCAAGTTGTTTACTTGTTTACTCCAGAGAGGCCTTGTGTCAGGGGGTGCTGACAAGCTGGTGAAGTTTTGGGACTTTGAGCTCATCAACGATGAGAAGTTTTCCTCCACAAGGTGGGTTTTTGGTGCTTAGAGAACATTTTGTGCATTTCTTAGGGTTTGTCAGGTGCATATTTCCTGCCAGTAAGACATGTCTAAATGAAGCCCGTGCTCATGTTTCCTCCCAGTAAGACATGTCTTATTAACCCTGTGCTCATGTTTCCTCCCAGTAAGAGGCTGAGCGTCAGCCATGCTCGCTCCCTGCAGTGTGACGAGGATGTGCTGGGAGTGAAGTATAGCCCGGATCACAGGCTCCTTGCTGTGGCCCTCTTGGACAACACTGTCAAAGTCTTCTATGCAGACACACTGAAGGTTAGTGTAGCCTGGAAACAGGCTCCTGGACAACACTGTCAAAGTCTTCTATGCAGACACACTGAAGGTTAGTGTAGCCTGGAAACAGGCTCCTGGACAACACTGTCAAAGTCTTCTTTGTTGACTGAAAGTCTAGAAGAGGGAATATTCCTGTTATTTGCAAGATTGTCATTAATTTTTAATCACTTTGGATACTTCAGACATCAGTAAATGAAGTTATCATTCAATCATGTTCTGATTCAGTGTCATATTACCTGAAGTTTACATTCTTATTTCTAAAGTATTCTGGGTTGTTGCTGTATATAATGAATTTTTCTCTCTCTACTGTCCACAGTTTTTCTTGTCACTTTATGGTCACAAGCTGCCAGTACTAGCCATGGACATTTCCACGGTAAGTACCAGTTTTAGAGGGCTCACTGACTGGCACCTGTTTTATTTTGGGCTGTGTGAAGAAGTGTTAAATACTGTACATGAATCCCGGCTGTTGTCGCTCACTCGACATGCACGCTACTGTAAAGGGTCGCAGTCCTTAGGACGGGATGTTAAGCTGTGGTCCACTGTTCATTGTACTTGTCGAAAAAGAGAATTTTCCCGGTACCTGTAATGCTGTATTACTATATGTACATGTAGTAGTGTTGTAATTTGCTGTAATTTTCTATGTGACTTTCTGTTTCTCCATGTAAAGGATGGAACCCTGCTGGTCACCGGATCTGCAGACAGAAACATCAAACTCTGGGGTCTGGACTTCGGGGACTGCCACAAGTCTATCTTTGCTCATGATGACAGGTGAGGGTGTGCATGGGGGGCTGCCACAAGTCTATCTTTGCTGATGATGACAGGTGAGGGTGTGCATGGGGGGCTACCACAAGTTTATCTTTGCTTGTGATGATATTAACGTTGCTTTGCTCGCTATCCCCAGCATCATGTGCGTGCAGTTCCTGCCCAGGACCCACATGTTCTTCAGTGCAGGGAAGGACGGCCGGGTGAAACAGTGGGACGCAGACAACTTCCAGCACGTCCTGACACTAGAGGGGCATCAGGCCGAGGTCTGGTGCATGGCTGTCAGCCCCAACGGGGACTATGTGGTACGTACACATGTGGGCACGCATGCACACACATGCACATACACATACGCATGCACACACACATTCACACACACATACACACATGACCCTAACCCTAACCCTGACACTAGAGGGGCATCAGGCCGAGGTCTGGTGCATGGCTGTCAGCCCCAACGGAGACTATGTGGTACGTACACATGTAGGCACGCATGCACACACATGTAGGCACGCATGCACACACATGTAGGCACGCATGCACACACATGTAGGCACGCATGCACACATACATATACACATGTACACATGCACATACACATACACATACATGTACACATGCACACACACACACACACATGCACACATACATGTACAAATGCACACACATGTAGGCACACATACACATGCACACATACACACGTAGGCACGCATACATGTACACACACACACACATGCACACATACACATGTACACATGCACACACATGTAGGCACACATGCACACGTACATGTACACACACATGCACATGCGCGCACACACACACACACATATATACACACACACACACACACACACACACATACACACATACATACACACACACACACACATACACACACACACACACACACACACACATACACACATACATACACATACATGACTTGTACACATGCACACATGGCTCCCATGACAAGTCCGTACGTCTGTGATGTTAAGGAGTACTGTATTGTTGATGTTGTTTGTTTGTTTGTTTACAGGTGACTGGCTCCCATGACAAGTCCCTCCGTCTGTGGCAGCGGACGCAGGAGCCACTGATCCTGCAGGAGGAGAGAGAGAGTGAACGAGAGAAGGAGTTTGAGGAGACTCTGGCCAGGGGGGAGCTTCCTGCTGTGAGTCTAGTCAAGTTCAAGTTCAATAATCTGCAAGTTCCCGAGTTGGGACATCACGTAGTCAGGATGAATAGTTTGGTTTTGCTGTGAGTGAACAGGAGTCCCGTTCATTTTTAGTTTTGCTGTACAACTGGCACCAAGTTATGAACTGTGCAGAAACACCACGTAAGTTTGATGGGCAGTTCCTCCAGTCATGCTGGTGTCACTTCTATATACTAAGTCTTGTTAACTGTGTGTAATAACATGTTTATTCAGTAACATGATTGCTGTACACGAATGATTGATTGTCCATTTTGAACTGTGATGTGTTTGTTTCCCCCCAGGTTCCTGGAGAGACATCTGGAGAAGCCGGGATGGCAGGAAAGAAGAGCGTAGAAACTGTCAAAGCTGTAAGCACAGTCCTTCTGCCCTGTAGAAACTGTCAAGTCTGTAAGCACAGTCCTTCTGCCCTGCTCCTGGTTTGACTCATTTTTAACTAGAACTACTAGTATCATAGAGTGGAACTCGCTGCCACCAAGTACAGTAGGGGCATCATCACTAGATAGTTTTAAACAATGTCTAGAGCTAGACGTTCAAAGGTTAGGTGTAACTGGTAGTTCGGTGTAATGTAGCCAGCTGCCACCGCGCCACATGCCTGCAAAGCTGTTGTGGCAGTTATACCAGCTGCTATACAGATACAGATACAGAAGCCGGTGTGTTACGCCGAAGGGCGGTTATACCAGCTATACAGATACAGAAGCTGGTGTGTTACGCCGAAGGACGGTTATACCGGCTATTCAGATACAGATACAGACTTGCTCTGATGGTGTTTTTAAATGACACTTTTTGTTTTCAGGCTGAGAAAGTTATGGAAGCCGTGGAGATTTACAAGGAAGAGACAGCAAAACTGGAAGAGCACGGAAGGGAGTGTGAAGCTCTGAAGAAACAGGTCAGATTCTGGTTCAACTTTGCAGGATTTTGTCCTGGGTTATGAGATCCAGAAGTAAAGAATTGTACAGCCTGTGTAAAGAAAAAGACCCTGTATCTGTTATTAAACATGTATCTGTTAATAAACATGTATCTGTTATTAAAAAGTCATTCTCCACGCAGGTTCCACCTCCACCCCCACATCCCATGCTTCTGGCCTTTGGAAATGCAACAGTAAGTAGTTCAGTGGGAATGCAACAGTGTGTACTAGTGTTATAGTACAGTATGGATTAATATCATAAATAAAGTGTTAGTACAGTATGGATTACTATGATAGTGTTATAGTACAGTATGGATTCAGTGTTAGTACATTGTGGAGTGCTATGATAGTGTTATACTACAGTATCGATTGTGTGTACAGACTTTTAACATTTTGGTTGCCTTTTTTCAGCCTCTGAGGTTTGTGTTGGAAGTTATCAAGAAAGTTCGATCCAGGTATGTACCCTTACTTCCCTTACTACCCTTACTACCCTTACTACCCTTACTACCCTTACTACCCTTACTACCCTTACTTAGTTTATCATGTATGGAGTGAGAGAGTTAAGCTTATTCCAACACTGAACAATCAATTCATTGCCAACACCCTGCATGCCTCCCCCCCACTAACTTAACAATGCCACATGTCAGTTGCTTAGCTTTGATTGGTCAACTTTGACCTTTGCCCTGCAGTGAGCTGGAGGAGGCCCTGCTTAGCTTTGATTTGTTACCTTTGACCTTTGCCCTGCAGTGAGCTGGAGGAGGCCCTGCTAGTCCTGCCCTTCTCGTATGTCATCGACCTTCTCAAACTTCTGAACACCTTCCTGACACAAGGGTGGGAGGTCGAGCTCACCTGCCGATGCCTCTTCTTCTTACTCAGGTGAGGTTTCTTACTCAGGTGAGATTTCTTACTCAGGTGAGGTTTCTTACTCAGGTGAGATTGTAAAGTTTCTTACTTAGGTGTGATGTGTAAGGTTTCTTACTCAGGTGAGATGGCTGAGGTTTCTTACTCAGGTGAGATGGCTGAGGTTTCTTACTCAGGTGAGATTTTTTACTCAGGTGAGATTTCTTAGGTGAGATTGTAAAGTTTCTTACTCAGGTGTGTTTGTAAAGTTTCTTACTCAGGTGAGATGTGTGAGGTTTCTTACTCAGGTGTGATTGTAAAGTTTCTTACTCAGGTGAGATGTGTGAGGTTTTCTTACTCAGGTGAGGTTTCTTACTCAGGTTTGATGTGTAAAGTTTCTTACTCAGGTGAGATTGTAAAGTTTCTTACTCAGGTGAGATGGCTGTGGTTTCTTACCCAGGTGAGATTGTAAAGTTTCTTACTCAGGTGAGATGTGTGAGGTTTCTTACCCAGGTGAGATGTGTGAGGTTTCTTACTCAGGTGAGATGTGTAAAGTTTCTTACTCAGGTGAGATGTGTGAGGTTTCTTACCCAGGTGAGATGTGTGAGGTTTCTTACTCAGGTGAGATGTGTAAAGTTTCTTACTCAGGTGTGATGTGTGAGGTTTCTTACCCAGGTGAGATGTGTGAGGTTTCTTACTCAGGTGAGATGTGTGAGGTTTCTTACTCAGGTGTGATGTGTGAGGTTTCTTACTCAGGTGAGATGTGTGAGGTTTCTTACTCAGGTGAGATTGTAAGATGTCTTGGTGTTTGTTTTACCCAGAATCCACCAGGGTGCCGTGACTTCTAACCAGGTTCTGCTGCCCGTCTTGGACAACCTCAGGAAGAACACCCAGGACAGAGTAACCCAGATCAGGGTCAGTAAACCACTCACTCACCCACTCACTCACCCACCCACCCACTCACCCACTCACTCACCCACTCACTCACCCACCCACTCACTCACCCACTCACCCACCCAGGACAAAGTAACCCAGATCAGGGTCAGTAAACCACCCACCCACCCACCCACCCACCCACCCACTCGCTCACCCACCCACTCACTCATCCACTCACTCATCCACTCACTCACTCACTCACTCACTCACTCGCTCACTCACCCACTCACTCACTTACCCACTCACCCACCCAGGACAGAGTAACCCTGTGTCATCTCCAACACAGTACATGTATCAAACATCAGGATACTACCGTGACCTCTGGTCTCACCAACTAAACAAAGCGCGGCAAAGCCATCAGCATGTTGATGTTGGCCGCCAACCAGCTAAGAAGAAGAACCCAGATCAGGGTCAGTAAACCACTCACCCACTCACTCACCCACCCAGGACAGAGTAACCCAGATCAGGGTCAGTAAAACACTCACCCACTCACTCACCCACCCAGGACAGTATAACCCAGATCAGGGTCGGTTTGATTGTCTAATGTTTGTTTGTTTGTTCCAGGCCGCTGTTGGATTTAACTTGGCCGGTCTAATGTTTGTTTGTTTGTTTGTTTGTTTGTTTGTTCCAGGCCGATGTGGGGTTTAACTTGGCCGGTCTAATGTCTGTTTGTTTGTTTGTTTGTTTGTTCCAGGACGCTGTGGGGTTTAACTTGGCCGGTCTAATGTTTGTTTGTTTGTTTGTTTGTTCCAGGACGCTGTGGGGTTTAACTTGGCCGGTCTAATGTTTGTTTGTTTGTTTGTTTGTTCCAGGACGCTGTGGGGTTTAACTTGGCCGGTCTAATGTTTGTTTGTTTGTTTGTTTGTTTCAGGACGCTGTGGGGTTTAACTTGGCCGGTCTCCAGTTCGTCCAGCGAGAGTTGGAGGCTCGTGATGATGTCACCTTCTTTGCTGACGCCACAGAAAGGTTCCAGGAGCGAAGGAGGAAGAAGAAGAGGAAGGAAAGAGCAGTTTTAGCTGTTAGAACGTAGACAAAGCTTTTCTTCTATTAGCTGATACAGAGAAGTACCAGAACTTTAGTTTATGGAATCAAACAGCTACACTAACTGTTGTACCTACCTCTGGTGATTCCAGTATTTTTTGTCGATATCATTCATCAAATGAAATCAAATCTTTATTCAGTAAGGATCTCGAGGGCAACACACACGAATTTCGTCCGTATAGTTAGAGACGATGGAGGAATGTGATGCAGTTTATTGGCTGAGCCTGTAGAGTCAATGTGACAAGTATGGTGACAACCCAGAACCCACAGGGCCATTTCTGGCAAGCTGAGATGTTAACATGGTTGGGTGTGTGGTCGTGAGTCAAGCATTATTGTGTAAGGCAAACTTGGATCCACTGAGCTGTAGCCAACACTTCTATCTCATGGCAGGTTTCTGTTTTCTTGCCTAAATATAAGTGTGAGGCCGCATGCAAACAGTAGTGTTTAATGATACAGGCAGGTTCTTACGAAGGCAATGCCCTTTTTTTTTATTCCAACATTTCATCACAACACATGGTGAGGGCAAACTCAAGTTTTTCAACTTATTTTATGCCGCCACCAACGAAGAGAACAAATTCAGGACAGGGCAATACTCAGTTTCACCCGAGTTAAGTGAGGAAAGTTGTGCAAAGTGCCTTTCCCAAGGGCACAAGATCGGTGGCATGGCAGGACTTGAACCCAGGACCTCTTGGTTCTGGGTCGAGCAATGCCATTGCACCACACGACCCCACTGTTCTTATTTACCTTGTAATGCATCAAAGGCAATCAGTACACGCACAAACAGAACACATTCAAGCATTTATTTGTACCTCAATATAGATAAGCTTACTTCAGCTGTTGCAAAGGGAATTTTCATGGTGACTTTTGCTGTTTCACAGGTCATGTGACAAATTAGCAGTTACGTAATTAGCTCATATGCTAATGATAACAGTGAGGACATAGCTAATACTTCTTCTATCATTGTTCTATCAACTCCATTTAAATGCAATTAAATCGTTCTCATTGATCCTTTTTCAATTCGATCGATATGGTATTTCCAATATCAGATTTTGCTGTTAGGGGATAGTTTACTTACATAACATATGTATATATAACGTTATACAGAAGTCACTGCCCATTTGTTTAATGGAAATGACAACAGACACAGCTTCCACATCTTAACTAACAGCAGCTTCATCACACGCAGAAGCGCCGCTTTGTCCTGATAACTTTGCTCAGAGCCTGTCTGCAGGGTTTGTTTAAAGACGTTTTCTTGTTGAACAGATAAACAGGTAAATAGAAGGCAACCCTTTCACCCCACTAGAACACGAAATAACGCCACCATCCCATCCAGTTCTGTAAGTGGGAGCAAATACTCAGAAACCTGCAGGGGCATAAAAAGCCCATCTGTCCAAGCCACACTCGGCCATTTCAACACCAAATTGCTCAGATGCTGTCGGCTCAGATGCTGTCGGCTCAGATGCTGTCGGCCTGTTGGATTTCGTTCAGCACGTTTTCTGCTTCGTGCAGGCTGCAGCACACGGACGCACCGCCAGGGGTCGCTTTCGTCTTCCATCGTCCCTTCTGGATCTTAGGGGGAGGGACAGGGGGAGCCTCGATCTGAGACGACAAAGAGAATTGGTGAAGGTTCTTGCGCGGGCACCTGTGTGTGTGTGTGTGTGTGTGTGTGTGTGTGTGTGTTTGTTTGTTTGTGGTGGTGTGTGTGTGTGTGTGTTTGTGGTGTGTGTGTGTGTATGTGAGAGTACCTGTGCCTGTGCTTGTGTCACACAGTTCACCTTGTGTGTGGGTACGTCTGTATGTGTCCGTGCGAGTCAAATTGAAACTCACCGATATGTACTCGTCACTTGACAAGCCGGGCTCCTCCGGGATGCCCCCATGTGCCCGGATGTCCTCCCCAGGTGCCCGGATGTCCTCCCCGTCTGGGCGGTGCCGCTCCACCGTTGTGTAGGGTGGCAAGGTGGTGGCGTGCGCATGCGCCAGTCCTGCACAGAACCAACAAACTCATCACTTCCAGTAGTTTATTTTAATTTAATGTCTCGCAAATTAGTTTCTCTTCGACACTTCAGGTTACCGCAGGGCTTTGTTACAAATTACAAAGCTCCAGTTCTCACCACGGCCTGACTAAGTTAATGGATACCGACACTTTTTTTGTAGAGTCAGTGGAAGTAAACCTGTATAGGAGAGTCCCACTGACGTACCTGTGTAGGAGAGTCCCACAGACGTACCTGTGTAGGAGAGCCCCACAGACGTACCTGTGTAGGAGAGCCCCACAGACGTACCTGTGTAGGAGAGTCCCACGGACGTCCACTCCTTGCCAGCCCGAGGCGGCGGACGTGGCTTCAGGGTCCCGTCCAACTCCTGCAGTTCCAGGTCCTCCACACCGGAGTCGTTCGTACCATGGCCCAGTCTCTTCCCGGGCTTCGGCACAGGAGGCATCGAGCAGCCAGACGGCAGGGGAGGCGGGTCTGAAATCAGAAGATAAAGGTAATTATATACAACACTTTATTATGACATATATGTTCAACATGTGGCGTCAGCGTTTACATTGTCTGAGTTTGGGACGTCCAAGGAAAAACGGAATTTCCTCAAAGCAAAGAGTTGTTAAGTGAGATTTTGTTTCACTTTCCTTGTTTTGCAGACATTTCTGACTTTTAAAAGGCATGATTTCCCACGAGACCATCTATCGTTGTCTTGCGTGTTTCACCCTACCTTTTCTCTTATCCCTGCAGATCCACCGCTTCCTGACGGCCCAGAACACGCAGAGTGCCCCCACTGCCACCAGGACAGCCGCCACGGCCGTCACGGACAGAACGACCAGCGGCTCATCCGACCCTGGGATTTAAAATAAACGTGGTTTTAAGTTCTGCAGGGAAGCAGCGACGGTTCACAGCTGTGACCATCATGGAACATTCGGCCTCACGAGCATCAAACGGAGAGGGATGCGTACAAGTGTTAAGGTAACCTCTACTCAAGATATGTACGACATTCAGCTACATGGAAAAGTTGTGTGTGGCCTACGAGATAGTGTGTGGGAACTCGGAAGGTCCAGCTTGTTCCAGATGAAGTGAAGTGAGCACTTTGGTAACCCAGCTGGACTTAAACTAAAGATCAGTGTTTAAAGAATGGAATACCTGTCACCTCCAGGTGTATTTCTCACCTGTCACCTCCAGGTGAATTTTTCACCTGTCACCTCCAGGTGTATTTCTCACCTGTCACCTCCAGGTGAATTTTTTCACCTGTCACCTCCAGGTGAATTTTTCACCTGTCACCTCCAGGTGAATTTTTCACCTGTGACCTCCAGGTGAATTTCTCACCTGTGATCTCCAGGTGAATTTCTCACCTGTGACCTCCACGTGTATCTCTCACCTGTGACCTCCAGGTGAATTTCCCTCCGAGCCTCCCCGAACATGTTGGAAGCCTGGCAGATGTACGTCCCTTCCTGAGATATACCGACATCCTTCAGGAGCAGGGTGCTGGAGGTCCCGTCATCCACCTGTTGGTTTCAAACAAACCCAGTTCTACACGTCATTGGGTTCAAACAAACCCAGTTCTACACGTCATTGGTTTCAAACAAACCCAGTTCTCCACGTCATTGGGTTCAAACAAACCCAGTTCTACACGTCATTGGGTTCAAACAAACCCAGTTCTACACGTCATTGGTTTCAAACAAACCCAGTTCTCCACGTCATTGGGTTCAAACAAACCCTGTTCTACACGTCATTGGGTTCAAACAAACCCAGTTCTACACATTATTGGTATCTCAGCTGGGTAGCTAGATTACTAAATACGGGGTAATTAACATAAAGGATGTCAGACCGGCTTCTCGATGATTGACAGCCCCACGTCGGTTGCCATGAGAACGTTCTCCGCGCCCTGCTTGTTCCGCCACGACCACGTGACCCTGCCGGGTAGCGGGTCCCCGAGAATCTCGCAGTGAAGTCTCGCGGTACTTCCCTCCGCTGCCTGGGCGGATGACGCGTCGGTCTGTATTGATGGCTTACCTGATGAGATAAATGGGAGACTTTCATAACTCTGCACTTCTAATTACCACAAGCCTTTCACGTAACGTCCACGGCGCCCAGATGGTGTTTTATAATGAAAAATGTACCCTGGCCTCTCTCTGCGTCCAAGGTTATTGTCACTAATTTCTAAGATGATTATAAAGGCAGGCACAATTAAGGTAAAAGCCAGTTTGACTTAGACAGATCGCCCAAAAGGCGAAAGGTTAATTTAGGACGACATTTTACAGACCCACGACGTCGATGAACACGTCCTTGGTGGCTTCCTGGAAGCCGTCGCTGGCAGCCACGCATTGATACGTGCCCTGCACGTCGTAACGCACCCGGTGGAAGCGGAGCGGGTTGTCCCAGTACAGACTTGTATCCTTCCGCCGCCAGCGGATGTGAGGTTTGGGGTTCCCGGCGGCCACACACTGGACGGCCGCGTCATCCTGGCCGTACAGCATCGTCACCCCGTCCTCCATGGTGGCTTCGATCACAGGAGGGTCTGTAACAGAGAGAGATCATAAAGCTTTACTATTCCGTAGCAAAGGATATCCAAGGAGGTCCATTTTTAACCTCCCGAATTTCTAATCATGTGAGCAGTTTGGGTGCATCAAAGAAAAAAATCACTGCATCTAAAAGGCGACCGGTGACCTTTACGCAAGCTTTAAGGTGTGCTTAAAGATATGGTTTCGTGCCGTGCACTTACAGTAAACCTGCATGGTTACGGAGCCCAGTCCTACAGGAAGGACCCCATTGTCCGCCTCACAATGGTACAGTCCGCCGTCCATCCGGGACACCTGGGGAAGCTGCAACAAGTGCTCCCTGTCACGTGACAAATCCCCCAATAATATCAGCATGGTGATAACTAGGTTTGTATGAATTTTAAAGAACGGATGACTATCTTATACAGTTTGTATTTTAATCAATTCGTATTATATACATGTACTGTCAATTTGTTAAAGCTGCAATTCAGCCCTTGGGCTGCGAACATGCTTTCATTCTCATTGTAGAAAATAGAAATAATCTACTGCTACTACTACTACTACTGCTACTACTGCTGCTGCTGCTGCTACTACAACTGCCACATTAATGAGTTCAAGAAACCGTAGAACCCGGAAATATGAATTATTTCTTTACAAAATGGAAAGTAGGAAACTTTGAAGCAGTCCTGTTTGAAAGTCATAATATCCATTGTGCAGAACGCGCTTAAGGCTGGACAGGAACCCGTCTTACCTGATAATCTTAAGTGAGGGAAGAGCTTCTCCGACTTTGCGCCATGTTACCGTCGCCTTGGGGTTGCTGTCCACCATACAGCTGAGGCTGGCCGGCTCGCCCTCTCTCACGTGGACGGACGGACTGGGCACCTGCACCTGCGGGGGGTCTGTGCAGCAGATACAACAGCCTCATCACCTTCTAGTATATACCATATAAGGTAACATGGCGGGGTGACTGGGCACCTGCACCTGCGGGGGGTCTGCAGGAGTAAAAATGTTATCAGTTTAAGTAATAAAAGTAGATTTTCCAAAGCTGGTGAAGTTCTACGTCACTTACCTTCTCGGTGTCGCACGTGCCTGTTAGAACCTTTAGTATTTGCAACCAATAATGGTCATTCAGGTCTTTTAGCAAATAGAGATACAATTTCCAGCCTCACACTTTACTCTGAGGATCCTGGATGAGGCTTTTGGCCTGGCGAGTTGGGGGAAGCCCTGGTCGGCCAGGCAGGTGAAGTTGGCGCCGTGATCCCATTTCGTCAGCCGCGGGATGAACAGCTCCAGGCTCTGGTCTCCGCTGGGTGAAACACCAGAAGACCTGGAAACGGATCAAATACAGCAACTTTCATTTTTCTGTATCTACATAGGCTGATATGAAAAATAGGAAGAGATGGAGAACAGTCATTTAAGCCTTGACTGAGTGAGTGAGTGAGTGAGTGAGTATATAGGTGTCTTTTTTAGTATTCAACCCGATGGCATAAGAAAAGGAAACATGCAGTTTGAGAACTTACCGGAATGGTTCTGTCCCGTTTAACCAGGTGAGTCGAGGTGCGGGGTGCCCACCTGGCGCTCGGCAGGTGAGAGACAGCTGCGCACCTGCCGTTAGAGTCAGCTCTCCTCCTGATATGGACGGAGGGTTCGGCATCGGGACTAGGGAAATAGAGAAAAGGATGTAGGGATATAGACTACAGCCGGACTGCAGTTTAGGCAGCAGTTCGCCCAAATCCAACATCACTACGCCGCTATGTTATGCTAATTAGATATGACATTGTGACGTCAGCTCGGTGACGTCAGTCCGAACACTGACTCCATGATGGAGCGCTGTATTACAACAAACGCCTTCCTGAATCAGGCTGCATCCCTGCATCCCGATCTCTTACTCAAGTCCTTGGTCACATAGTGGCGCAAATTGTTTTAAATGATTTTCGGCATTTTTCTCATCTATAAACTTACAATATCCTATTCCAAACGCCAGTTATTTTACGTACCAACAACGGTTAAGATGGCGTCTGCTGCAGCCATCGGATCAGTGTAGCAACTGTACTTCCCATCATCCTCCAGTTTGGTGTCCCGGATCTCCAGGTTGAAGACGCCCTGTGACGTGTCCCCCACGATGCGATGCCGGGAGTAGACGGGCAACACATTACTGTCTGTTGATATGACTCTTCTGTCCGGAGGACCATCCCAAATTACAACTTCCTTGTCACTGATTTGGTCAAAAGCACATCTCAGAACCACCGTTTGACCATGCAGAACGGGCGTGGACTGTGGCCGTACGCGGTATGAAGCTCCGCTAGCTGTGGACATGAAGAAGGAAAACATAGTACCATCCATGTTCTTCATCAACAGTTATTTGACACATTAGTGATTTTTTTCTTAGCTTCCTCTATTCATCATACGTAACGGTTGCTATAGCTACTAGTTACTAGTCAAATGTTCACATGCATGCCAATTCTTATGTCTAACTTGTTGGAGTGAAACAGAAGTTGCGGGGGAGCTTCAGGAACTTCAGGTTGCCTTGGGGACAAGTTATAGACGGGCAAGCACCACGTCATCAGTCATGCAGCACACGTGCCGCAGCGCATAGAGGCTTAACCTGGCCGACATCTGACTTTCATGTGAGTGCAGGGACAGGCTGTATGCAGATCAGCGTATCTGGCAGCTTACAGGGACAGACTGCATGCAGATCAGACAGTGTCATTCCCTCACTGACATTATCCTACCACCTGTAATCCTGTGTCGAGATACAAAAAAAAGGTCCTTTGACGGCAAGGTGCCGTTTATGGGAACCAAAGTGACTTTAGATGCACAGGGATGCATGAGCGTGAGGCTGTCTGCGAGAGACCTGTACAGCACTGAAGGGTATTTTGGTCCAGGGTTTCATGTCGTTCAACAGCTGTGCAGACTGTGTACGGTGCTAATGAGCTTCCAAAGTGTGCCCTGGTGGCAACGCT
This sequence comes from Branchiostoma floridae x Branchiostoma japonicum, assembly GCA_013266295.2. NCBI lineage: Eukaryota > Metazoa > Chordata > Leptocardii > Amphioxiformes > Branchiostomatidae > Branchiostoma > Branchiostoma floridae x Branchiostoma japonicum. The sequence goes on along the minus strand of CM023833.1, from coordinate 31,176 downwards.
ACTTGGCTGATTCCAGAGTTCAGTCTTGTCCTATAGCATTGTTCAAACTGACTGCAATGACTTTTTGTGCGAGTCACAACAGGCAGTACTAGTAATACATGGGGCTGTGAATGGTAGAAACGGCATTGTGTCCTGACACATTGATTAATGCCTGATGCACTTTGCAATTACCGGTACTTAACACGCAATAACAAAGGTACATTCCTGCTATTCGATTTTGTACAGGGCGCCACTTCAGGCGGGATTTTGTTCCCTCTCAGCTCCCGTCAGTGTTAATGTCGTCTGGGGTTCCAAACATGATTAAAGAAACAGCAATAAAAGCCGGTTCCCCGCGGGAGCCGCGACCTTCGCTCCGGCAGCAGCGCTGATGTGATTCTGATGGAGCGGCGAGCTGACACGCTGGTGACGTCACGACTGACGCTCAGGGTTCCACACGGGTCAGGGGACATGTTCCGCGTTATTGAGGCCCGAAGCACCGGGTAGATCTGCGGTACATGTAGTGGCAGGAGGGACACAGTCAGGGTAGATCTGCGGTACATTGTGGTGACAGGAGGGACACAGTCAGGGGAGGGACTGGCAGGGAATTCTCTTTGCTTTACGCTGGCAGATAACACTGCACGAAAAGTTGGACTTACCAATGGTAGTAAATGCAAGTAAAGTCGGGTAATGTTTACTTTGTGAACAGTACCGGACTTTAGTAGTAAATTAAATTACCAGACATGACTATTATTTACTACTCTTGTTAAGTTCGGTACTGTTTACAAAGTAAACATTACCCGACTTTACTGGCATTTACTGCCATTAGTAAATCCACCGTTCCTTGCAGTGTAAGGATCTATTCAGCGTGCGTCCGGGGAAAAGTCCCGGCGGGCATTGCTTCATCTGTTTGTCGTCGTTGCGACAGATCCGCTCTTGGATGGCGAAGACGGTCTGAATATCACCTTCAGGAGTTTCCTGGGATTTTCCTTTCCACAAATCCTCAAACCTCAGTCCGCACCAGCGGTATTACCTAATGTGCAACTACTCTCTGTAAGACCTGCTGAGGAAACATCCTTAACTATACTGCCCATATTCATCCTAGTGTATCATCGATCCTCACAAGCCATAAAGGACAGCATTATACTTAAGCATCTTTTCTGTGTGACTTCATCAAACGGCGGTATGACAACAACATCGGATCTGTGATGCGTCCGGGGACCGGATCATCACGTGTCCATTAAGGCCTGTATCCATCCCATAAGTGCGACATCCCTTACCAATGACAGGGTTTTATGGTCTCTGGTGGGTTCTGGTGACTTCTCACGAATGGGGGGCAAACTTTGTGAATTATGACGGATATAAGAGTTTCCACACGGTTCCATCAGAAAGCCGAATCAGCTTTCCTCCTGGGGTGCAGCGCCATTCCCCACCGACTGTTTCTTGGCCTCCCGAATTATTTACTACTGAGGGAACAAACTTCCACCCTCCAGCGGGAGCTTATGGACGGCCCCTTTACACGGCAGAGAAAAGTCATCGATAATTTTAAACCCACAAACCTCCGCGGAGTAGACTATAAAGCCGTACCGTCCGCAGGCAGACACTGTGGCGGTGCTTAACGTGTGTGTTTTCTAAAATTCTTCGCTGGATTTGTACAATAATAGTACAAAGATTGTTACCGAATCCTTCTGTAGCTAATACAGTAGTTGGCGGATAGCTTGTATTTTGCATTTGTTCATTTGTGATGAAAACATTTATTATGCAATTTACAACCTCCACAAAAGCTGCCTTCTTTGTTGCCACATGCAATGTTTCTCGGGTAACCATTTCCAGCTTGTGTTTTACTCGTCTCCCCAAACTAAATTGAACAGCAATTTGCATATTCATGCGTGTCACCGTTATTCATGTCGGTAATGTTAGACAGGGTAAACATGGGGGAACTACGTACTCTACAAGTAGCGACCAGTCAACATGTTACATTTATGTATGCCAGATATACACAACGTGACTCAGCTAGTATACCCAATATGTGCGTCCAATGACTTATGATGACGTGCAAAACCCAAGGCACCGGCAATGGTGACGTGCAACACACAGTGTACCGGCAATGGTGACGTGCAACACACAATGTACCGGCAATGGTGACGTGCAACACACAATGTACCGGCAATGGTGACGTGCAACACACAATGTACCGGCAATGGTGACGTGCAACACACAATGTACCGGCAATGGTGACGTGCAACACACAATATACCGGCAATGGTGACGTGCAACACACAATGTACCGGCAATGGTGACGTGCAACACACAATGTAGGGCAATGGTGACGTGCAACACACAATGTACCGGCAATGGTGACGTGCAACACACAATGTACCGGCAATGGTGACGTGCAACACACAATGTACCGGCAATGGTGACGTGCAACACACAATGTACCGGCAATGGTGACGTGCAACACACAATGTACCGGCAATGGTGACGTGCAACACACAATGTACCGGCAATGGTGACGTGCAACACACAATGTAGGGCAATGGCCTCTGCATCTTATCATTGTCAGGCGCCTACTTGAAAAGCAGAGCAGCTGCGACTTGAGATATTTGAAGAGACAGCAGCTTGTATGTAAGCGCAGAGGCAATCACGACGGACTCATCTCTGCTTTATAAGGGTTTTCTCCATACAGGCACTCAAACATGCTCTGCTCTACACTCAGCAGGAATTGATCGATCGCACGAACGGGACGCATCGTTTGAAAGTGCCGATTATGTGCTCTGTGAACGCCTGTATTTAACTGCAGTCTCCCATGTAGGGTCCCTGCTTCGGCGCTGCTCACTTTCTCATCTGTCCGATCTCCCTTCCTTCAGAATCACTGTGCAAGGGTTTAGCATAGCCTTGTAGCAGGACAAACCTTATGCTGATTTAGTAGTGGGAGCAGGGGGGAAGTTTAGTTTGTCCCTAACACAGAACCGGAGCAGGGGGGGGGGGTTTAGTCTGTCCCAAACACAGACCACCAACTGATTATTACTTGCAAGTATTTCAGGAAGCCCTGACGCTATCGATTGAAGCAGGAACGAGACCAGGACTGTTCCATGTGATTGCTTAAGCAGGAAAAATCCACCAGCAGTTTGTTTCTTACTTCATTAGCTGTTTCTAATCAGGCAGAATTAGCAGTGACGTCAGTGGGGATCTACATTGTCTCCATGGAATTCATTATCTAGTTCTGGAGCAATTACGAAAATCTTAATCGACATGTGTATTGGAAAAATGATAACAACCGCTTGGAATCTCCGTTCGCTTTTCTACTCATCTTACCAATACCGTAAAGAAATGCGAATCTTTCCTTCAAACACAAACTCTCGCTACACCCGTGCCCGTTAGACGTTGTTTTATGATGACGACATTCTGTAATTCGAGTTTGATGACTGGACACACTGTTAGTGTTAGTACGGCACTGCGGGTACGCCTTACATGTATGCTGTTTAGGTGGAACGCACACATTCATAAGAATGTTGTTTCCAATCCAGGTCTTTGCATTGGGCTTAGCATCGGTGCCGGTTTGGTGTAAACAATGTAGGCTGATTAAATACCAAAGCAGCAGAGCAGGTGACTCACCTAACGGAGCAATCCGACAGAGTAGGAGTAGGACCCAGCGCAGCCCCGCCGCACCCAGGGTCGCCATGTCACCCCTGCCTCACGATAGCGGCTTCAGGGCAGCGGGCACGCGCCTGTTCGGCTGTCTCTCCCCTGCCTGGCCTCACCACAGCGGCTTTAGGGCTCTCTGTCCGCTCTCTGAGCGCTTTGGTTTACAAACGCCGTGCGGAGCGTCTAAGGCCGCAGATAGAACTGGTTTACAAACGTCGGGCGGAGCGTTAAAGATTACAGATATAGCTGGGAGGAACGCAACCTGTTAGCACCCCGACACCGCCGGACTGAAGTGGGGATGTTTGACGAAGCTGCTGGCTCTACAAAAGCACTACTGCAGGACGAAACGTTCGCGGCTGTCTCCCGGGCCTCGGGCCGCAGCAAATTAGTTCTGACCGCTTCCTGACATTGTAAAATCAGCGCGGAAAAACCCGCACATGTCACGTTAAATCAGCCCGGAAAAACTCGCGCATTTCCACAGGATTTACTGCCGTTTCACGTTCTGATATTCCACGTCCTTCACGGCGGTTTACTCGCATCTTAACTTCAAATTAACTTTCTTTCCGAACGCACGCTCCGAACACGCCGAGGTTATTACGTCTCCGCGCATGATGAGGAATGTGTCGTATGGAACGCATCAATCACTCCTGTAATAAATGAGGAGGACGCCGCTCGCAGGCTGGCGGGGGAGGCACAGAAATTGCCCATCAATCAACGGCAAATACATGAGCTCTGATACGGAATGCCGTAAATATGGTTGCCATGGGGACTGGTGACGTCACACAGTCATGTCTAGCAGAGCGAGTCTGTCCTGTATGTCTGTCCTTCAACCCTGGCTGTTATTCTGTCCTGGCTGTCATTCTGTCCTGGCTGTCATTCAAAGGGGCTCACAGCAAGAAAGTCTGGAGCGAAGCCCGGAGACCAGAATGTAAGGTTTGAACCACTCACACCGGGAAGAAATCTTACTCTTCTCGATAAGTTCTTTAACGTTAGGTGTGAATCTCCTTAAACTTTAATCGTCTGAAATTGAGACGCCTTGTTAAACAAGGACTGCCCTCTATCGGGTATCTCTAGAATGACACACTAACTCATTGTCAGCCAGTTTTCCTTTAGTTAGTCCTTCATTTATTTTAGTCACTCTATGCATACATAAAGTCTCTTATGGTGTACGAAGACATGCGTAAAATATAAATACATAAAGTCGTTTATGGTGTACAAAGACATGCAGAAAACATAAATACATATATAAAACGGGGAGACCACGGTACTTCCGGGTCTGGGTAGGTGTAGTCTCTTTCTGGAATCTCTTGTGCATGAACTCACATTATCATATAGCCAGACGACGCCGACCAATCAGAAGGCTCCATTTCCCCCATAACCCAGGTCATTAATATCCAAAAAACTGACCCGCGCATAGGCGTTCTGTTCCAATGACCACGGGTGACCCCGATGGAACACACGTTCTGTTCCAATGACCCAAATGGAACATGAGTTCTGTTTCAAAACTGATAACGTTACACATATAAAATCATATAAAAGCGACAGCATAATACTGCTTTACAACATGAATAAAAGAATGACTACTTATTATAGATTGATTTGCTCTAACTTGACTTAATGTAATTTGGTCTACGTTGCTTTTGCATATGGAAATTCTCAATGAGTCCTGATTTAAAACTTTCATTTTTTCGTGAATGTTGTAGATCTGACGGTAGATTGTTCCATGTGGAAATGCTTCTGTATCTGATTCTGTTTTTTCTTTGCATTCAGCTGAATAAGTATCTGTCCAAGTGACGACAGAGCCAACGCCACACTGTCACAGATCAGCTCCATGATGATGTCAGGAAGCCAAGCTCAGTTCCTTCGGCGATCAGAACTAGCCGAAGACGCCGATCTCGACAGCGATGCGAGGAATCGGCGGACGGCGGGCGAGTCTTGGCGCGGAGGGGTCCGCCCTGTCCCCGCTGGCCTGGTCTGGTGTGTCCCGGTGGTCTTCGGTCGCCTTTCCTCCACCATGGTCTGCACAAGGTGGCCCAGCATTATAGTGGAGTTCATTTTCAGAAGGTTTCTCTGTCTTTACTGTAAAAAGCAATTAGACCATATTGTTTACACCTTTTTTTTCATAATTCTACTTCAAATTATTCGATGAAGTTACTATTCCTGTAGCTGTTTCTTCTGCGGGCAGGGAATCTATAGTGATAGCGGGAAACCAGACTCGGCCTTGACTGAAAAAATGACTGACATCAGCCGACTGGTGTGAGTAATATAGTTTGTTACATGATTTATATGGCCAGAAAACTTCCAGTTATCCAGAAGCTGAACATTATTCTATAACACTCAGAAGCCTCAGTATTTCCTTTTTGCCCATACATGTAAAAAAATGGTCGTCTTACCTCTTCAAACCTGTGTTCTGTAGATTAAGATGCTCTGCAGGTGCCTTGCCTTCTTAAGTCTTTCCTTCGCCTTGCCGGTTCCCGCTGGTCTAGGCGTCTGAGAACTTGCCAGAAACCTGACAAACTTATACCATTCTGCACTTCCTGTGACGCCATTATCATGAGTATTATATGACGTCATTTCCTTCCGCTTGTAAAGTTGAGTTGGGCGTGGGTTCTGAAGTGACGTTTTCCTGGCAGGTCACGGGACAGGTGAGGGCGGGGTACGGGACAGGTGAGGGCGGGGCACGGGACAGGTGAGGCCAAGTAAACTCACCTGGGCGTCTTATTTATTAGTCGTTGGCAAACCGCCCGATTGTTCCACACAGGTACCTGTAAACTTCTTCTGTTGACCTGGCGTGACCCCGTTTCCGGCGCCGTGACTACGTCAGAGACGAGGTCGTCAGCAAGAAATGACGTAATAACCGGAAACATAATCTTGACACGTCACACGTTTGTTCTAAACTCTACAAAATTAAACTTCCCACGCCAGTCTTCATGGCAAGTAGAACCATGTATTGCTGGAAATACGGGTGTTACACTGTGTTCTCTCATTCAATTTGTGTCCTAACATTTATCGTCCCTTAGTATGTTTCAAATCTAGACTTCTTGTTTTTTTCGATCGGCCCTTCTTGTTTCTTTCGCGTACTCACATTTCGGGGCTCCAGAGGACGTAATCCACAAAACTACTTGGTGTGGCCTAATACTGGTGTTACAATCCCGTGTTCAAAGGGCGTTCAAATTTACAGGTTTACGACACAGAAAGGTTCGCTACAGAGGCATATTTACGACAGATATATAACAGCAGACAGTTTTACGACAACTTTACGCTGGAGACGTGTTGTTTCCGTGACCTTTCAGATGACCGCAGGCACCATAGGTACACACCTATAGGAACAACTCAAACATACAAAGTACTACAATCCTCACTTGCACCTGTTCACAATAGACCATAGCGAAAATTACCCATAATCTAGTTTTTTTGTCACCAATGTTAAAGACAAGATAGTACTTAGTACATCTGTTTCAACATGTGTTATAGCCTAGCCTTGGCACATGTTGGGTTGGGGTAACATTGGAACGTCGCGCAGTCCATGTGTTTATGGCTGTCCCCCCGCCGGTGGAACCAGTCTGTAAAAGCCTTCGCGGCTGTTACACCTTCCACCATCACCCCCGCGCTCCACGTGTTGTGTTCCGTGATTATAAAGTGTTTCTTACAGTTCACAAAGTACAGCCCGTCCTGGGGTTTTAGCAAACTTGGGAGAGTTTCCGACATCTCCAGGCTCAGGTTTGTCAGTCCTGCTCGCTCGCTCGCGCCTTTGCAGGTTTTGGGGGTGCACCTGGCCTCCAGACTGTTGTCCAACACCCAGCTGTCGTACACGTAACCGGCCAAGAACAGGTCCGCGTCCTGGTAGCGCAGCAAGTGGAAAGGCTCGTGGCACTTCATCGTCAATCCGCTAGGGTCCGCTTCTTGGAGGCAGGCTTTGGGCGCAGATCCTGCAGATGGAACAAAGAAACAGTCGTGTTACAGCAGTTCACTAAGAGGGTTTATCGTGTCCAAAATGATTGGTATAAACCTGCGATTCCGCGCCGGATCCTAAGAAAACACCAGTGTCACTGACGAAAGGTAGTGGATGCTACCTGAAACGTCTGACCCAGGAGCCACTATAACCTCATTGGTCTGACCGTTTCCACAATCATATCCAGTTGCTTGAGTAACTGGTTTTTTTGCGTATTGTGTCACTATGTCTACCGCAACTTTTCAACGTCATAAGAATTTTACGGACACATCCACCGCTGTCCTAATAGCGGCCTTTATTTGTTACATGTGCTAAACCTGTCTCAGTCACGAGCAGAGAACCTGTCTCAGTCACGAGCAAAGAACCTGTCTCAGTCACGAGCAAAGAACGTGTCTCAGTCACGAGCAGAGAACCTGTCTCAGTCACGAGCAAAGAACCTGTCTCAGTCACGAGCAAAGAACCTGTCTCAGTCACGAGCAAAGTACCTGTCTCAGTCACGAGCAAAGTACCTGTCTCAGTCACGAGCAAAGAACCTGTCTCAGTCACGACCAAAGAACCTGTCTCAGTCACGAGCAAAGTACCTGTCTCAGTCACGAGCAAAGAACCTGTCTCAGTCACGAGCAAAGTACCTGTCTCAGTCACGAGCAAAGAACCTGTCTCAGTCACGAGCAAAAAACCTGTCTCAGTCACGAGCAAAGAACCTGTCTCAGTCACGAGCAAAGAACCTGTCTCAGTCACGAGCAAAGAACCTGTCTCAGTCACGTGAAAAAAACTGTCTCAGACACGAGCAAAGAACCTGTCTCAGTCACGAGCAGAGAACCTGTCTCAGTCACGAGCAAAGAACCTGTCTCAGTCACGAGCAGAGAACCTGTCTCAGTCACGAGCAAAGAACCTGTCTCAGTCACGAGCAAAGAACCTGTCTCAGTCACGAGCAAAGAACCTGTCTCAGACACGAGCAAAGAACCTGTCTCAGTCACGAGCAAAGAACCTGTCTCAGTCACGAGCAAAAAAACTGTCTCAGTCACGAGCTAAGAACCTGTCTCAGTCACGAGCAAAGAACCTGTCTTAGTCACGAGCAGAGAACCTGTCTCAGTCACGAGCAAAGAACGTGTCTCAGTCACGAGCAGAGAACCTGTCTCAGTCACGAGCAAAGAACCTGTCTCAGTCACGAGCAGAGAACCTGTCTCAGTCACGAGCAAAGAACCTGTCTCAGTCACAAGCAAAGAACCTGTCTCAGTCACGAGCAGAGAACCTGTCTCAGTCACGAGCAAAGAACCTGTCTCAGTCACGAGCAGAGAACCTGTCTCAGTCACGAGCAGAGAACCTGTCTCAGTCACGAGCAAAGAACCTGTCTCAGTCACGAGCAAAGAACCTGTCTCAGTCACAAGCAAAGAACCTGTCTCAGTCACGAGCAGAGAACCTGTCTCAGTCACGAGCAAAGAACCTGTCTCAGTCACGAGCAGAGAACCTGTGTCAGTCACGAGCAAAGAACCTGTCTCAGTCACGAGCAAAGAACCTGTCTCAGTCACGAGCAAAGAACCTGTCTCAGTCACGAGCAAAGAACCTGTCTTAGTCACAAGCAAAGGACCTGTCTCGCCTCTGTGTTTCGACCACTGTGCGCGCAGGGAAGAGTGAACTTACTGGCGGCGTGGTGCATCATGACGGCCGGGAAGAGCGTGGTGTCGTTAAAGAGCCTCCCGGTGCGCACGTTCGGTAAGACCGGGAAGGTCGCCGACGCCGCAAAGACTCGGAAGTTCACGGTCACGGGCAGCTGGTCCCGAACCCATGAGGCGTGTCTCAGCACCGCTACACCACCCGCTACGGAGGGAGGGAGGGAAAGTAAACATTACCCGACTTTACTGGCATTTACTACCATTGGTAAATCCAACTTTTCGTGCAGTGGTACGGCCAGGTGTGCATGAACGAGTCAGCCTTGCACTCTGGTTTGTTCCGTAGTGATCATCATTATCATCTACCAAAGGAAACGACTTCAACGCCAACGTACCGGAAAACCCGTGAAATATGACGTCAGTGGCTTGGGCCAGACCTCTGGTCAACAGGTCAGCTACGATAGCCAGCAATATCCGCTTGCCCCGGAAGTACAACTTCCTTCCGTTGTACACCACTACGTCAGCTCTGTCCCCTGTGACGGACGGAATGCGGGGAAATGGGGTTTATTCATTACCTTCGCCAAGAAGGTTATTTTTTCCGTAGCGTTTGTGTGTGTGTATGTGTGTGTGTGTGTGTGTGTGTGTGTGTGTGTGTGTGTGTGTATGTGTGTGTGTGTGTGTGTGTGTGTGTGTGTGTGTGTGTGTGTGTGTGTGGTTTAGCACAATAACTCAAGAAGCTTTAGATGGATTGTTATGAAACATGGTAGGTGGGTAGGTCTTAATGAGACTTACAAATGATTAGATTTTTGGCCCCCTGATGGCTTTGCTTGGAACTGCAGCAGAACTTCCGGTTTTGATATCTCCCGATCTGGACATGCTAGTTTATTTTTTTATTGGTTCGGCTTACAATAGCCATTGTTGCCCAACTAGTCATTGAATATTGTTAAGGGTCAACCCTGGGAGAAAATACGATCGTTGGGTATACAAACAATCGATAAAATAGCTCAGTACAGGGTCAAAATTTACAATGGTATATACATACATTAAATCATACAATTATACACAAGTTGTGAGAATTACATTATACAAAAGTAGGGTTTCTAACATTGGTGAATTTCCAAGCATGTACATATCGTTAGAGAGTTAGTTCGAAAAGTTCCAACTCACCCGAGAAGAAGAAGCCGTCGCAGTAGACGGCCTCCACCATGTTCCAGTCCCAGAAGTCGGGATTGATGGTTTTATCTGCACTTCTCAACCCGTGGCCTTTCGTCTGGGGAACAGAAAATAGCAGAAAATACAAATTACGGCGGACCGTTCTGCATAATGACACGTCCGGAAAGTTAGTCTAAATTCCTGATCCCGTCAGTCCAAATCTAAACTAGAAAGGTAATATTTGCAAAGTGAATGCATAATATTTACCTTCTCATGGTCTAGCCTAACAAACTATTCTCTGTTTATTCTTACTCAAACACATTCATATATATGGTGAGCAGCCCCTTCAACTCCAGCTTGCAACAGTATGTAACCCAACACCACAGGGTGTCCGCTACACTAGTTGCCATGGTGACAGACGTCTGGTTTATAGGTCATTGACATTATTTGTTTGGAGAAGAGAAGAAACTAAGCAAAAAATAATGTTTTCCTTCTGCGAAGGTACACATCAAAAAGGTGCTTTGAATTTGCCCTTTACGATCATAAGGCAGTTACGGTGTTTTCTAAATCTCCCTGCCAAAGACGGGCCAGTTTCCTACCGTGCTCGCCATTTTCCTGGTGGTCCCCGGTCCCAGCCCCTTGGTCTGCGCGGCGCGCTTCCGGCAGGCCTCTAGCGTGAAACACGCTTCTCCGCCCGGCAGGTAAATCACCCAGGACCTCACGCCCGAACCAACTCCTGTAGAGGGGAGGGGGTTTAATATAGGGTTAATGACCCGCCCTGAGGTGTTTAATATCGTTTAACAAGCTATGAAATGTACACTGCATGTCCACAGCACAGCTAACGTTTCTTAAGTAGTCTTAGATCTTAAGATTACCCGGCTGGAAGTAATACCCCGGCACCGAGCCGTCCAAGCAGAAAGCACCCGTCTTGTTCGCCGTGTCTTGAGACAGGAGCTGGAGCTGAAGAAAGGCGAGAAAACGTCTTAAAGGCGAGAAAACGTCTTAGGTCTGCTGCTACTTCTGTCCACAAACCTGGCACATATTTGTGTGATTATAGTTTGTAAAGAACGGGTGGCAAAGATGAGAGACTTCTGTTCTATACCTCGTGCTTGCTGAAGATTAAGATATAGTCCATGTTCAAAATGCTACATTTATACAGGTATGTTGTTTGTGCCATTTAGAAAGCCTCTCATTTGTCAGTTTTCATGCCCTACAATTAAATACATTGTAATTTCCCAAAATATTAAAAAAAACACGCGTACGTTTGTGAATAGAATATCAGTCAGCTGATTGCCTTTGGTTGATTTGTTTCAAAAGTGCCAATTAAATCTTACAATGTCAGACTTTCGGCGTCTATTTGCAGACAAATGTGTAATATCTGTGTGAACACAAGAAGAGGGAAATGCACAGTTACTTGTACAGTTTCATGGACGTACCTGCATTTCGGGCCGCCCGTTTATGTTTGCGGAGGAGTTCACAGCTAAAAGTTGGTTTCTGATGATATTGAAGGGCGACCATTTCCGTAAAAAATCCAAACGGCCGGCGGAGTTTTCCTCGTCCTGGTTTGGGGTCGTCTGGCATCGGAACGCGACCTGAGCTGCGCCCAGGACAAACATCGTCGCCAGAAGGATCGTCAAAAGTTTCCTTTTCGTCTTTAACCTTTTCATGATGTCCGCTGCGACGTCTTGAGGCGTTTCCGTACAATCACTTTGCATCGCCTCAGGCCTCTACAGTAGCGTCTTCCCTTCTCAGAAGAACATCGCCTCAGGCCTCTACAGTAGCGTCTTCCCTTCTCTCAAGATCGTGACGCCAGCCCGGCTCACAGGAACGTGACGTCAGCTGGCCTCACCGGAACGTGACGTCAGCTGGACTCACCGGAACGTGACGTCAGCTGGACTCACCGGAACGTGACGTCAGATGGGCTCACAAGAACGTGACGTCAGCTGGACTCACCGGAACGTGACGTCAGCTGGGCTCACAAGAACGTGACGTCAGCAAGACAAGTCGCCACTGTAAACCTGCCCCAGATCTGTACAGGAAAGGACACTATATATTGTCCTTGGTACAGGGGTACATTGTATCGCGACCTAAGAAGACCAGAGACCAAGTCAGCAGACTACGTTCGCGCGATCCATGGCGCCATGCGGCCCACACGCACCTGCCCAGGCACCAGCTAAGAACCCGTCTAGTCTCTGTGATATGTTTTCACCACGGCGCAGAGAAGAGTCGACAGTAGCTCTGATGAAGGCGACATGTAGTTTGTTGACAAACATGTAGCTTCCCACGGCTTGTCGCTCTGCGGAAAACCGGTCCAACCTGTCCCGCTCTGAGCGCAATCAGCTGCTCAATGAGCCGGCAATAACAGGCGCTAATGGGGTGATTTGCAGGGCGCTGTCTATCAGATCAGCGGGGAGCGTACTTTATTCCAATGCGGACAGGATATATACAATATATATATAGAGAGAGTGAGAATAAAATATACGATAATAGAACATGTTTATATACGATAATAGAATATGATTAATCTGAGTCTGACAGGCCTGTTCGGCTGACTGCAGTAACTGCCCGGGCGTTGCTGAATTTGCGCCGCACATCATTATCTCACTGATTGCGGACTAGTCATTGCTGATAATTACTGTACATAATATAAATCAATCTAACGAAATGTGGGGTTTGGATAACAGTCTGGGCTCACACAGTCTAACCACATGTGGGGTTTGGATAACAGTCTGGGCTCACACAGTCTAACCACATGTGGGGTTTGGATAACAGTCTGGGCTTACACAGTCTAACCACATGTGGGGTTTGGATAAAAGTCTAACTACATGTGGGGTTTGGATAACAGTCTGGGCTCACACAGTCTAACCACATGTGGGGTTAGGATAACAGTCTGGGCTCACACAGTCTAACCACATGTGGGGTTTGGATAACAGTCTGGGCTCACACACAGTCTAACCACATGTGGGGTTTGGATAACAGTCTGGGCTTACACACAGTCTAACCACATGTGGGGTTTGGATAACAGTCTGGGCTCACACAGTCTAACCACATGTGGGGTTTGGATAACAGTCTGGGCTCACACAGTCTAACCACATGTGGGGTTTGGATAACAGTCTGGGCTCACACAGTCTAACCACATGTGGGGTTTGGATAACAGTCTGGGCTTACACAGTCTAACCACATGTGGGGTTTGGATAAAAGTCTAACTACATGTGGGGTTTGGATAACAGTCTGGGCTCACACAGTCTAACCACATGTGGGGTTAGGATAACAGTCTGGGCTCACACAGTCTAACCACATGTGGGGTTTGGATAACAGTCTGGGCTCACACAGTCGAAGTGCCTGTGGTTGTCCCCCCGACCGAAGTACCAGTCTCCAAACGCTTGTGCGATGGTTTTGCCTCCAACCTTGGTGGAGAACCAGGTCCCATCATCCACTGCGATCGTGTGGGTCACGCAGTTGGCTAGAAAAATGCCGTCGTTCGGTCTGAGCATGCGCGGTACTTGGTTGATCATGGCGCCGCTCCAGGCTTGGAGTTTGTTTTTGTCAGAGTCCCTACAGGAGTTGGGCTCGCACCTGTGGGAAACATGGAACAGGAGATGTCAGAGTCTCTACAGGAGTTGGGCTCGCACCTGTGGGAAACATGGAACAGGTCAGAGTCCCTACAGGAGTTGGGCTCGCACCTGTGGGAAACATGGAACAGGTCAGAGTCCCTACAGGAGTTGGGCTCGCACCTGTGGGAAACATGGAACAGGTTAGAGTCCCTACAGGAGCTGGGCTCGCACCTGTGGGAGACATGGAACAGGAGATGTCAGAGTATCTACAGGAGTTGGGCTCGTAGTAGCAATACTAGCCACTAGGTAAGGACGTGTAGCAATACTAGCCACTAGGTAAGGACGTGTAGCAATACTAGCCCCTAGGTAAGGACGTGTAGCAATACTAGCCACTAGGTAAGGACGTGTAGCAATACTAGCCACTAGGTAAGGACGTGTAGCAATACTAGCCACTAGGTAAGGACGTGTAGCAATACTAGCCCCTAGGTAAGGACGTGTAGCAATACTAGCCGCTAGGTAAGGACGTGTAGCAATACTAGCCGCTAGGTAAGGACGTGTAGCAATACTAGCCGCTAGGTAAGGACGTGTAGCAATACTAGCCGCTAGGTAAGGACGTGTAGCAATACTAGCCGCTAGGTAAGGAGCTCACCTGACGTGCAGCAGGTTCTCTAGCGACCACCTGTCGTACACCGCGTTGACGTAAAACGCGTCTGCGGGCTGAATGGGGACCAGGTTGGACGGCAGCAGACAGGCGTGTTCTTTGGACGGGTGATTCCGCACGCAGTCGCTAGGAAGCGTGCCTAAAGACGGGAGCAAAGAGCAGCTATATCATTTGGCTGGGAAATATTTTGTGCAGGCTTTTCGGGGTGCGCCTAGCCTGACAAGCGGGAAGATAACAGGCATTGACTTTATTATACACAGGGCAGTTTTGGTTCTTAATGAAGTTCTGTGAAATTCCTATGCATACGTCTTTGTATACATCGCAGGCCTGATCTGTAGTCTATGTGTATTGGGAGAAGGCTTGTTTAATGTTACAACAAACATTGATATTGTCAAATGTCGAGGCACTTTTGACCGACCCTTTGGTGACGTGTTTCCAAGGTCACCTGTTCTGAGTCAATGGTCAATGGAACATGAAGAGGCATTCAGTATTCAGAAAATTTTTGTTCTGTTGGAACAAAAATTAGCTGTTTGAATAATTTGTGTTCTATTTTTTTTTAATTTTAAGATATTTAGTCGGTTTGAAGACGTACTGCACATACCTGACGAGTTGTGCAGATTCGCCATGTTTTGTAGAATGTCCTTGATTCCCTTCGTGTAGGAACCTTTGAAGGGCACTTTGGGCTGCAGGACGGAAGAGACGAAAAGCTTGAAGTCCACTCCGGACGGCAGCAGCCTTCTCAGGCGGTGCGCGTTCAGCAGAACTCCCAACCCGCCAGCTGGAGGAAACAAACAAAACTCAAGTACACAACAATAAAACACAACAATAAAACACAACAATAAATAACAACAATAAAACACAACTATAAAGCCCGCCAGCTAGAGGAAACAAACACAACATTAAACTGGAGTGACAAAATAACGGGACCCTATACCGTACCGGTATGGTAAGTGTGTAAGTAAAGGACACCGGTACCGTACCGGAATGGTGTGTAAGTAAAGCACACCGGTACCGTACCGGAATGGTAAGTGTGTACGTAAAGGACACCGGTACCGTACCGGAATGGTGTGTAAGTAAAGGACACCGGTACCGTACCGGAATGGTAAGTAAAGGACACCGGTACCGTACCGGAATGGTAAGTGTGTAAGTAAAGGACACCGGTACCGTACCGGAATGGTGTGTAAGTAAAGCACACCGGTACCGTACCGGAATGGTAAGTGTGTACGTAAAGGACACCGGCTCCGTACCGGAATGGTAAGTGTGTACGTAAAGGACACCGGTACCGTACCGGAATGGTGTGTAAGTAAAGGACACCGGTACCGTACCGGAATGGTGTGTAAGTAAAGGACACCGGTACCGTACCGGAATGGTAAGTGTGTAAGTAAAGGACACCGGTACCGTACCGGAATGGTAAGTGTGTAAGTAAAGGACACCGGTACCGTACCGGAATGGTAAGTGTGTAAGTAAAGGACACCGGTACCGTACCGGAATGGTGTGTAAGTAAAGGACACCGGTACCGTACCGGAATGGTGTGTAAGTAAAGGACACCGGCACCGTACCGGAATGGTAAGTGTGTACGTAAAGGACACCGGTACCGTACCGGAATGGTGTGTAAGTAAAGGACACCGGTACCGTACCGGAATGGTGTGTAAGTAAAGGACACCGGCACCGTACCGGAATGGTAAGTGTGTACGTAAAGGACACCGGTACCGTACCGGAATGGTAAGTGTGTAAGAAAGGACACCGGCTCCGTACCGGAATGGTAAGTGTGTACGTAAAGGACACCGGTACCGTACCGGAATGGTAAGTGTGTAAGAAAGGACACCGGCTCCGTACCGGAATGGTAAGTGTGTAAGTAAACGACACCGGTTCCGTACCGGAATGGCCGAAGAAGATGACCCGCTCAGCAGCAGCCATGCCTGACCGCAGCAGCTCCCTGAAGATCTCGTCCAGCACGCGGCGGCCTCGCGAGTACAGCTTCGTCCCGTTGTACAACATCGGGGAGCTTCTGTCACCTGAAGATATAAAATACCATAACTACAAAAGGTAACATTTGCAAAGCAAATGCATAATGTTTACCTTCACATGGTCTAGCGCAACAAACTACTACTCTGTTTATTGTTACTCAAACACATTTATATATACATGTAATATATGGCGAGCAGCCCCTGAAACTACTAGTATGTCCTGCTACAATTTACAAAATGTAACACAACACCACAGGGTGTCTGTTACAGCACCAGTTACCATGGTGACAGACGTCTGGTCCAGGTCATTGACTTTATCCGTTTGGAGAAGAAGAAAAGGAATAAGAAAAGAGAGCAAAAACAATATGTTTCCTTTTGCGAAGGTAAACATTATAATAGTAAACTTGGACTCGTGATTATTAACTCATCAATATGGTGTTTGCTCTCACGTCACATGACTATGACGAGTGGGTTGTCCGCCATGCTGGTTTAGCCATGACACTAACCTGCGAACGAGAACCTGTTACAATGGAAACTAACCTGCGAACGAAAAGCCGTCACAGTAGACCAATGAGATGGCGTTCCAGTTGTGAAACTCGGGGTTAAGTTTCTTGTCTCCGGACAGGATGCTGCCGAGTTTGCGCCATTTTCCCGACTTCTGCAGACTTCCCAGGATTGTTTGGGACCGCAGGTAGCACTCCTCCTCGGTCGCACACCCCTCCCCGCCCCGCAGGAACAAAATCCACGACCGGGACCCCAAACCGGAGCCTGAAACAACACGGCAAGGTCTGTACCTGAGGCTCACCTGGTCTGTACCTGAGGCTCACCTGGTCTGAACCTGAGGCTCACCTGGTCTGAACCTAAGGCTCACCTGGTCTGTACCTGAGGCTCACCTGGTCTGTACCTGAGGCTCACCTGGTCTGTACCTGAGGCTCACCTGGTCTGAACCCGAGCTCACCTTGTCTGCACATGAGTCTCACCTGGCTGAACCTGAGGCTTACCTGGTCTGTAGTAGTACCCTGGGGGCCTGCCGTCCAGACAGAGCGCGCCTGTCTTCTGTGCCCGGGCCTTGGGAAGGATCCGCAACCTTGCCGCCAGCAAAATCTGGTCAAGCAGAAACATATACAATGTATAGTATTAGGGATGGTAGCGTATTGATAAAGTGTTCCTCATATCAACTTACCCTCACACACACGCACGCACGCGCGCACGCACGCACGCACACACACACACACACACACACACACACACACACACACTCACACACACACACGCACGCACGCACGCACGCACGCACACACACACACACACACACTCACACACTCACACACACACACTCACACACACACAGAGACACACACACACACACACACACACACACACACACTCACACACATCTGACTTAAATCCCGACTCACCACACTAGTCCACGCCAGGCTTGTACAGCCCTGTGGCTTAAATCCCGACTCACCAGACTAGCATAGTCCACGCCAGGCTTGTACAGCCCTGTGGCTTAAATCCCGACTCACCAGACTAGCATAGTCCACGCCAGGCTTGTCCAAGTCCACTCCGAAGTCTCCCGAGTCGTCTGACAGTTCATGTGCCTTTCCGACAGACTGTTCGTCTGTAACACTGTCATCAGTCTCGTCGCCTCCGTCTAGTTCAAAAAACTTTTCAAACGACTCTCCAAAAGTGGCATTGACTTCTGGAACGTCGCGGTGTCCCCTGGGAACGAGTACGGTGTTCCTAGGTGCCCTGGGGTCGACTGCAGGTAGCAGGTCGGAGGGAGGGTAGATATAGGGGAGAATGGCGTACACTAACAGCCCAAAAATCAGAGTAACTAGCACGCTACGAGTCAGCAAACCTGCCATGTTGTTGGTGCATGTTGGAATGGCAGCAGTGCGCGTCCCAGTGTTGGGGCCACACCCGCAGGGCACGTACCCAGTGTTGGGGCCACGTGACCACCGCAGGGCGCGCGCAAATCCTGTTCGCCGGGTTGGTGCGACCCCAAAGTGGTGCGACCCAGAGGTCACGTCTGCCACAGGCACAGCCGGTCAAAGGTCACACAGAAATCAGTCCATATCATGCATGATTTAACAGCAATACTCCACAACTTGTTAAAGGTATACCGACATTATGCTCCGTTCATATGTACTTTGCACGAGCGCACAAACCGACAGCTCGTATCACGCTACAGAACAAGGCTTGCGCCCCAGGCATGATGGCCTCACAATCACAGGCGGTAGGCCTGTCAGTAACGGCGATTTCACCAAAGACTGCCAGGACTACCGCCATCATTCTAAAACAACATTTCCGTGCTGACAAAATACTCTATAATGGCGACAACAAAATTGCATCTTTCCAGGCGATATTTGTTGTCAGTCAGGGAGAAAATCCTAACACTTTGTACCGGAGAGAGTAACTCTCTTTTTGGCTATGTGATTGGCTCTACCAATTCATTATATTCATGAGACATATAGGGAGTTGCCTGATCGTGAATCACACAGGCCATTTAACGATAAAACTATGTACATGTTTTTTTAGGTTACCCCGACTCTTTCGGATCTGAGACTTTGGAGGAAGCTCCAAAATGTTTTAATACCTTGCTTGCATGTAGCTATAGGGGTCGGGTTGCTTTGTCCAGGGTATATTTCCTCACTCTATTTCCCAGTAGCAAGTGTTGTCTCAGCTATATCTGTCCCTAAACAATTCAACATCAGATATCCCTTTAAAGTAGGCCAGTAAACGCTTACAGTCCCTACATCAAGTCAGTTTGAATGTGTAAAACAGCCAAAAAAACAAACAAACATCTCCAAAATGTTTATGACGGCCCCATCCCCCGAAGTATCGAGTGGAATGTCCCCTACAAGACGTCAGCGGGCACCCCGCACACCTGCTGTCTGATAATGGATCGTCCCGTTTCTTTGGCGGGAGCTGAACCATTCCGTTCTGACTTGTAGGGGTGCCTAATTATTTTCCTCTATGCAAAGTCGCCTCCAAAGGACTCCTTAGAACTATTTTCACAGACAAAATACATAGCAGTATTTATTCTGATGACACAGTGACATTCAGCATGCTTACATATATAAATGTTTTCATATATAAAACTTCACAATATTCCACATGGCGCTATGCATTCTGGGAATGACTAATGGTTCATTCCAGAACCGTTAGGAATGAAAGTTTCAGTCAGAGAGGGTCTGAGAGCAGAACTTCTGATAAAAAGGTGAGAATTTTCCCCGTTTTTGCTGCCAAATACTCAGTTTTGCCCATGCATCACCTTGTAGGGTATCTAGGGTATCTGTAGAGCAAGGATGGCATACGTCCTGGCTTATTTTGAACATATTTCTGACCGATTTTCCTGACGTTGTTTCACAAGTTTTGGACATTCTGGGTCAATCGTCTGCAGTCAACATAATTTCCTAGAATTCCCTCATTAGTAGTTCTGTAAATTTGCTCCAAGTTAAACTAATTTGGTGCAGATATTGGTTATGATGGCCCTACAAGTTTGCTCCGTGTTTTCTGTGAAAATATTCTTGCGGCTCAAAGCGTTGGGACAATCGCCCAACCAAGTTGTAGTTTTGTACGGCCTGCATCCCAAAATTTAGAATTAGATGCCATCATCCCTGAAGTACACTCGTCCCAAAACTTGCCACAAAAATCATGTCCGCTCACAAATTTCTCTCAGAATTAAACCAAAAAGGTTCCGGCACCTAGTATTTATAATGTTTAGCGACTGCCCCCCTCCCCCACCCACTACAGAGTACGAGTAGGACCATCATGATCGCAGGTGATTTCGCCAGGTAAGATAATGTTGATAGTACACATAACGCATACGGTAAAAACAAGTTTGATAATATGTGGAATTTTGATGACAGTAAGTTAAACACAAGCTCACCTTTATATGTCGGTGAAGGTTAGACCTCCAGGTAAGAAGATACGCCAAGACAAAAGTTACTCAAGCAACTAAATATGATTTTCAAATGTAGAGGACCTTTTTTCAGTTTTTTTTTTACTTTAGATGTTTTGAAGTCTTACCTTGTATGGTATGGTGCACAGTTTTCTAAAACAGAAAGGAAATACAAACTGTAAACTGTCCTAATGTATTGTAATGTTTCCCTTCCTATCTTCTACAGATCATCCTTTTGTTTGATGTCACTGCTACTTTGAAGGAAGCAAGAAGAGAAGAGAAGAGAATAGACAAACAGGTTAGTATTATACTAGCCTGGTTACCAAACCTATTTTGTAGCTCCCGAGTCGCGGAGAGGATGTAGCTAGGACTCGGGAGCTACAAAATAGGTTTGGTAACCAGGCTAGTATTATACTATTGTTTGACTCGAGATCAGTTTAAAGGATGCACCCCTGATTACAGCTGCCTGGTGGCAGACAAACTGCAGTTCAATGTAGCCTGAGCTGGTAGGATTCATGGGGTCTGGATAGTCCTTTTCTCAAGCGTTCCAGTAGTACTGGGTCCAGCCGTGGCGACTCAGGTAGCCGCTCTTATTATACTGGCTACCGAGTCGTGGGGCACTCCATTTACCGGATTCAACTTTTGCCGGGCTGGCCTTTATTTAACGGACCAGCCCGGAACTTTTGGTGTTCCTAACTTCCTAATGCTCTCACCTGCCGGGATATGGATTTTACGACAGATTACGTCAACATACCTACACATCGAACGTTGGCGAGTTGAACGCCAGAACGTCCGTAGCTTTAGTGCAATAGTATGCTGCTGTAGAATGAATGTGGCGTATTACTGTGTAATACCATGTAATCGTTTATCGCAATTCCGTACATTCCCATTTACAGTATATTAATGTTTCCCCTTTCCATCTTTTACAGGAATCCCTTTCTGGAATTTCCCTCCATCTTTGAAGGAAGCAAGCTCGAGAAAAGAAGACAGCTTGTCAAAGGGGTTAGTATGATACTTTGGTTTATCCCAATACCGTAAATTATTAAAGTACGCACCCCATATTCTAGGCTGGCAGCAGACAAATCTGACCTGAAACTGAAAAAAACACATCCCTTCGCCATTGATCTCGAACACATTTTGAACTGGATAAATTGAAATTTATGCTGTTTCTGTTTCCGAGGAATTATGCTCAAATGAAGGACCAATATACATGTACAGTGTATTTCCTTGAATTCACAATTATGCAGCTTGGAATGTTTCACTAGTAGTATGGGCAACCAGTCTGATGAAAACTTTTTTCAATTGTTTATACTTTGGTGATGGCCAGATACTTTTGTAGATTTTGAAAAGTTGAAAAAGTGTGTACTTTAATTGTTAATTTACGGTAACTAAGTGAAATGTAGGGAACATTTTGGGCAAGTGCCTTGCGTTCGTTATCTTTGATAACATTGACTAAACGTACTGTGGCTCTGGGATAGAATTCCTTTATGTGTAGATTTGTAAGCAACACACACTCCCACAACTGCTTCAGTCAAGGATGGAATTGGCGACCAGAGAGAGAGATAGCAACGATAGTTTTGCAGACGAATATTTATTAATGTGTTTTGAAAGTCAGGCATAAAAAAATGTATTAGAGTTAAAGTGCAGGCGATTTTCTTAGTCCATTTTGTAAGTGACAAAATAGACATTGAATGTTGTAACCATGCACTCGTCTTGTAACGTATGAAAAGATGGCATATTCAGTTTTCTTTCATCCCTCTGTAAGTGAAAGATGAATTAGCTAGCTTTAGTTCTGAAGACTTCACCAGACAGACATTCCAGCCACCAAGCAAGGATACCACACATTGAATACAGATAGACATTATTTTGAAATAAAGGTTCTGAATAAAATCCTAAATAAAGTTTGCGGGACTTCAACTTTACATACAGGAAAGTGGAGTCTCCCTTTAGGCTTACCAAAAGTGACATTGTTAACTGAAATAGAGCGGCGACATAGATGTCAAAATGTGATTACAAGCACTAGATTAAAAGTTAAAGTAATTTTCATTTGTTGATAAAATATACTAGAGCTAATAGATCTCTTTTGATATTTTATGTATCAATGCAAAATTTTTAGCAAATTAATTTGGTTCTTATGGTAGCTGACGTTACGTTTAGTTTTCAACGTTTGCATAATCACAAGGCACACCAGAATTTTAGCTCATGTCAGGCCAAAGGACTTCACTGACATGTTCTGTTGAAAAGAGAATTCCTTTAGCCTGATCTAGTCTACGATCAGCAAGAGGATTTGTTGTTCATGTACCTAGATACCCAGGTGAGCAGTTTGGTTAAATTTGTCATACTAACCTGCATTTATCATCACCAACCATGCTGCATCCTTGGGGGGTTAGGGTTCAAGTCAGCAGCAAGGGAATGTCCATTATGGCTTAGGGTCCGGACATTGCTTACCCTCCCTCACTGCCAGGCCTGGTAGCTGCTTGACTTGAACCAAATCGTAGATGTAGTTGTAATAGTAGTAGTACAACTAACATTATACTATATTAAATAGCTAGATGTACAGGTTAGCCATTTAGAAACTGCATATGTTGTATTAACATGTGCTTTCTCTCCTATACCATCATCCAAAAGAAGCTCTGTATCTGTATAGCCAGTATAACCACCTTTCAGCATAATACACCAGCTTTGCAGGCACGCAGCGTGGCGACAGCTTGCTATATTACACCTAGCCTTTGCACATCTAATTCTAAACATTGCTTAAAGCTATCTGGTGATTTGTTATAGGCAGGTAGTGAAGCTAGTTCTTGGTAGGTAGTGAAATTTGTTTTGGGCAGGTAGTGCAGCTTGTTCATGGCAAAAAGTTAGGTTCGTTCTTGGCAAAATTTAAAGTTAAGTTTGTTTTTACACTACCTGCCATATACAAACTTCACTACCTGCCATATACAAACTTCACTACCTGCCATATACAAACTTCACTACCTGTCATATACAAACTTCACTACCTGCCATATACAAACTTCACTACCTGTCATATACAAACTTTCCTACCTGCCAGGAACAGACTTCCCTTTTTACAAAAACAAACGTCACTTTTTGCCAAAAACAAACTTCACTACTTGCCAAAAACGAATTTCACTACCTGCCAAAAACCAACTTCACTACTTGCCAAAAACGAACTTTACTACTTGCCAAAAACAAACTTCACTACTTGCCAAAAACGAACTTCACTACCTGCTAAAAAACAAACTT